>CM076583.1:434865714-435238860 GCA_034641835.2 Pinus albicaulis
GCTACATATGCATGTATCACATGTACTGCACTAGTATACATACCTGCTAGTATGGAAACTAACAAAGTTAGAGTAACGAACTGAATATCGTAATGCATATATCTCACCGAGATATGATGGAACATCAAGCTAGAGACTGAATGCATGTACCACTCTTATATGAGTATGCGTGGTAGAGCATTATTCAAAATAAATAAATAAATCTTAAAATAATTAAGTAAAGTCAATATCTCCATAAATGACTTGGTCAATAAGTCAATATCCCCATAAATGCCTATAATATCTACATTAATGACTATAATGTTTTAATAAATCTAAGATATTTATTAAAATATAATATTTTAAGATATTTTAATAAATCTGAGATATATATTAAAATATAATATTTTTAAGATATTTTTCAAAGATATTTATTAAAAGATCATATTCTAATAAATATCAGGAATGGAGTTTGTGTATAAAAAGGGAAGAGGGGCAAACTTGATGAGCATGGGTAGTGAATGGGTAAACTGACCCGGATGCTGTCAGAGGAGTTCTAAACTGCATGGGACATACGCAGTAAGTTTGAGAGTTCTAACAAAGTTATGGAATGCTCTCGATTGTTATTGGAGTTTCGGGCACGGGGGCCAGAAGACTTGTCTTCTGGATCTGGGGACCAGAGAGGTTGACCTCAGATAGGATGGGAGGAAAAAGGCGGTTTGGTGACGAGAGCTGGAGCCATGGCAGATCAGGAACATCTCCAAACACGGTTCCAGGTAAGTATTAAATTGTCAATTGATGTATATATTCTGCTTCAAAAATCCCACTCTGAATTGTGTAGTATGAATTATGTGAATGATTGTAAATCTTGAAAATTAAGGGCTTTACATTTGTCAAATTTTATGAATGATGTTTGCATTCCGAAAGTTAAAGTTTAAGGTTCTTACAATTTTGATTATAGGGAAATCATTTTACATCTAAGGTTTCATTATTATGCCTTAGAAACTTTTATCAATCTCTACTAGGGTTTTGTTGTAAACCCTAGACACAAACATCAAAACCTTGATATTAGATATACAAGCAAACTAAGTTAGGGTTTCAATCATACAGAAACCTACACACCTAGGGTTTCTTTCCTAGGATATTACATTAACTATTACGAGTATTTTGTCATAAACCCTAATTCAATCAACCCTAAAAAACTATGCTTTTATCATGTCCTAGACATCATGAACAAACCCTAAAAGGATAGGGTTTCATTATAACATTATTAAGCCCTAAACAAAAAAAAAGGATAGGGTTTTTATAGTGAACCCTAAAGGTTTGGGCTTTATCAAAGTGAACAAACAATAGTATGACAAGGGTTGATTAATCACCCTATCAAATAAGAATGATTCTATAGCACAACTCTAAACTTGAGAGAGTTAGTGATGTAAGACAAAAAGATTGTACCTTCTTGATGCACATCTTTACACATACCTAAAGCTCTTACAAACCTTATAGAAGAACTCCCTCTACAACAAAAGTTCTTCTAACTTTCCTTTTGAAGACTTCCTTTAAATCTAGTCATAATCCTTGTTCTTTAGGATATGCATGCAAGCTTCTCTTCAAAGTAAAATACAAGAGAAAGGATAATATTCGAGTAAGAGTATTAAAGAAATCGAAATAGAATACTTATCTTTTGTAGAGACTCCCTCTCAACGTTTTCAAGATCCATCATAGTGCCCAGGGATCCAACTTGTTTATCACGCTCTTTATAAGACCACCATATCTTTCTAAACTTTATCTTTCTTCATTATGTACCGCCAACATTTATTGACAAGTACTCCCGAACAACATATACAAGTATAAGAGCATAATTATAACTAGGGACTTCATGGAATTTAGAGCGAGAGATTCTATGGACTTCAGATCCAAGCCCTAATGTTCTTGATGTTACCATTTGAAATTTCAACACTATTGGAGTTGAATCTCAAATCCATTTCTACTTTCACTAAGGTTTTCCAATTCACCCTAGATTATCTACAAACCTTAGAGACCAAAAGTAGGGTTTCTATAGGGGAATAGATTAGGTTTAGGGTTTCCAAAAACTGACAAGATCTCATAAAAGGTTAGATGCCAACAACCTTAGTAGTATGAAGATTACAAACCCTAAAGAAATTATGATTTAGGTTAGATCTTAAATATATGAAAACAAATATATGTACCTCAAGAGCTACTTACCTTGGTCTTTCAAGATCTGTTGCAAGAGTATCTTCAAGATGCCATGACCTATCAATGCCAAAATTTCTTCCAATGAGACGTCAATAAGCTTTCTAGAAGATCATACCATTGTTCCTCTTAACTTCGTTTTTTTGGTTGGCTCTTATACTTTTTATAGTGCTCGACTCTATAGAATAGTTTGTTTTCATCACATTAATGTATTATTTAACCTTCACATTATTAGTTGTTGCTAGCAATAACTTTCCTTCCAAAGTATTTAATTTTGAAGCAATAGTCTTTTGCTTCTGAAGCATCATAAATTCAACTCTCAAAAGTGAGAGGGTTCTCGAGCATTAACCAAAAAAGCCAAGCACATTGCATGCCCAAACAACTTTTGTTCTGGAACATTCAATCTTTGCTTGGATAGGACTATCTCTAGAATAGATGTGTACAATAGCACAATTTTTATTCACTACACATAACAATACAAAGTCAACTCAATAACAATTAAAGTCTTGAAAGTTGCATAAATTGTGCACAACACATACACAAGTTTATGCTTCCTTTATTAATAATTTAAGTAAAACTAAGGGAATTCAACAACCCATATATTTTTGCAAGTCTTTGACTCGACAAGATGAACATTTAAAGATTGATGGAGGTAATGTGGTACTCAAAAATCAACTACGTGCAAATCCCTTAGACATGAATCACCTAAACCACAGTTGTAATAGAATCAAGTTGTCAACACTATGTGTCATTATGGATTAGGAGCCACTTCCATTCGGATTGTGACATCAAATTGAAGGGATTGTTGCTTTAAATTCAAATCAAATGGTAATACAAAGTTTGAGATGAAACGCCATGTGTCTAGCGTCCATTGTGAGGTATAGCCACCAAGGAATTAGATTGTTGTCGAGCAATAAAAAAGAAAGGAAAGCCATACTTCCAAACATTGCATTAAATTGACGTTCACGAAGAGAACAATAACATGTAGTTTCCTACTCATGGCTATAGAAAATCAATCCTATTGTAACAAACTAAACCGTTTCAAATCATGAAAATCGAAAATATTTGTAGCAACATAAAGAAATCCATAAGGACAATAACATATAAAAATGTATGTGATTGAATATGAGTAGGAAGGTAGAATATAATCAGGGTCCTATTATAAATACCTAAGTAAGGTTCCAAGCACTGCATTCGACGAATTTTAAGTTTAAAATCCGAAATTCGCAGAATCTCAACCCAAATCAAACTAATTCAGCTCAAATTCGCTGCACTTGAACCCAAATTTGATTTCCAATTCGAATTTGAATGTAAAACAAATTTTAATCTATTAAATTCGGAGATTATTCCATATTTAAACATTAAAATTCAATCAAGGTATAAAATTTTAAAAAACAAAAAAAACAAAAAAACTTAGCTCTTCCACAAGGTGTTTGGTTCATCCTGCATGGTTTTGGGCTCATCCATGGTTTTCGTCACTCCCAGTGACATGTCGACAGAGTCTCGACTCTCTTTCCAATTTGCCTCTCCATTGTTCGTGCAACTATAGCTTTATGCCTGTAATAGCGCAACAATGCATTCAACCTTAAACTTGCCTCAACCAACTCATGAGTTGAACTTGACTAAAACTTGAATGTGCACATGTGCCATGTAACCCTCCTCTGCAAGCTACGGATTCATGCACAACTATGTGTGAGTTGGGACTATTCACCGACAACTTGTTCTTATTTTTTATTTTTGTTTATTACATGTATTTTTAAATTTTGTAGTATGTCCATTTTATTACAAAAGCTTTTACGGTCAATTTTTTGTCGAACTTCAAGGATGTCAAACTCCAATTTGAATTTCATCTAGGTAACTATAAGCAAGGGCACCTTTTCACTAAATGTCGTGTCTATATTATCAATCACATCTTTTTATTATAATGACTTGATTATTTAATTATTATTTACTTAGATTGATGTTTATTGACTTGTCACCTTCTTTAGAAATGTGTTTTCCTCAAAGCATATTTAAGAAAAGGCTTCATGTCTTTGCTCTGGCATGTAATGTCTTTGCATGAGTATCACTTCTTGATGCTATCATGGTTTGATGATACAAGACGATATGAACCTCTAAGAGTTGAGAAGAATTGTCAAACTATAAAAGGATTTGATCGTCATAATTCAACCCTTTGCAAAATGGTGCACTTATAAGATTCCTAAGATGAGTTGTTATTACCACACTTAATGATACTATTATCAATATTCTTCGAAAGATAGGTCACTAAGAAGCCAAGGAAAAACAAATACAACCAAGCATGACATACAAGGACAAGAGACTAATAGAGAAGAATAACAACAATCGTAATAAGAGAGATATAAGATACTTATCTTTTGAGAACATGTCAGCTCCCTCTTCATCTTGGCCTTCTAACATCCAACTTGCCAATCAAGCCCGTCCACATCATCATTATGATATTATTCCTTCCTTGCAGGAGTTAAAAATTCTTCTTTTAGGGGAAGCAACCACTCCTAAGGTTTCGTCTACAAACCCTAGGGATTTACTTATCCAAGCCTTCTTTCCCACAAGGGTCTTCAAATATTTGATATTCAATTTCATATTCAAATGTCAAAACCCTAGATTATTTATCAGGTAAAATCCATTATTGTCCATAATCATTCAATCATCCTTGGTCACATCAAACCAGGTAGCTTGGCTTCATCAAATTTATTGTAGCAATGGATTTATTCAAGGGAGATCTGTTATGAATATAATTCATAATAAAATAATAATAAATATAAATATAAATGTAATAATAAATAATAAGTAATTAACTAATGATTAGTTAGTTAGTGATAAAGAGGCATGTCTTAGAGTCATAGGCATTCGTGAAAGGGCACCTGTCTAGGGTATATAAACAGGCCATCATTCTCATTTGTAATCATCCTACGTCAATTCTTTATACAATATACAATTTACAATTACTGTTGCGTATACAACTCTAAGTCGTTACATTGGTATCAGAGTTACGTTCTTCGATCACCAGTCTTTGGCCTCCAACTCGTCGTTAATTTGGTCGTCGTCATAATCGAACCATTTCGCTACATACTTCGAGTTTCTGCATTCTGTTGGATTCACTGTTAGGATTTTGGCCCAAAAAAATTTTAAGAATATCTAAAAAAAAATCATATTATATAAATTCGAAAAAAATGAATAAATAAATAAATAAAAGGGTTAAACTAGATTTTTTTTTTTTTTTAAATATATATATATATATATTATTCAAAAAAAATTATTCAAAAAATTTAAAAGGTACAAAAATTAATATATTAAAACCAATTATTAAAAAATACAAAAACAAACAACACAACTTACATGTCTTCCTGCGATCGTCCAGCCCCGCAATCTCGTTGAACCCACGCACAGTCACCACACAGTTTTCCAACACCACCTATCTCCGGTCAGGAACCTTTGTCGACACCACAACTGAGGTGAGTCCACGAGAGCCGCCATTTTCCACATCCTTGCCTTTTCCCACCGAGTTGTCCGTTGTCGCCCGACCGGCTTACCTCTGCCACCATCTGTTCTGCTTTGTTCACAATCAGCCACCAGACCGAACCCGTCATCTGGTCCTGACAATCCCTGCACGACCCACTGTCGTCGACACACCCTGTTCTTCCTCCATCCCGACAACATAATTTATCGTTCAGTCATCGCGTCAAGCACCAAAAGTCAAACAATGACGTCAGTCGGCTGAACATTGTGGACAAATCCCCCACGTCATCCATTCATGTTTGATCCTTTTAAAATCACGTTTTTAATTTTCAATATTATTTGGAAACTATATAATTTTAATATACTTTGATAAATTATTAAATATCAACGATATTATATGATTTAATTTTAAAATAGTTGTATACTATAATAATAATTATATATTGTAGATATAGTTACAAATATAATTAAATTCAACTAATTTAAAATTAAGTTTATCGCTAAAAATAATAATAATAAATTAATTATTTAATAACCAATTATTAATTAATATAAAAATAAAAATAAAAAAATCTATTATTAAGAGTATAATACCTAAAAATACTATTATAAAGATTAGGAAAGGGTTACCCTCAAAACCCTAATCTCATCTTGATAAACGTAAAATGGAGCCTAGTTCAAAAACAATGAAGGAAGAACAATTTTCCTATAAGGGTGTTTTAATCACACCTCGCAAGATAATTACATTAAGAGGAACTATCCAAGGAAAAATAGTTGATATCGTTATCAGTACAAGCAACGACAAAAACTACACAAATATTAATCTAGCGAATCGACCACTAATTTCAGATGCCAATGTAGGCGAAAGAACAGATCTTTTTGGACAGGAATTTGAAATTAATGATTTACAAATAATAGTAGATCATTACGAGTACATATCCCAATTTAATGTTGTAAAAATTTATGACACAGAGGTTGACATAATTCTTGGTCAACCTTGGTTTAGAGAATTGGGCGGGTTCATGTTAAACATAGAGAAAAAAGTCTTGATGTTTTCTTATAAGGGAAAGATGATCACATTTCAAGACATGACAATGGAGTCAAAATCGATAATGTCTGCATCAGAAGATTTTAAGGTTATCTCAGACTTGATGTTTCATGATAACAAAAAAAACTATATCAAAGAAGCAAAAAGAGCTTCAAGAAATCATTTGCGGCAAAGATAAAGAAATTTCGCACCTTAGAGATCACCAATAAAAACTACTCGCACAAGTCAAGAAAGCGAAAGCATCAAAGAAGGAACTCAAGAAGCGTTTATTAGAACAAGAAGAGGAAAATTTACGTTCAGAGAGCCTTAACCAAACATTAAAAGAACAAATCAAAAGTTTAAGAGATGATGAAGCTACTAAAAATAAAGTCAACAATTCAGAAAAGGATGAACTAGTAAGTTTAAAGAATCATAACCAAACCTTACGCAAATAAAAAAAACTTTAAAATGACAAGAAATCATTGAATGAGAAATTAGAACAACTTCAAAATGAAGTATTGAAGTCATTAGTCGTTTCAGTCCAAGTTGAAGATAAGCGAATAAATACTAACCCAGTCAATATCACAAGTAAGGAAGAAGAGGAATCTAGAGAAGTTAAAACATATGAGAAGTTGTAGTTCAAACATTGGACATTCCAACGAACAATTCAGTCGCCCACTCAACAACAACAACTCCTGAAGGAAATCAAGAATCAACCACTAACATGATAAGGGAAAGTTGAACCAAAGGAGCTATGTATCGACATCTGAATCACAAGAGCAAACTTTCCAATCAGTCTACTTACCAGTATCACTCAGAACATGAACGACAAATTTATGTTCCCAGGAATACTGAAGTTTGCAGAATCCAGTCCCGCAATAACTATTCATCACAAAATTTGATTCCACTGAAGATCAATCTAGGGTAGTCTAATTTGTTCTCAGTACAACAGTTTTGTCTATCACTCAGAGTATCATATCATATCGTATCGATGAAGATGAAAGTACAGAGACAAAAAGATATTCTTAAGTAAGCTTTGAGGACAAAGCTTCTTGGAGGGAGAGGCTATGTTATGAATAAAATTCATAATAAAATAATAATAAATATAAATATAAATGTAATAATAAATAATAACTAATTAACTAATGATTAGTTAGTTAGTGATAAAGTGGCATGTCTTAGAGACATAGGCATTTGTGAAAGGGCACCTACCTAGGGTATCTAAGTGGGCCCTCATTCTCTTTTGTAATCATCCTACATCAATTCTTTATACAATATAGAATTTACGATCACTGTCCTACAATGGATGTCTTTGTCTATGAAGTATTTTAAATATTTCTGCCATGTATTCCATTCTTAGTCGTTACAAGATCTCAGTACCCAAATCCTTATACATGGCATCAATACATTTAAAATCATAGATCTTTAGTAATTATAGAGCAATATCAAATCTACAAGAGCTTTCACCCTTGCAGAGGAACTCGGCCTCTTTTCCACTTGTGGGAAGCTTTCTTCAAAGGTATGAATAGAGATGTTGATGTCTTTCTTTCATCTTTCAAAAATTGGGCAATCATAGTTTAAGAAATATATGTCATTCATCAAAATATGTAATGCAAAGATACATCTAGCTTTTGAACAACAAAATCATACTTCAATCGTTTGAGATATAAGTAAGGCCATACATGAGGCTATATTGTTCTGACCCAATGTCTTTTCTCCTTGCCATAATTTTATGCCACACATTAGCAATATCGAAGATGATTTAGTAAGGTGGAGGGACTCCTTAAAGATTCCTCACAATCCTATTACGAACCATTTTGTGGGTGATATCTCGAGGAGAAAACATTTTCTCCAAGATGGTCCTCAGTCGGCAACCAGCAACCACTTCCGGCCACCAACTACCTCGTCGTGCCACTTCTCCACCACCTGAGCCATCCATGTTGTCCCTCACCCATCTGCCATGACCGTATATTTGAAGGTGGGCCTCCCAAACCTAAAGGTATGCATTGTCATCTGGTAATTGAGTATTGTAGTTTGCTTATCATGGAAACTTTTGGGCGTGGATTAATGGGGGGATTCAGCGGAAAGAGTGAGCTAGATTTGTGTTGATGTCCCCGAGCATATCTTAATCCTGTAGTAGCCCTTCAAGGACCTTTGCTAGTTTGAGTGATAAGAAGTCCCATGAGAAACTAATTCATTTTAATAAGGCAAATTTCAACCTTGTAATCTTTTGAATGTTAACAGCCTGATTTGAGATAGCCACACACCTTTCAATGGACTAAATACAAGATATAGCAGTCTAACCACCTTCAACATTTTATGCACAAACTATTGAAATCAACCTATATCATGCTTGAATACATCATAATATTCATCATTAGATGTATGCACATCAATCCTTAACAATTCCATAGGCTCAACACAGATTTTTTCAACATACTTGTTCCAAACCCATATTGTGTCCTTCTTGACAGAGCTCTTTCTTATGTTGATAAGAGATCAAATATTCAAAACATACCTATCATTCAAGAGGGCATCAAGCTTCAGATTAGCTCTTGGATATCTATCTATGGGAGCCAAGCTATATGCTTCAATCTTGACAAATAAAAGATGTTTAGTACCTATCCCTAACTTCAGTGCACTTCTTCATAACTTTCAAGAATGTTGTCAAGAGAAAAATAATTTCAAGAGAATTAATGTTAGCAGATACATACCTTGACTTCAAGTTTTGCTTCCATTCATTGGATAGGGAGGACTTCAAACTTCCTTTATGATTGTTACAATACCACAAGTTTGGCTTCTTAAGAATGAACTCCAAACAAGACGACTACTTCAAACTGCTTGAGTTTATTTGACTTCCAGACATTGGAAGAATAGTTTTCAATCCTAGTCACTTATTCTTCTTCAGGCTTGTCATACAGGCAATCTCGATTCTTACAGTGTCCTCCATAAGTAAATGACAAAAGGTCACAGTTTGGACTTCTTTTGACCACAGAGCATTTGTGAATTTCGGCCTTCCATAGAGGTTCAAATCATAGGTTTAATAGACATATTTCCAGGAGGCAACTTTCCTTTCTTCAAATATAACAGAGCTTGCTCTTTTGAGGTACTATTTTAGTGGATCCTCCTTGGTCTGAGTAGAAAACAAATACCCACAAGAATTTTGGCCTTGCCAAGATATTAAAGAACAGGTCAAGATTTTCTTTCCATGCATATTTGCTTTATGATCAAGCCTTTGGTTTCATGAAATAAATTGTATTGTCGACATCATAAATACGACCTTCTATCATTATTTCTGAGGCTTTTGACCTCTATGAGATATGTCCTGAAGTATTTCGGCCTTTACTAATATTTGGTCCTGAGGAATTTCGTCCTCTCTTAAAACTCCTTCTGCTTCATTGATATTCTACTCTCCTCTTCATGTCTTTAATCTTCAATGGAGCCTTTAAGATTGAATTATTAATGGTCATCATTCTTAAGATCTACAATGGATGCAACTTTTTTCTGTTATTCAATAAACACCTTAATTTTACAATAAGGATCCCATTGTATGAATTAAGTGATCAATCAATATTACTGCGAAACAATCTTATGGTTTTAAGGGGTGTATTGAAATATATTCATAGATTCGTTCATGATCAATATAAAGACCTGAAGTCTTTGAGACTTAGGGTTTAGGAATTCACAGACACTAGACAGATGTTGCTCTTCTTTTGCAAATTGTAATAGATTTTTGACCCTCCTCCACAAAAGATATGTTGCAAACCTTCACTAGCTTTCACAAAAGGTATGCCACAAACTTCTGCTCCATTAGCATAAAGATGTAGTCACAAGAACTCGCTCATCTTGCCTTGACTTTCAGAGATATGTGAGTCTCCTGTCAAATCTGATTCTTAATCTAGGGCTTGTTGACAAATTAAGCCCTAATCCTTAATCATAAGAAGGATGTGAAAAATCATTAATCTGGATTCCTACTGCAACAAATCTGAATTACTTTTCCTATTATTTTTCATAATTATTTCATTACAGTGAAATATCAAAGTAATTACTGAACCAGTCTACACAAATAATGTTGCAGAATAAATCTAAGTGCTGAAACAAACTGAACAAAATACAATGAAAAACATCCACATTTGACACAGTTATTTTTGGACTAAGTCGCTGGAAAAACCCAACCCGGGAAAACCAGTGCAGCAGATCTGAGGGTTTTATATTATAAGCAACAGAATCTTGAGTACAACTAGGGTGCCAATATCTAGCTCACCCTTCAGAGAAAATATAAGCACCAAAAGAAATGTGAGATATACCTCACTCTGCTAATCCCTGGCTAATCTGAACAGCGTTGGTGAAGCCCCTCTCTGCCTCTGCGTGATGCCTACAGTGCAACTGCCTAAGCCTGCGTGGGCAAACTCTGGAACTGCGTCACCTCTCCTCTGCAAATGATCAAGCTGATCAGAAGCTAAGTTTTGGCCCTTCTGGGTCAGAAACCCCAACTTCCAGCTATCTCCGGACTAATCACAAAAGGCACTGTGTCACTTTTGCGTGGTTCCCTTTAGGAACTGCATCACCCCTCCAAGTGACTCCACTACCTCTCTCTGCATCATTGTTGCCTCTCTTTGAAATGTACTCCTGGTCATCCTGAACAGTTATTGCATCTGCCCCTCTCTAAAACTGATCACTGAATCAAATCACTTAGCAAACCCAGCCCTAGTGATTCCATCTTGATCAAAAAGTTATGTCTCTCTCACAAGCTCGAAAATGCCACATGCTCAATGTGCTCAATGTGTATACCATAGGCCCCTCACCCTCCTTATATTCTTTCGTTGACCCTTCAACAGCCAAGATTAAAACATAATCAAGGGCTAAGATTAACTTGGAGGTGATCCATGACCTTATCTAGAAGATTCACGCTTAGTTTAATTAATACCCTTTAATTAATCAGTTTCCCTAAGTTTAGACACAGGAAAACATTAAAAAATGACTAATTAATTTAATTAAACCATCCCTAAGTGGAATTTTCCAAAACCATTTGTGGGTATTATGGAATACATGTGTCTTAGCCTATATACAAAGTTACAAGGCTAGAGCACATCCGATGCTACCATAAATCAACACTTCTTTGTGAGATGATCAATCCATATGTGAACCATTAACTTCAGTGGAGCAATGCATATCACTATAAGAACAATGAAACGAGAGACACCAAAATTTCTCAAGACAAAACCCCATCCTTTGACTTCAATAATTGCCAAGTCAAAACTAGTAAAATGAGAGAGAATAAGTCAATGATTGCTCACAGTCAAAGTCTGCACAAGGGGTCGAATTTTGGCATGAGGGTGTTGGTCAAAGGGATGAAATTCGGCTTGTAATTCCACAGTAAAACTTTGGTCAAACTGCAGTAGTTGACCTGCAATCAACTTTCGCTCAATACCTAAAACAAAGGCAAAACTTCGATCAAAGTACAATGAATGAATCTCAGAATATTCGACCTTCAATCCTCAGTCAACAATTCAGTCAAACAGCAAAAGTCTTGTCAGGTCAACACTGGTGAACAGAAGTCAAAGTTTGATGGTCAATGCAGAGATAAAATCTTCTTCTTCCTCTTCGCACGTGCAGAAAGATCTCCTTGATTCATCGAACGAATGAGTGATGATGATGATGCCAAATGAGGTCCAACAAATGCAAATTTATGTGTCAAGAGATGGGTTTTGACATTGGGTTCAAACCCCTTGAAGTGTTGGGGCTGATTTGAGGCAGACCTGTCCATCAATAATTTTTGCTTTGATTTTGCCAATTAAAATACCGATCGTGGCAATTATTTAATGCCATATTTTCAAATTTCATGTGGTCGGATTCTAGGGGTTGGGGGTGGAAGAGGGGGAGAATTTCATCTTGTCCGTATGGATTATATCTTGTGTGGGAAGGGGACTGATGGTTGGGAGCTATTGGAGCTCAAGATTTTTGGATGGAGTTTATTGACCAAGGGTTTTTGGAGAGCCTTCAATGGATGTGGTATTTGGCAGCACCTTATTAAAGAAAAATATCTCAAAAAGAAGTCTGTATTGGACTGGTACAGACGTGGAAATTGTTCAATATGGAGAGGGTCATATATTTGGAATGGCTTCTTAAAATTTTAAAGCCGGTTTGACAACTTGCTATGGATTTTTGGAAACGGAGGTAAGATATTGGTTGGAATAGATTCGATCCAAGGTAATGCAAGATACACATTACCTCCTAGTGGAGGTCCTGAATGCTTTGCTAGCAAAAGGTATTTTTTTCTTGGCTTAGGTTTAAGATGTTTTCGATATGTTGAACTCATGCTCATCCTAGAAATCGACAAAGGCGGTTGGTCTAGTTGATTCAAATGTTGTTAAATGGAATCTATACACTGCAAACCTACAGATGGTTGGGATAACTGTGAATTTTTGTAGATGTTCTATGCTTGATGCAACTTTACTTTTTATCCCCAATATCAAACAGCAATCACATAAAATAGAAAGTAAAATGTTGATAGAACATACCAGTAGATCGACAGAAGACAAGCCAAAAATATGTGTGTGTTGGTGCACTACGGAGGTCAACAGGATGCTTCAACCAGCAAAGTCTCAATACGATCAGCCAACCAGAAGTGTCACACAACCCTCTCGGACAGCAACATAAGTCAACCCAAAGTCAACGAAAGTCAATGTTGTCACAGTGAATGGTCAACGTAAAATGACAACAGAAAAAAGTCAAAGCAGTATGGTCAAAGTCAACAGTCAACCTCGATTTTTGTGCCAAAAAATGTAGACTACAAAAATCGAAATTTTTACCAAGATTTGGGTCGGTTTGACCATGCGTTGACAAAAGTCAACATTGGTCAACTTTGTGCTGAAAAACCCTAGGTCGCAAACATAAATCTTCTAGCTACAATTTTCCCACATGTGGAGAAGAAGAGACTCCAAGTGATGATCGAACCAATCATATGAGGAGAGAGAATGTGTTGTGATGGATGAGTGAAAATGACCTCCAACGTTGACCTATTTATATCCATCAATGAGGGTGTGTGACACAACTGCTAGGGCTTCAATCCTACATTTCATTTCAGGCCGACCTGCACATATTTTGAATAAATTCAAAAAAAATGTTCTGCTCATCGGATCAAGATGATCTTTAGATCAATCTTGCATCTCTTCGAAAGAGGAATCCAATAATAATATTGGCATCTTCATCTGAGCATCACAACATGGATTTTGGACCTAGTTGTATAAAATTAACACTCCCTCTCAACTAGGGAGAACTCCATCGACCTGTGCCATCCAAACATCGTGCGTCATCCCGCTGTAACTTGCTTTATTGGCTTCTTTATTTCAAAACAAAAGTGGGTCAGTCACAAAGACATCATTCCAGACTGACAGATTCAGCCCAGAGGTCCAAAACCTCTATAGGACTCAAAAGAGTCTCATACCAACCCAAAGTTGGTTTACCTAACCCAAAGTCAGTTGGAGGTCTGAAACCTCACTAGACTTGATCCCAGATTAAGTGGTTGGACACGTGCCATCCTAAACATAGCAAGTACGACAATATCTAATGCGTCCATCAGTCTTTACGATAGGTCTCTAGCTTTTCCCACCTCACTAGCCAAATGAGAGGTACTTCCCATGAGTCTGGGACTCAATGGGTAGGATGCATACGGGGCATAGATCATGAGAGGTGAACCAACTCAACATCATAACGGTTGGGCAGAAGCACCACAAGGTTCGGCAAGCCTAGCCCCGTGTGTGCTTATAGCTCCGAGAAGCTATCCACAAAGCCCCCTAGAGCTCCCAGAGCTCATCGTCTAACAGGACCCTCTGCATAGGGTCATTCCACGATACCAAGATTCTCATGGAAGGTTAGGAACTTGACCTTCCCCAAGGGCTCTGGGAGAATGTTTGCGACCCGCTCATCAATTCCTATATGATCAAGCCTTACTATGCCTCGTTGTACCATATCCCAGATAAAGTGGTACCTGATATCAATATGCTTCGATCGATTGTGGAACACGAGATTCTCGAACAACCTAATCCCACTTTGGTTCTCACAGAATATCACGGTGGTATCTATCACATGCCCGAACAGCTCACTGAAGAGCTTTCACAACATGCCATACTCGATGCAATGTATTCGGCCTCTGTGGTGCTCAAAGCCACCGATTTCTGGTTCCTGCTCATCCATGATATCGAAGCAGATCCAAGTGTGAAGCAGCATCTCGATGTGCTCTTAAGATCCACCAAACTGCCAGCCCAATCGACATCAGTATATCCATGGAGTGTCACGCTCCCGGCAGTGTATCTAACCCCATGGTTTATCGTGCCCCGAAGATATCTCAACAGATTCTTGGCACCAACCCAGTGAATGTGATGAGGTTCAACCATATGTTGACTCAAAGTGTTCACTGCAAAACATACATCCGGACGAGTGTTCACTAAGAACATCAGGGCCCCTACGAGTTGACGATACTCAATAAGATTTGCTAGCACGGGCGCAGTAGCGCTACCACTCAACTTCTTAAATTTGAACTCCATCGGTGTCGACACAGACTTACAGTCCACCATTCCAAATCTTTCCAGAAGCTTCACAAAATATTTTCCTTGAGAAAGGAAAATCTCGCCAGGTCTCTAGCAGACCTCCAGGCCTAGGAAGTAATGCATCACTCCTAGGTCCTTCATCTCGAACTCAACAGCGAGCTCCCGCTTACACTGATGAATGAGAGGGTCAGCACCTGTCAGGAAGAGGTCGTCCACATACAGCACCAGAATGAGAGGCTTTTCTCTATCAAACTTGAAGCAAAGGTTCGGATCAGAATTACTACAAGTGAAGCCCAGCTTCATCAAGTAGTTATCTATCCTCTCGTACCAAGCTTTGGGTGCTTGCTTCAACCCATAGATGGCTTTCTTCAACCTGCAAACATGGGTGTCCCAATCCTGGACTTTGAACCCCAGAGGTTGCTCCACATACACCTCTTCCTTTATTGCACCATGCAGAAATGCGGTCTTCACATCCATCTGATGAAGATTCCATCCTTGCATAGCAGCAAGCGCTATGATAGATCGAATGGTGGTATATCAGGCCACAGGTGCAAATATATCATCATAGTCTACGGCTTACTTTTGAGAGAAGCCACGAGCAACGAATGTTGCCTTGAACTTTTCAGCATTACCATCAGATCCATGCTTGATCTTATAGAGCCATTTCGAGGTGACAACTGCTTTGACCTCTGGTCTCGGAACCACATCCCAAACATCATTCTTCATAATGGACTCATACTCTTTGTGCATAGCATCCTTCCAGACTTGATGTTTTATAGCTTCCTCAAAAGATCCAAGCTCAGATTGTGTGATTGTACTCATGGTTGCTAGATACTCTTGGTATCTATTTGGCTTCTTGCTTTCACGGAATATCCACCTTGGGGCCATATGTCTCTCGGCATCCTCAAGAGTGTCCCTGAGCCATGATGGTTTTTGAAGGAGCTGGATCAATAAGGTCCATCAGTCCTTCAACATCAGGCATCGTCTCATCCTTCATCTCTCCTTGATTTCCAAGCCTTGCATCATGATCTTCCTCAGATCTCGAAAGATTGATTACTTTCCGCAGGGAAGCATCTTCGTCAAAGGTAACATCGTGGCATATCTCCACTTCCCTTTGACCACGCACATAAACTCTATAGGCCTTTGAAGTTTAGCTGTAGCCCACAGACATTCCCTTCTTCCCAGAAGCATCCAGCTTGCTCCTCTTCTCCTTCGATACATGAAAATAAACAGGACATCCAAAAGCTCTAAAATGTGAGACGTCATGCTTCTTACACAGCAGTGTTCTAAACTTCTCCCCACAGAAACTTCGAAAGACCTTGGTCACATAGCATGGCACGGGCAGCTTCCACAATGGTCTTGTTCTTTCTTTCAGCAACGCCATTCTTTTCAGGAGTATAGATAGTTGCGGTCTCCCTCTTGATGCCAACTTCTCTGCAAAAGTTCTTGAACTTGTTTGTCTCATATTCAGTGCCATTATCGATCCTCAATATCTTGATCTTCTTCCCTGTTGAATTTTCCACCAAGGCCTTGAAGGTACAAAACCAAATGAAAGCCTCATCCTTCTTTTTCAAGAAGTATATCCAGGTTTTGCGAGAGAAGTCATCTATGAACGTCATATAATAAGAACATCCTCCCAAGGGTGTCACGGGAAGCATACCAGACAGATCAAAATGTATCAATTGTAAGACATCAAATGTCTTTTTGACAGTTGAGGGGAAAGGTCCCCTTGTATGCTTTCCTTTGGCACAGCCTTGACATATACCTTCATGATCATTTGTGAACTCGGGCATCCCTGTCATCACCTTCCTTGCTTCAGGACAGGCTTTGTAATGAAGGTGTCCAAACCTCCGGTGCCATAGTTCAGTCTATCGGATACTATCACATGTCATCGCTCCCAGTGGACTTCCTCCAACCTGGAAGAGTGTATCAACTCTAAACCCAATCGTGATAGCTTCCTTGAAACTTTTCTTCTAGATACGCACCTTCCCATCAATGAATGCCACATTGAAACCTGTCTTCCATGGCCGAAATAGACACAAGTTTCTTCTTCAAATTAGGTACATATAGTACATCTTGCAAGCGGAGGACTTGACCTTGAGACAAGTGTAGGGTCACTGTCCCTGTCCCTTTCACGAGATATGTGGCATTATCTCCAAGGATAATTTTCAGATTAACATCCTTTCAACCATGTCAGAAAGTGCTTCCTTGAACCCAGTGATGTTCCTTGAGGCACCACTATCTATCAACCAAACATCCATAGTGTCGGGTGGAGATGCAGCAGAGAGGGCAGATACAAGAATGAATTCATTTCTTTTATCATCAACAACATTAGATTCCTCATACCTGGAATTTCTCGACCTTTTGTAAGGGTGCCCATTTCCACCAGAGGGAGCCTTCATTTTTCCTTTGAACTTGTTGTTCCTTTGATTTCCATTCCTCTGGTTGTTGTTATTGTCATCATCATCAGGAGAATCCTTCTTGAAAGGGCATTCTCTACTAGTGGTCGGTCTTGTGACATGTGTAACATTTGCCTTTCTTTCTTTGGGTCCCTGCTCTTCCTTTGTTCCTTGGACCACCAAAGTTCTTCTTCTTAGCATGAGCAATGAAGGCAGCATTTCCTTCATTTTCATATCCCTTCATCCTTGTCTCTTCTTGTACGCATCTCGATAGTACTTCGTCAAAATCAAGTATCACATTGTTATTGAGAATGGTAGTATTGAATACATGCCATTCGGATGAGAGACCTTCAAGTGTGGTGCGAACCATCTCTCGATAATCTATTCTCTCCCCAATAGCCAGAAGATTATTTCTGATTTCGGTCAGCTTCAAAAAATAGGATTGAATGAATTCATCCCTACCTTTCTTCAAATTCTTCAGTTGATTCTTAAAGAAAAGGACTTGATTTGCATTATCGGCCTTGAACATGTTGACCAACTTATCATACATATCCTTGGATGTGACCAACTCGGAGATGTAGGCAACCAGACTCTTATGAATTGAGTCCCTGATCATCAGTGTTGCTTTGATTTCCCCCTTCTTATACTTTTACTTGGTGGCAGCAGGTGCAGAGGATGGAGGCTCTTGGATTTTACTCTGCACATAGTCCATGACATCTTGGTCTTCCAACATAAGATCCAAAGTCATCTTCCAGGCATGGAAGTCTTCCTTCCTAGTCAATTTGTCATCAGCTTTAAAGCCATTATAGTTTGAGGTACCCATGCTCTTCTTCGATGATTACTTACAAACTTGGGCTTTGTCTTCACCTCAGCTCTAATACCATGTAAATTTTTGTAGATGTTCTATGCTTGATGCAACTTTACTTTTTATTCCCAATATGAAACAGCAATCACATAAAAAGAAAGTAAAGTGTTGATAGAAAAAACCAGTAGATCGACAATAGACAAGCTAAAAATATATGTGTTGGTACGTTACAGTAGTCAACAGGATGCTTCAACCAGCAAAGTCTCAATACGATCAGCCAACCAGAAGTGTCACACAACCTTCTCGGACAGCAATATCAGTCTACCCAAATTCAACGAATGTCAACGTTGTCACAGTCAACAGTCAACACAAAACAATAGTAGCAAAAAGTCGACACAACACGGTCAAATTCAACGATCAACCTCGATTTTTGTGACAGAAAATGCGGACTACAGAAATTGGAATTTTGACCAAGATTTGGGTCAATTTGACCATGCGTTAACCAAAGTCAACGCTGGTTAACTCTGCGCTGAAAAACCCTAGGTCGAAAACAAAAATCTTCTTGCTGCAATTTTCCCGCATGTGGAGAAGAAGAGACTCCAAGTGGTGATCGAACCAATCAGATGAGGAGAGAGAATGTGTTGTGATGGATGAGTGAAAATGACCTCCAACGTTGACCTACTTATATCCATCAATGATGGTGTGTGACACAACTGTTGGGGCTTCAAGCCTACATTTCATTTCAGGCCGACCTGCGCATACTTTGAATAAATTCAAAATAAATGTTCTTCTCATCGGATCAAGATGATCTTTGGGCTGCATTCTTGCACCTCTCCAAAAGAGGAATCCAATAAAAATATTGGCATCTTCACCTGAGCATCACAACATGGAGTTTGGACCTAGCTGTCCAAAATTAACAATAACTTATGGTGGCCATAAAGACATTCTAAGCTAGAATGGAATCCTGCATGATGGCAATAGAGTGGTCTCAGAGCTCTATAAGTACATTTCCCTTTCTCTTCAAAGGAATGTGGATCAATGTTGGTAAAGGGCAGTTTGGACTTGGAATTTTCCAATGAAAATAATTATCTTTGGATGGCTCACGTGGAGGAACCGAATTCTCAAATGGAATAACTTATGCAAACGTGGATTTAGTTGCTCGAGTTGTTGTTACTTTTGCGGTGGTTCGAATGAGAATGTCCTTCCCCTATTTCTCCAATGCCCGTTCGCTTTTGCGGTTTCGATTCAGGTTTCGAAGGGTTATCTGTTCAATTATGAATGGGTTTTCTCCTTGTTGGAAGAGTGTTTATGTTGAGAATTTGGTAGGGCGATGATTAATTCAAATTTACTTCTTGATAATTACTTGTGAGCTTACTTTTCTTACTTACTTGTAAGCTTAGTATGTCTTTTATCAAGTCAATTATCAAAATACAAGAGACACAAATATAGGCTCTTCAAGCCAGGGCCAAAACCTCTCCCTCTTGGAGAGGAAAACCCGCAAGGAATTCTTCTTATAGACTTTCAATTGACAAGTACCATGACCATGACTCAGACCCTTCACCTATGTATGCTTCCAAGACCTTGTCAATGCTTTCTTCTTGACTTCCTTTTGTTGATCCTCCCTTCAGCACTGCTCTGCACCAATACTAAGAAACTCGGTTCTTAGTGAATTCCTTTAGTCCTCCTGGAGATTCTTAAGCACCTTGTAGTATCTTCTTCTAGTCTCATTCTTCTAGATATACTTCAGCACTTTGATCACAATGTCTTCTCTTTCGACCTTCCTTTATGCATTGATCTTCACTGTAGAAAAACTCGGTCTCTATTTAGCAAAACATAACTCAGTTATTTATTCCTTCAACAGTCTTCATTCTATAATCTCCTTTTACAGCTTCTATTTACACTTGCACCGAGCAGCACCAGCCTTGTTCTACACTTGCACCAAGTAGAACAAGTCATAAGAAACTGTTCTCAGAGTTCTCCGTAGTCACAGGATACGTATCACAGATTTTTACTTCAGAATTACAGTGAGCTGACCTCGCGTTACTTAGTAAGTATCTTCACTTTATTCCTTGTACTTTATCTTTGTGATCTGCACCCTTTTAGTGGTAAACTTGTTCGAAGTTGCGTATTCAAATGAACCGCAGACCTATACTTTATATAGTGACATCCTTCTTCATTTTACGCCGACCTTCCAATCTGAGTTTAGGTCGACTTGTTCAAAAATATGTAAGCCGACTTTGTCCACTACTTATTTGTTGTCCTTAGGAGATGGATAACGTTGGTCTTGAGCATCATATGGAGTTGTATCTTCAAGGCTTATATGACAAGGTATTGGGGCATACTTTGTTGTCTAAACTCTTCATATTCATGACTCTTAATTAGTACATTTATGACATGATGACAAATCCCTAAAAGACATTAAGAAGAAGTCTTTTGACCTATAATAAAAACTTTGCTCATGAAACCCATGAAGCAAGCATAACAAAAATATATTTTCTTATCTTTGTCTTCTTCACTACATAAATACATAATTACATAGTCAATATGAAGATCAAACCTAGTAACACTTTCCAACACTCCCTCTTAACTAGGGAGGTATTCATACAGGTACATGGTCACTATCAATCTGAAGAATCTCATAAGAAGAATCAGATTGGTAATCACATCTTTATAGCATCATATTAACCAACATTGTCCTAGTGCAAGGCCTTGACTAACAACTGCATCTCTCAATGAGACAATGGGCTACAACGCTGGCAAGACACGTGACTTATAGACACCATAATCATTGTCTCGCCAAGGTACATATTCCACCCAGGTGTTCCCAGGGTACGACCTTCTTGGACTATTCTTCTCTTGGGTACCCAGCCCTCAAAAAATATCGGTCCCCGACTACTCTTATCTTGAATGCCCTATTTCATTCTCAAAGAGTATCGAATGCCAGATGATTACCCAATCCTTCATTATGTCTTCCAGGTGAAGACCAGAATGATGTGTCTATCCAATCTCTCCTCATGGCCTTCACTAAGACTTACGTTTGTTAGTCCTGGTCTAGTGCATGACACATGAATTAGAGAATCATATATGTCACTCCCTCTTAGCTTATGAAGGACATACTACAAGTTTCTTCCAAGTAAGAAACTTACCACCAGGCTCCCTCTTAGTTAGGGACCTACAACAGCAATGGTGAGACACACAGCTACTCATGAAGAATTCCTCCCCTCGAAGTCATGGATTTCGATATTGAGTAATCTTCAACTTTTGGCTTCGTAGGGCAAAGATCATCCATCACTTTCATCCATGAGTCATGTCGTCCACCTGAAAGTGATTTTTCAGTCCTTTCTCATCTAGTCCACCTTTATGCCATGTTGCTTTCCTTCGAACCATCTCCGAAGGATCTTACATCCTTCCACATGATTGGCAGCCTTGCATAAACTTATTCAGATAAACATATACATAAGAACTTTTAAATCAAAAGTTACCTTAGTGATGATCTTTCACCATGACATCTTCCTGTAGGCATCGACATCCTTTATTCAAATTGACACCTCCTAAAGATATGTATTGTCAAGGGTCTTCTTCATTAACATACTTCTATCAGAGTCTACATATCTTCCCAGGAGATCTCCTACTCACATCTTCTTGGCTTCCGAATGATAACCGCCTCTTTCCATGGTTGCACTTCATCATCTCTTCCATTCTTTCTCCACATAGTTTCATTCCCAAGAACTTCCAGTATCTAGTTCCTTGTTTGTATACAACTACTTCATATTCCACATGAGGACATATTTAATTTCATCTGTTAGTGGCAACCTTTGCACTAGAAGAGATCCTTCTTCCATAGATCATACTTTCTAAATATAGAAGTTCATCACCTGCAACCATATGACATGACTTCACAGCATCCGGTGTCAGCATATAGATATATGTACCTCATCCTTTTCCTTTTGAGTCATTATGCAGCATTTTTACTAGAATGAAGAACTTCATTCCCTTGATCTGCTTCATCAATATGTCATCATATCCTAATCCCAAAATTCTATAACATAGAATTCCTGATGAAACCTTTTGCTTTCTTTCTAACCAGTGAATCCATAGAGAACTCCATTAGAAGAATGTTAGCACCTGCTTTCGTATTGATTATTGAATGATGACCCTTCATCTTGATGACTTCCTTCCAACAATGTAGATATCAGTGAGGTTTTTAGGAGCTACTTATTCAAGTGCTCCTTCCATGCTTCTATTCATATACACTACTTCATACCATATTATTTTACAATCAACAGAAATCACTTAAAGAGAAAGATGATCTAAATCATAATAGAGATCTTTCGCTGCTTCTTCCTTAGACTTCTTCGCATCAGGTTCTTTCCTTACATCTGTGGCATGGGCTTCTTCCTTTTTCCTCTTGTCCTTCCCAAATTTAGGACAACCCCTTTAATAATGCCCAAGTTCATTACATCCAAAGCATCGTACTTTGTCCATATTTCTTCTTTTATTCTGAGGACCAAATTTGTCGAATCTTCCTTTCTTCCTGGACATGGCTGCAAAGGCTTGATTCCCTTCATTTGATCATGTATCAGCTTTGGCTTTCAATCTTGTTTCCTCTATTTCACATAGAGACCATAGTGTTCATTTTTGTAGCATCCGGAAGTGTTCCAAGTCTCAAACTTTGCAGGGAGACTTGGACAGCAGCATTCCAAAGAACCCAGAAACAGTTTGTGGAAATTCCACTCGGTTTAAGAATTATTAAAATAATTAATTATTTTAACGAAGACGCTAAGCCCAAACTTAGGAAAAGGAAATAATTAAAGGGCATTAATAATTCAAAGTGTGAATCTTCTAGAAAAAATGAATCAAGTCAAGATTTAATCTTAGCCATTGATAAATCTTTTAATCTAGGACGTTGGTTCTCCAACAGGAAGATTATAAAAAAAGGCTTGAGGGTCACTTGAAAGATAAGCTAGGCACACACTCAGTACCCGAAGGAGATCCATTCTGATGTAGAATTCGATTTCAGCGAGAGAGTTGCAGGGCGAGAAGTTGCAGAAGCATGAGGAGGTCAGGGGTGATCGAGATCAAGGTCGGAGAGTAGTAGTGGGTCACTGAAGGTAGCTTGAGCCTATAGCGCAGAGACCCCACGCAGATTCACGCAATCCAGCTCTGGGACTGTGCAGAGAGTCACGCAGACTGACGCAGTGGCTTGCAGGCGCTGATCTGAGTGTCAGATATTTGTCCGAGAAAGCTAGGCATTCAATCTCAGGTGGTTCAAAATTTATCTGCCGAATATTTCCCTGTAAGATATCATTTCTGAAGAAATAATAAAACCGTCATCTTTTGCACCGGCTTTCCCACATTGGATTTTTCCAGGGACATTTGTGCAAAAATAACTGTGTCCATGTGATTGATTCTTGTGCTTATGTTCTCTACTGTTTATTTCTCTGCATATATAATTGTGAATGTTGTAGTAGTATTTATTTCAATATTTGTCGGAAGATTTCTGAATAATAACTTATTGAAATAATAAGTAGAAGAAATAAATCTATAACTGCAACTGGTTGAGAATTTTCACACAGATCATGGAATGGTGTTGCTTCTTTCTTCCCATATAAGCTTGAAGTGAAGTTTCCCCATACTTTCGATAGAGCATTCAGCACGACTATAGTCACCTCACTATCAGACATTACTTCTCCCAATACCTACAATTGGTCTCTTATTTCAGAAATCCTCATAAAATATAAAGTGATTCCTTCCTCTCTTGACAATTTAATCGTGCATAGTTCTTATCTCAGAGAGATTGCTTCTCCTGCAGTACTCACAAAGAATAGCTCCACCAGTTTCTCATATATTTCTTTTGTAGTTTTTAGTTTTGATAAATTGCGTATGAGTGAGCCTTTAATGGATTCTATGAAAATCCTATGGGCTGTGATTTCTCCTTTCATGTATTTGGTATGAGTTGGAGCATCTTATTTTGAGGGTTGAATTGTAGATCCTTCGATGTAGCCCATAACTTTGTCTTCGATTAGATTCAAATCTGTCCTCTTCTTCCATGCACTAAAGTTTGATGACCCAACCAATTTGTTGCTCTCTTTGCAATAACTCATTTTGACAGATTTAGCTAAGATCATAGGTACTTACTTGAGTAGATTGACTTCCTCCTTCTAGCAGCTTCCTTGATGATGATTAAGATGAAGTTAGGAACTCCCTCTTAGATTGAATTCTCCAATGTAGATGTCTTCAAAAGTATTGGATAAAGTTGGACAGTGCTTTATGAAGTATTTTCCAAAAATGTCTTCAATATAAATCTTTGATGGCAAAGATTATCTCCTTGATAAGTGAATCTTTTGAATGAGATTGAAGGTCTTCTTGAGATGACTTGAGAATCTTCCTTGCAAACTGATTTGACTTTTCAATGTAGACTTTGATTCTTGCTTCCTTGAGTGTCTCCTCGTCAAGTAGCCCTTGTTTTTCAGCACTTATCATGTTGAGAATTTGGTAGGGCAGTGATTAATTCAAATTCTCTTCTTGATAATTACTTGTGAACTTACTTTTCTTACTTGTGTATTTTCTTCTTAGTTTATTATGTCTTTCATCAAGTCAATTACCAAAATACACAAGACACAAATATAGGCTCTTCTAGACAAAGCCAAAACCTCTCCCTCTTGGAGAGGAAAACCCACAAGGAATTATTCTTATAGCCTTTCAATTGACAAGTACCATGACCATGACTCAGACCCTTGACCTTGTCACTGCTTTCTTCTTGACTTCCTTTTGTTGATCCTCCCTTCAGCACTGCTCTGCACCAATACTAAGAAACTCGGTTCTTAGTGAATTCCTTTAGTCCTCTTAGAGATTCTTCAGCACATTGTAGTATCTTCTTCTAGTCTTGGTCTTCTAGACATACTTCAGCAATTTGACCACACTGTCTTAGCTTTCGACCTTCCTTTATGCACTGATCTGCACTGTAGAAAAACTCGGTCTCTATTTAGCAACACATAACTCAATTATTTATTCCTTCAACAGTCTTCATTCTATAATAATCCTTTTACAATTTCTATTTACACTTGCACCGAGCAGCACCAGCCCTGTTCTACACTTGCACCAAGTAGCACTAGTCCTGAGAAACTGTTCTCAGACTTCTTTGTAGTCACAAGAAATGTAACAAAGATTTTTACTTCAGAATTACAGTGAGCTGACCTTGCATTACTTAGCAAGTATCTTCACTTTATTCCTTGTACTTTATCTCTGTGATCCACACCCTTTTAGTTGTAGACTTGTCCGAAGTTGTATATTCAAATGAACCATAGACCTATACTTTATACAGTGACATCCTTCTTCATTTTAGGCCGACCTTCCAATCTGAGTGTAGGCCAACTTGTTCAGAGATATGTAAGCCGACTTTGTCCACTACTTATTTGTTGTCCTTAGGTGATGTTTAACGTTGGTCTTGAGTATCATATGGAGTTGTATCTTCAAGGCCTATATGACAAGGTATTGGAGCATACGTCTTTGTCTAGACTCTTCATATACATGACTCTTAATTAGTACATTTATGACACGATGACAAATCCCTAAAAGACATCAAGAAGAAGTCTTTTGACCTATAATAAAAAATTTGCTCATGAAACCCA
The DNA here is from genome assembly GCA_034641835.2 of Pinus albicaulis. Classification (NCBI taxonomy): domain Eukaryota; kingdom Viridiplantae; phylum Streptophyta; class Pinopsida; order Pinales; family Pinaceae; genus Pinus; species Pinus albicaulis. The sequence continues at coordinate 434,891,793 of CM076583.1, forward strand.
TGAAGCATGCATAACAATAATACATTTTCTTATCTTTGTCTTCTTCATTACATAAATACATAATTACATAGTCGATATGAAGACCGAACCTAGTTACACTTTCCAACAGTTTAAAGTGGTGGTTTGATTGGCGTGTTGCCCATAGAACTTTACCTCTTTTCATTATTTGGGAAATTTGGTTTGCTAGAAGTGCACTTATCTTTGATAGTCACCCATTCGACAATGGTAGAATCTGTAATAGCATTTGTGCTCATTTCGGCGAATATGTTCAGAAGCCACACAATATTAAAGCGCCCAGAAATCTATTGCAGGTTCAAGGTGTTGCTATTCCAACGGGGTTTTTTGATGGTGCAGCTCAACTAGGACGATGTGGTTGTGGAGTTGTCATTTGGGTGACCCAAAACATCCAGGTACATGTTTTTTGGTTTGGTGGGGGTGGTACAAATACTAGAGCTAAAGTCCTTGCTCTGTGGGGCTTGCTGTACAATGCCAAGAGACACAATCTAGAAAAGATATCCATCTATGGTGACATGAGGGTTATTATTAAATGGTCCAACGGAAGGGCAAACCTTTCTTCCCCCGAATCTAGCTAATTTGATGATCCACATTGAGAAATTAAAGGAAGCATTTATATGCATCTCTTTCGATCAAGTTTACAGGGAATACAATGCCATGGCGAATACGCTATCAAAAGGAGGTCTATCTGCTGCCCCAGGGTCTTTTCACTACAATTTTCTTCTCAATGGCGAGATTCAGGATGAAGGCTCCTTCCTTATATGCTGAAGACTTTGCCAATCTCGTGTTGGAAATATATTTTCCAGAATATAGTTTTCGTTCATTAGAGATGGACAGAATCCTGGTATATGTGATAATATGTTTTATACTATGAATATATATTGTGTATTAGGAAAACTTAATTTTTCATAGTGTGATAATCTAAGAAAGATTCCCGAGTCCCGACTTACTTGCAAAGATACTACACTTCTGTAGTGTTTTTATGCTGATCAAGGATTAGTAGATTTTGATGATTTTTGGTTAATATGTACTGGTTACTTCATATAATATGATTTTCCAGCATTTTTTGTCTTTCCTGAAAAACAAGCACGCAATGATCATCATTCAATAACAGTAAATACCTATATGCTTAGACATTGCATTCACAACCTTCATTGATAAAATTTGAAATTCAGTGATTTTTATATACCCTTGTACAAATTTGTTCCAGTTCATCAACTTAGTTCAGTAGATTCGAAATTAAAAGTAGAATAAATTTGCAATGAATTCAATTAAAATCAAATTTAGTCCAATTAAATGTTATTTAATAACTTTCAATTTGGATTAAATTCTTTTGAATTCAGATTAATTCTGTTAAACACACACATGGTGTATGAGAAAGATAAACACACACAACAAGAGACTCAACACACAATGAAGGATAAGCGTGTAACTCTCTTATTTTTCCATTATACATGATGTACATTTATAGTACAATAGTGTGACTCTTGGTTTCAAATTTCAAGGTCACTTGGACTCCATTCTGACTTTTCGCATTCCACACCTACCCATGGAGGATTAGGTGTTCCAACATTCCCCCCCTTAATCCGAAGGGGTATGTGTCAGTCCAAGAAGAGAGTTGTAATACAAATCTGCAAAGTATACATGGCAACACTTGGGTTGAATCAACTATCTGAAATGTTGGCAAAAAGAGGTGGTTTAAGGATGACCACCAACACTGGAACGCAATACTTGTTGCAGTTCCCGGAACTCTTCCAAAACTGGCAAGAAGCTGAAAGCTTTTGCTAGAGGAATTGTCCCTCATAAAAAAGGGAGACCTTCAACCTAAAAGAAAGGAGGTCTACAACCTGTGATGGTTTAAGGATTACCAACAACACTGGAATGCTTGAAGCATTTCCTGGAACTCAACCAAAGCTGGCAAGAAGCTGAAGGCTTCCGCTAGAGGAAGTGTCCCTCATATATGAAAGGGAGACCTTCAACCTAAAAGAAGGGAGGTCTACAACCTGTGATTATTTAAGGTTGTCCACCAACCAAAGATGATGGTTTAAGGTTGTCCACCAACCGAAGGCATGCTCATGGGCATCCGTGTCTCTGGCTACATCTCTGAATCTGGAATGACGAATTGTGGCTCAGGCTCGCTTGAACTGTTGTGTCTCTGGCTACAACTCTGAACATGGAATGAGAGATTGTAGCTCAGGCTCGCTTGATCTGACGTCGAAGCTTGTACATGACCACCATTTTCCCCCTGTCAGGGACAAGGTGAGATGATGGCGAAAACTCAACTGCAAGTTTGCTCAATATCCGTGAACAAGTTCTGACATGTGTCTTAAACATCTTCTTGGCTGCTGATGCCCATTGCCAAAAAGTGATCCATCCAAGATGAATCTTTGTTTTTGCAAGAGGCTTGTTTCTGAAGCATCTGTTTGAAGAATGGGTGTGCCGACCACAATGCTTGCACGGATGAAGATCAAAACAGTGATCTTTCATATGGCCAACTCGATCACAGTGTTGGCATTTTACAATCTGTTGTTGTTGTGGAAGCGGAGCAGGATCTGGAACAGCTGTAGGTGAACTATCATATAAGAATCCGGCACTCTGAAATATGATGGGCTTGGTGTAGTCTGGAATATGAAAGGACACATCCTTGTCATATCCAAGACCAATTTTGTGCTTGTTGTGGACAAGCTCTTCCCAAGGTCTGATGATGGGCTTGAGAAGTGCAGGCTAAACTGCTGCATCTGCATGTAAATCTGCTCTAGTACAAGGAACTGAATGTGAATCGACTTCAACTTTACTGACTTGCGGCTTATGGGAGTCCTTCTCAATCTTCTGAACAGAAACAGGCTCAGAATGGTGACTCTTTTGTTGAAGTTCATCTTGTTGGAGCTGAGATTCCAACTGCAGAAACTCAATCTTTTCTTGTGCATCTTGCAAACAACTTTGAATGTTACAAAGAGCATTCTTGCTCATATTTATCATATCATCAACATTGGAATGAATGAGGTTATTCAACAACTCTAATGCCTCATTGATTTTAGCCATTTTCAACAACTTAGGCTCAAAAAAAAGGGTGTCGGCTTCAACCAAAATGCACCCGTTTACAATGTGATTTAACTTTCTTTCAAGAAATACAAATGACTCCAAAGAACTTCCAACTATGGAAATCTCAAAGTACAAAATATGCTCCTCAAATCATGGAGGACATCAAGGTATAGACTTGACTGTCTAACCGGCAAGCAACAATGACTTCCATCAACAATTCTCAAATACTGATTGCAACTATGAATGAAGAAGCAATATCCACTCATAATACAATGTCAGCTCAATACAATATCTCTGCAAAATAATTGTATAGATGTGCAGCAAAAACACTTGTGCAAGAAGCCTTTGAGGTAGCTGATTTTTCTTCTTCAAAAGAGCTATTTTAAAAATGATGGAAAACTTGTCCTCTTTCAGAAAATAACCCTTATGCCACAAATCACACAATATAAACTTCACTTTTCTCCTCTATGTGTATTTACTCATATGCCATTTCTGTTGTTCATTTCCTCTTCCTCTCTCTTTGATGTTTACTTTCTCTCTTCCTCTCTCTCTAGTTTTTTTTTTTAAATGAAAAAAAAAAAAAACTTGAAATTGGAAAACTTATTAAGGGGGGAGGGGGGACTATGGGTAAATCTGGGAAAGTTTTAACTGTGAAAAAATTTAAAAAATTTAAAGGCTGGAATTAAAAAATTTAAAACGCTGAAAGAAAAATTAAAATGCTAGGCGAATTGAGGAGGGATGAGATAGCAGATAGGGATGAGGTGGGGGGCGTTAAGCCGTGGGGAATAAGCTTATGGGAGAGGCGTAGGTAGAATGCGTAAGGGGAACAGGGAGGGTGCGTAAGGGGGGCCGAGAGGCCGGGGTTGAGGGGCGAGTGAGCACTGAGTTGGGGAGGGCGGATGAGCGTGAGGGTGGTTGTTAGGGAGGGCGTTGGGCAGCAGGCGGATAGCGTGGGTAGCGTAGTGTGGTGTGAGGGGGCCACGAGCAGGGCTGCTGTGAGCGCAGAGGGTTGAGGGATGAGCAGGGCTTGTGCGTTGAGCGAGCGGGAGTAAGAGTAGACACAGGTCGGTGGGGTTTGTGAGCAGGCGGGAGGGGGTAGGGAGTGGTGGTTAGAGGGTGGGTCGTGGGGAGGGTCGGGCCGGGAGGGTGGATAGGGTCGTGGGGAGGGTCGGAGGAGCGACTGAGATGGGAAGGGAGAGATGTGAGGGGGCGGGGATTAAGCAAGGTCGAGAGTTGTGGAGAGCGTTGTGAGAGTTTGCAGGTATGGTGAGTGGGGCGTGTAAGGGGTGAGGGCTTGAGTGCATAGTGAGAGCAGATAGCAGTGAGGTGGGGTGGGGTTATTGGGAAGCGAGAGCGATGGGTTGGAGCAGCTGTGTTGCAGGCGTAGGGAAATGGGGGTCGAAGGCTGTAGAGTGGGTAGGGGGCCGAAAGGCCAAGTAGCTCTGTGGGAACAGTAATTATATTTTTATTTTTATTTTTTTAATTTTTTTTTGTTTATTTTATTTTATTTTTTTTAAACAGCAAAGATTGGAGAAATTTGCAGAGGCTTTTGAGACATTGTAGAATCAGAAATTTCTCAGAGAAATTTTCAGAAAATTTCAGCAGTAAAAATCCAACAGCAGAAAATGCAGAGATGAAGAAATTTTGAGCAGAAAAACTCAGAATTCTTTTGCAATAAAAACCAGAAACTTCTTCTTCAAAAACCCACTTTGAACAGTATTTCCAGCAGCTCTCCAATGCAGAATTTAAAAGTATTTAGAAATCTTTCCCATTAAAAAACCCAGAAACTTTTTTTTCTTCGGAAAATTGCAGAGGGCGATATAGCAGCAGAAATTAAAAGGTAGAAATTTTAGAAAACCTGCAGAATTTGATATGCACAATGCTGCTTTTCTCCAAACCAATTTCTGAATGCTGCCAAGGATTTTGAATGCTACTCTTCTCAAAACAAATTCCTAAATGCTGCAAAAAGCTTGATGAATGCGGCAAAAAGGACTGCTGCATAAATCTCTGAGTGCTGCAAAAATTATCAAAAATTTTGCAGATATGCACAGGCCATAAACACAAATGGCTCACTCAAGGTTGAGCTGGGTATGAACGTATCAGCTCTAATACCATGTTAAACACACACATGGTGTATGAGAAAGATAAACACACACAATGAAGGATAAGTGTGTAGCTCTCTTATTTTTCCATTATATATGATGTACACTTATAGTACAATGGTGTGACTCTTGGTTTCACATTCCAAAGTCACTTGGACTCCATTGTGACTTTTCGCATTCCACACCTACCCATGGAGGATTAGGTGTTCCAACAAATTCGAAATGTGGATTGCATATTTCATATTTCCTCTAAATTAATGTCAAATTTTATGACATCATTTGGCACAGCCAATTCTTTTTCCAAACTTCATGATTGTCTAACACCAAAGCGAACAAGCCATCTTAGCCTATCCACAACAGATTATTTAGCTAACTGTGGCCATTCTTTACAACTAGAAACCTCCCCACTTTGGAACAAATATATAACAAGAGAAAACTTTATTACACAATTCAAAAGAAATGAACCTTCACAATACAAACAAGTATGCAATGTTTAAGCTAACGAATAGCTATGAAATATACTTCAACTTGGTGAATGAGCCTGAAATTTAAAGAAAAACACAATAACAACACACGTTAATCCATGACTACGTTTCTTCAAAATTGATTGCTACAAGTCATTGTCTCTGTTCTAAGTTTAATCTTGCTAACAGTCAATAGGCATCAAACAAACTATAAAGCCATACAGAAATGTTGTCTCACAGTGACAACAAAGAAAAGGCAAGCAGCGATCTTGTAATAGACAAAGTTGTACCTCTTGTCTCTTCAAATGTTTATTGTGATTTGCCTCAAGCTCCTTCATTGCTTTTGAATTTTGTTTGAACTTTTCTCTGAAATGATCAATAATGTCAAATTAATGATCACAGGTGAAAATTATGAAGAGCTCCAAAATGCACATAAGGGCACATACTTTTCCTCCTTAAGGTTTCCTTCTAGTTTCCTGACATTTTCTTGTAACTCAGCTACATGGGTATTGGCATCCTGTAAAGCAAGTTCACTAGCCTTCTCCTGCCATTTATATAGTTCTGCTTCCTTCATCATAAAAGCCTCTGCTTCATTCTTGGCACTCTGATGATTTAAAAGAGTTTCAGCATTTCTTATTATTGGTTCAAACAGTAATGTGCCTATTTACAGTGCAAATGCCATTATTAAGATTCTTTACCTCCAAAGAGTCCTTCTCTTTTTCAGCTAATTTGACTCTTTGAACAATGCCTGATCTTTTTTCATTCAGAACTTCAAGCCTGGAAAATACAAAACCTGTTAGTGTTTTGTCAAAAACCATAGAAGTCAATAAACGGAAAATAGGAGTACTGATGCCCTCAATATCTCAAAACATTTTTCAGGGCCAATCTAATGCACCCCTGCACTTAAAATGTTTCCAAGTTTAGTAAATGACACATGAAAAAGGAGGGGGCAAACTGCACAGATATCATAGCTGGACAGTTACGATAAAATCCATGACTCACAGTACCAAGCCCAATATTACCAACAGTAATGGCTGACCAAATATTGCCGATTAAATTCACATTGAATTTCTCAAAAATCCACTAACAAAACAATCCTACACTAATCCCTCAATACCATACAACCACAAATCTGTTCTTAAGAATTAGTGCCTATATTAGTAGCATAAACATAATTCTCTAGTATGATGGAACAAGCCAACAACATAATGCTGCACACATATCGAAGGTCACACCAACAACATCATTCTATAATCCATGTCACTGCCTCTCCCCAAAATCATGAGGATGTGATATTTATATCCTCATCGGTGACTCTTCAGACTCCCCTCGAGATTAGGGTTTGGTAGGGAACCAAGGCCTAGCCCCTAGGTCACACCTATTAGAATCCCCTTCCTACAAGATTACATTAGAAATAAAAGCAGCATGAAAATACTATGATAAACCTATATATTTAATTCTCATATCTAGCCATTTATTAACTTCTATGAAAAAACAAACTACGTGAAAAGGTCAATTTATCGTGACTCTATACTAGATTAGACATTGGTTATGTTGAAAAGTGTAACTAGGTTCGATCTTCATTTTGACCAGTAATTACGAATAAAGAAGACAAAGATAATAAAATGTATTTTGTAATACTTGCATCATGGGTTTCATGAGCAAGGAAGTTTTTATTATAGGTCAAAGACTTCTTCGTGATGTCTTTAGGGGTTGTCACCTTGTCATAATTTAGAGTCATGTATATGAAGGATTGTTACACTTGTAAATGACATTCATTGATGTAAAGTATGCCTCAAGACCATTTCAATATGTTCATGGAAGTTGGCTCAAAGTGATGCATATACCCTTGAAACAAGTCGGCCTAAAAGACGCTGGAAGAAGTCGGCTCACTAACAGTTGATCATGTCGGCCTAGAGAGGGTGAGACTGTCCCTATAAATAAGACAGGTTTGCGGCCTCATTGTACACAATCAAGTTCGGATCAAGCTCTGTAATTAAGTGTGAGTTAAGGTCTGAAATGTATACGTAGAAGGGTCTTATTATAGCGCAAGGAAAGGGCTCACATAGTACTTGGTCTTGGGTCTATCTACCTTAGCAAAGGATCCGCAATCTCAGAAATAGTAAGGATAATAAGGACCGCAATCAGTGTGAGAATAAGGTAAGATGAGGGTCACTTCAGGACTGTTACCTAGTGTTGTGATAAAGTGTGGAAAAGGAGTGTCACACAGCGAGGACAAAGAATCTGCAAGGTGTGCAACATCATGGGCCAATATAATTTGGATATCTCTGAAGGAAATACACAGCATAAGCAAGGAGACTCTACAGCAAGACTATCGGTCTAAGGTATATACAGTGTGAAGGAAAGACATAAAGACAGAAGGACGAGAAGTCATCTCTAGGAGACCGAGAATGGATCAAGAAAAATCAAGAAGGCAGCAACTTGTCTAGGGACCGAGTTCCTCAGTGTTGGTGCAGAAAGGGAGATCAGCATAAGGAGGCAAGAAAGGGAAGTAACAAAGTCTAGGAGGCATACTGGTGTCTAGGGTGTGTGTCATGGTCAGGTACTTGTCAATTAAAGATCTAGAAGAAGAATTACTTTCGAGTTTTCCACTCCTAAAGGGAGAGGTTTTGGCCCTGGCTTGAAGAGCCAAAATTATGTGTCTCTTGTGTTTCGATAACTGACTTGACGAAAAACATAATAAGTTAATGAAGAGAAGATCCAAGTAATAGAAGCATAACAAGTATAACACAAGCAGTTATCAAGTAAGAGAATTGAATTAAATTCTGCCCTACCAAATTCTCAACAAGTTATTCCTAATTATCGAAATATTAAATAAGCATTGCATGTACAAACTCTCATCTGTGGCAGTTTGAAGACAACCAAGCCATGACCATCGACCAATGAGAAAATGAATCTCCTCTACCACACTAACATCCACTAGAAGCAATTTTTACCAAAATTACAACCTTTTCGAATGGCTAGAATTACCACCCTGCAAATCTCTAAATCACGTGATAAAAATCACTTGGCAAATCCTTCAACAAAATGGTAGATATCAAGTGTCATAGTAACCTATATCAGCAAGAATTATTTCTTAAAATTAGGTGGGACCCTCAAATTCCATGCACGCACTTAATTAAGTGTATTAATAAAAAAAGGTTATAGCAAATATGGCATACTCGTTTCAAGACAGACGTATAAAACTGAGCGAAGGAGAGGGTGCACCCAAAGTTAAATTTCTTGAGGACTCACATTGAAAGACGCAAAATTCAAGACAAGTCTGTTAATCAAAGTTGTCATTGATGTCAATATGGCATTGACTAAGATGTCAATATTCTTGAGATGCCTGGTTCCAAATGATGATGCCACAACTCTTGTCTTGGTTGACTAGGATACCATCAATGAAGATGTCAAGTCACGAAGAAGTCAAACCACTAATGAAGGAAGCCCTAAGAAGTACTTGATCTAATGTTGCATGCACTTGATGATCTAGACGCTAACATTTGATGACATATGGAGAACTACACGTGATAATGTCTTACCCTTGAATAATCACATGGTTGGAAGATTAAATGATGACATGGAAGATCTCATTTGATGGTTGGAAGACTATCTTACTATCTTGGAACTTTCCCACTGTACGACACTAGTACGTGATGACATTATGACATATCAAGATAACATGGATGAAGCATATCATGATGACATTATGACCCTATGACAATGACGAAGCCAAATAATGGAGAAGCCATACTGTCCTAATTAGTTTCTACACTAAACAATTCAAAGGCATCCACAAATAAAAATGCTTTTCACCACATTAGAGGCAATCTTTGAACATGGGACCTAGACCATCTGAAAGAGGACTTTTTCCTCTTTCCAACGATCCTTTACTTGCCCCGAAACTCCCAGCGGTTGATGAGATATGGAATTTTTAAGTTAAGAATAATTAACCTTATCAGTGAGCCGACCTATCCTTGTCCTTCATGTCGGCCTATTTGCAGAGATGTGACCCTTCATTTTCGTATCTGTCACACTATAAATATACAGTTCGGTCCTCATTTTTTACGGACAAAATTCGGTCAAGAAATACAGAGATATACCACAGTTCACACCTTGTGAACTAGGGACACCGAGGAAGTCTTTTTAAGATTTGTTTGGGTAAATATTTGAGTTGATACCCTTGGAATTGGAGCTGTCATCAAACTCAGACCTGTATACTCCTATCACAGCAGCTCAGATTATTTTTATGGCTCACTGCAATACTTCAGGACCTCGTTTTTGTGATGTGTCACAGTGATACGGACCTACAATGATCAAACAACTCGGACCAGGGTTATTTCTGTGGGACAAACCTTCTATTTTCTTTGGTTCGTATATAATCACATAAAGACCGGTTTGGACAGCTACTTGTTAAGGGTAAACAAGACTTAAAACCTTAGCAGAATTCTAAGCACACTTGTATAGCAGACTTTTGTTGGAGCAAGTTGTAGGTTGGACTTGGACAGTGAAGCATTAGGAGTCCTGAAGCTGTTTCATACACCTCGGAATAATTATTGTGTTGCTCGAACTTTGAAAGAATTCTCTGTCTCGGATCCTGTGACTGATTAATTTGCTGCAAGTAGCTCAGAACTAGTGCACAGTAATATTCTCGGGTCTATGATTTATTCCTAGCTCGGACACCATCACTTAAAGCAATATCACCATAGGACTGTGGTTTGAAGATCTTCAGACTTCAATCTTGGTGAACAAGAGAACCTATGGATTATTGAAAGCAGTTTATTGTAGATCATTTGAGACAGATTTGAGGATGTTTTGAAGGACACCCGGAAAGACCATGTGACATTTAAATAGACCTTTTGGAACAACAAAGAGAGGACCTTGGGAAATCTTTGAAAACGTCTTGTAGCAGATCAAATACATCCTACCGCAGTATTTTGAAGACATTTTATGAAGAATTTTTTAGGATAGTTTGCTGTAGACTTCTTGGTGGAAATTTTGATACACATCTTGAAGCAGATTTGAAGTTGTCTTGAGATATTCTTGAAGACATATTGAAGCACCTGTTAAAGAGCTTGTTGGGTAAAGCATTGTGAAGACTTTCTTGACAAGATGCCCTTGAAGAGGCTTAGAGCAGGTGCAGAACTTGGACTACCCTTTTGTAGACACCTTGAAGGTCTTGAAGATAATGTTGAAGACCATGATGCATTAGCCATCATGAGGTAACTTGGAGATCTTTGTTTGGGTGACATGAAGAGCAGTGGTGACACCTTCTAAGAAGACAAGGTTGTCATTGATGAAGTGATTTGGAGGAGCCATTGCTGAAGATTGACAGGGCTCGTTGAAGAAGACATTGGGAATCGTGAAGAACAACCAAACACATTTTGACGAAGTGATGCTGAGGGTTGGAGCCCAAGAGGTTGGAGCCTCATAGAGACAAGGTTGGTGCCTTGGAAGATAGCATTGGAGCCCTAGAGGATAGAAGTCCTCAAGAACCCAGGTTGGAGCCTGAACTAGATACAGGGTTGGAGCCCTAGAGGTTTGTGCCTCAAATTGACAAGGTTGGAGCCTTGGGAAGTCCAAGTCGATGCTTGGCATAATACAGGTTGGAGCCTGGGAAATTAAAGATTGGTGTCTTCATCTAGGGTTGGAGCCCTACACAAATATTGTACTTGATTTATTGATATTAATAAAAGTATTTATTCTTATTTGTTCATTTTGTGTTCTCAATATAAGTGATCTAACTGGTAAAAATAACAATTGAAAAGAAATACTGATTCACTGCCCCTCTCAGTATTTCCATCTCAGTATTTCCAACAACTTTCACTTATTTATAAAAGTGGGTCACATAAAGTAGTTTTTTTAAAAAGTGAGCTTATGATGCAGGAGCATCCTGCTCAAATGTCATTATTTATTTGGGTGATTTAGGGGGTGATGTTTTTTTAATTATTTTATAAATTATGTACATTTTAAATAAATTAAGAGGAAAATCTGAGTGTGAGGTTTATTGTAAATATTCTCTTATAATTGAGAATATGAGAGGAGTCGGGTTGTATAGATATCTTAGGGATTATGAACTCCTTAAATAGGAATTAGTTGAGTCAAAGGTGGGATAAGCTATTTTAGAATTTGGTTGAGTCATTTGTGGAGAAAATCATGGATTCAAATTAATCCACAACTATGTATAAATATGAGCTTCGTATGAGGATGGAGAATAGAAAGAGGATGGAATAGGACAGAGGAAAAGAAGAGAGCGTAGAGTAGGAATGGTGTGACAGTGTGATGAGTTGTAAAGGCGAGAGTCGAGAGGGAAACCAAGTGTATTATTCGGCCAAAAAAGAGTTGACACTGTATTTTATTGTTGTTATTTTATGCAATCATTTTATTTCATTCGCTCTCTATTCGGTTATTTGCTTAACCTCTGCTACACAATTTATACACTAAATGTTTGCAGTAGACACTACCATCGAGTTGCAGGTGCAAGGCGGTTTTGATTAGAATCGATCCAAGCAGGGAATGTCGATCTCAAATAGCCCACGGTGAAGAGTTGGTATTACATTCCATTGAAATCGCTTCTCACAATAGATAAGATTTGAGTCTTAATGCATTTCAGGGTTGAACTTCTTAGATTTCTATGAGAAGTTTGAAAGCCGAATCAGTGTGAATGCTGGATGTAAGGCAGTTGATAGTGAAGATAACACCAGTGGAAGAAGGGTGTCACAGATCGCAAACAAAGGCAAATGACTCAAAGGGCTTCGCACCAAAAACTTGTTTAACTGTGATGCGAACTGGCGAAACCATGTGGTCGCACAACACTTCATCAAATTTCGCATTAGTAAGGATTAGTGGCAGCGTTAAGTTATACGACTTGAGGAACATGAATGTGATGTGGGAATAAAGCGAAAGCGATAGTTGTGAGTGCAATTCGACGGTAATTGAGCAGGTTTGATATGGGATCCTCAAAAGAGGAATTCGGTGCATATGGTATTGTTTGGAGTGTATGTGTTGTGTGATCCGCGATATATATTATGTATTGAATCTCAGTGGTTTAAGTTGAAGATTTTGAAACAGATGGTTTCATTTTAAAGTGAATACAAACTCTATTGTTGCGCAATATTCTGATTTGTGCAGAGCCACAGATGAGAGATGAGTGCAATTGTGCATTAGTTGAATTAGTTGTGTGCTTTGGAAGAGATGCATAAGTTGGCTAATCACAGATTGTGCCTTTAGTTGTTGCTTGAAGATGTTGTTGTACAAAGCATTGCTGGAAAAATTATATGAAGCATTGAGTTTATTAATATCCTAGATGCGGCGGTGTGTTTACTAATAAACCATTTGTGTGCTTGCATACGTTGCTGTCTGTTTGGAGACGCGTGAAGATGTTTAAGGAGCTGAAGTTTTCAAGCGTCAGGCACAACAATTTGTCAGATTCTTGCAAACCGTGAGCATTGTGATCCATAGAGCAAGTGGTGAACCCAATCGCAGCGGAAGCGTGGTTGACAACAGAGGCAGTGAGATTGGGCCGACAACGGTTGTGGTGAGTTTTTGGTTCATGTCAGTGTGAGAATATCCACGCACGTTGAGACAGCGTGAGGAAACAATCAGTAGTGTTGATTCGTGTCTTCTACAGAAAGCTTCCATTGAAATAATTCTGCTCATTACTGTGTTTATATTGAAGATAACCCAAGGTGCTGAGAATATATGACTTGGGCAAAAAGAAATTGCGTCGGAAAGGTGAGAATTAAATTGATATGAAACTGTGTTTGAATATGGATGCGGAATGTTCCATGGAGTTTGTTCTATCCGCAGGTTAACACGGTGAACGGTTTCTACCCCGATGTAAAAGGGATTCAAACTCATCCAAATGCACGTTGCTTTGCCATTTCGGTTGAGTTTCCAGAGCGTAACAACAAGGATAAGACACTCGTTCATCAGATTTCTATCAGGCATGAGTAGAAACTTGATTGTGGAGGTGGACGCTGCGAATGGTCCATACGAAAAGATAAAATCCATTAAAAAGTGAATGAGCAGGTTGAAAAGGTAGATGGGTGATTTTGTTTATGTGGAAAAGGTGCTTTGTTTTGAAGTGACTTATAATTAGTTTCTCACAACATATATTTAAGATCTTACTTCTATATGAGATGTATATCATAAAGTAGAACTTTTGGAGGAGAGAGATTAAGTGCTCATTAAATTATTTAAGATGGATTTTTATGGTATAAGAAGTGGGATAATTAATGTACTAGTGTTAAAGTTGAAGTAATGATTTGTATATCATGAAGTAAAAGGAGTCTAGTACATCATGTTGAGGTCAATTTTTTTTTTGAGAAGATTTTTTCAAAATTGAAGAAATTGGTCAATCAAGTGAGTTAAATTTTTACAGATGTTCTATGCTCGATGCAACTTTATTTTAATGCGCTAAATCACCCAAACAAGCTAAGTAAAATGCCGATAGAACATAACAAGGATCTTAGAAGACAAACCGTAAACAGCATGAAAATGTGATGGTGCGTTACTATTACCAGTCAGGATGTGCTTCAACCAAAGAAAGTCTTCTTGACTTCCACTCAACCTGCAAGTCACAACAATCCTCAAATCAGTCAACACAAGTCAACTCCAGAAAAGTCAACGCTGTCCAGAAAAGTCAACGCAGGGCAGCAACATAAAAGTCAATGCAGCTCCAACTTCGGTCAACCTTCTGACCTCAGTTCTTGTGCCAAAGTGTACGGCCTGCTAAAATCGAAGTCTCCACAAATTTTGGGCCTCTTTGGACCATGCATTGACCAAAGTCAACGCTGGTCAAACTTCCTAGGAAACCCTCGCTGCAGCAAACTACGTCCTTCTTCTTGGTTGTAGTAGCTTGTCCTTTTTCCCACGTGTGAGCTGAATTCGTCCTCCAAGAAGCTCGTACTAAATCAGAGAAGAAGAAGATGTGATGAGATGAGATGAGTGAAATGCTCTCCAACTTTGACTGTATTTATATCCATCATTGAGGTGTGTGACACATCTGCTGGGGGTGCAAAACCTTAAGGCCGACTTGCACATATAATTTATTATAAATAATAAATTCAAAATACATGTTTTGCTCATCGGATTAAGATAAATTATATATGGATCTTACACCTCTCCGAAAGAGGAATCCAACAAAAATATCAGTATCTTAATCTGAGCATCACAACATGGAGTTTGGACCTAGTTGTCCAATTTTAACACTCCCTCTCAACTAGGGAGAACTCCATCCATCAGTGCAATCAAACATCGTGCGTCATCCCGCCGTAATTTGCTTTGCTGGCCTCTTTATTTCAGAACAGAAGTGGGTCAGTCACAAAGACATCATCCCCCGGCTGACAAATTCAGCCCAGAGGTCCGAAACCTCTATTAGACTCACAAAGAGTCTCCAACCAACCCGAAGTTGGTTCATCTGACCTGAAGTCAGGCGGAGGTCCGAAACCTCACTATACTTGATCCCAGATCAAGTGGTTGGACCATGCCATCCTAGATAGAGAGTACGGAAATCTCTAATGCGTCCATCAGTATTTGCTACTAGTCTCTAGCTTTTCCCACCTCATTGGCCAAATGAGAGGTACTTCCCATGAGCCCTGAACTCAATGGGTAGGATGCATACGGGGCACAGAAAAATGAGAGGTGAACCAACTCAATAATCACAATGGTGGGGCAGAAGCACCACAAGGTTCGGCAAGCCTAGCCTCGTGAGTGCTTATAGCTCCGAGAAGCTATCCCTAAAGCCCCCCAGAGCTCCTAGAGCTCATCGTCCAATAGGACCCACATCATAGGGTCGTTCCACGATACCAAGATTCTCACGGAAGGTTAGGAACTTGACCTTCCCCAGGGGCTTTGTGAGAATATCCGCGACCTGCTCATCAGTTCCTATATGATCGAGCCTTATGGCGCCTCGCTGTACCATATCCCGGATAAAGTGGTACCTGATATCAACATGCTTGATCGGTCATGGAACACGTGATTCTCGCGGGGCCGTGCGAATCCCACTTTGGTTATCGCGCAGTATCACGGTGGTATCTAGCAAATGTCCAAACAAACAAGAAAGAGCTTTAACCAACCGCTTCACAAATGTGCCATACTCGCCGGTGAATGTATTCGTCTTTTGCCGTGCTCAAAGCCACCGACTTCGCTTCCCCGACGATCCAAAGAAATCGCGTAACCAAGATCAAGCAAAGATCCCGATGTGCCGCATGAGTCCACCACATTGCCAGCCCAATTAGCATCAATATATCCACGGAGTGTCACGCTCCCGGCAGTGTATCTCAGCCCATGGTTTATCGTGCCCCGAAGGTATCTCAAAAGATTCCTAGCACCAACCCAGTGTAAGTGATGAGGCTCAACCATCCGTTGACTCAAAGTGTTCACTGCAAAACATATATCTGGACGGGTGTTCACTAAGAACATCAGAGCCCCTACGAGTTGATGATACTCAGTAGGTTTTGCCAAGATAGGCCCAGCAGCGCTGCCACTCAACTTCTTAAAGTTGAGTTCCATCGGTGTCGACACAGACTTACAGTCCACCATCCCAAATCTCTCCAGAAGCTTCAAAATGTATTTTCCTTGAGAAGGGAAAATCTCTCCGTGTCTCTGCCCAGACCTCCGTGCCCAGGGAAGTAGTGCACGTCCTAGGTCTCATCTCGAACTCAGACAAACAGCTCCTCGTATCGATGAATGAGAGGGCCGCGCATCCGCAAGAGGTCGTCCACACAGCACCGCAGTGAGAGCTCTCCGTACAACTCAGCGCGTCTTTGATCAAAGACATTTCGAGTGAAGCCCAGCTTCATCAAGCAACTATCCATCCTCTCGTACCAAGCTCTGGGTGCTTGCTTTAACCCATAGAGGGCTTTCTTCAACCTGCAGACATGAGTGTCTCGATCCTGAACTTCAAATCCTAGAGGTTGTTCTACATACACCTCTTCTTTTATTGTACCATGCAGAAAGGCGGTCTTGACATCCATCCGATGAAGACTCCAACCTTGCGTAGCAGCAAGGGCTATGATTGATCGAATGGTGGTATATTGTGCCACAGGTGCAAATATGTCATCATAATCTACTCCTTCCTTTTGAGAGAAGCCACGGGCAACAAATCTTGCCTTGAACTTTTCAGCACTTCCATCAGATCCATGTTTGATCTTGTAGAGCCATTTCGCAGTGACAACTGATTTGTCCTTCGGTCTTGGAACTACATCCTAGACATCATTCTTCATTATGGACTCATATTCTTCGTGCATAGCATCCTTCCGATCTTGATGCTTTACGGCTTCTTCAAAAGATCCAGGTTCAGATTGTACAAAGGTACTCATGGCAGCTAGATACCCTTGGTATCTACACGGCTTCTTGCTTTCTCGGAATGTCCCCCTTGGGGCAGCATGACCCTCAGCATCTTCGAGGGTGTCCCCGAGCCATGATGGTCTCTTTCCCAGTGAAGGAGATGGATCAATAGGGTCCATTGGTCCTTCAATATCAGGCATTGTCTCATCCTGCGGTTCTTCTTGATTTCCAGGCCTTTCTTCATGATTTTCTTCAAATCTTGGAAGATCTACTACTTTCTTCAGGGAAGCATCTTCGTCAAAAGTGACATCATGGCTTATCTCTACTTCCCTTTGACCAGGTACATAGACTCTATATGCCTTAGAAGTCTCACTGTAGCCCACAAACATTCCTTTATTCCCAGTAGCATCCAGCTTACTTCTCTTTTCTTTCGGCACATGAAAATAGACAGGACATCCAAAAATTCTAAAATGTGAGACATCAGGTTTCTTACCAGAGAAAACCTCTTCGGGAGTTTTGGAGTCCAAAGCGGAATGAGGGCATCGGTTTTGAATATACACAACAATATTTGCAGCTTCTCCCCACAGAAACTTCGGTAGACCCTGGTCACATAGCATGGCACGAGCAGCTTCCACAATAGTCCTATTCTTGCGTTCAGCAACACCATTCTGCTCAGGAGTATATGCAGTGGTAGTCTCCCTCTTAATGCCAGCTTCTCTACAAAAGTCTTTGAACTCATTTGACTCATATTCAGTGCCATTGTCAGTCCTCAAAATCTTGATCTTCTTTCCGGTCACATTTTCCACCAAGGCTTTGAAGGTACGGAACCACATGAAAGCCTCATCCTTCTTCTTCAAGAAGTATATCCAGGTTTTGCGAGAGAAGTCATCAGTGAATGTCATGTAGTAAGAACATCCTCCCAGGGATGTCATGGGCAACATACCAGATAGATCAGAATGGACCAATTGCAAAATATCAGATGTCTTTGTGACACTCGAGGGGAAAGGTCCCCTTGTATGCTTTCCTTCGACACAGCCCTTACATACACCTTCATGATTATTTCCAAAGTCAGGCATCCCTGTCACCACCTTCCTTGCTTCGGGAAGGGCCTTGTAATGAAGGTGTCCAAACCTTCGGTGCCATAGGTCGGTTTGTCGGATAGTATCACAAGTCATTGCTCCCAGCGGACTTCCTCCAACCTGGTAGAGTGTACCAACTCTAAAACCAATCGAGATAGCTTCCTTGAAGCTCTCCTTCCACATGAGCACCTTTCCATCAGAGAATGTTACATTGAATCCTTTGTCTTCCATGGCAGATACAGACACAAGGTTCTTCTTCAATTTAGGTACAGAGAGTACATCTTGCAAACGTAGGACTTGTCCTTGAGACAAGTGGAGGGTCACAGTCCCTGTCCCTTTCACAGGATAAGTGGCATTATCCCCAAGGATAATTTCTAAATTAGTATCCCTTTCAACCATGTCAGAAAGTGCTTCCTTGAATCCGGTGATGTGTCTTGAGGCACCACTATCGATTAGCCAGACATCCATAGTGTCGGGCGGAGATGCAGCTGAGAGAGCAGATACAAGAATATACTCATTTCTTTTATCAACAACATTAGACTCCTCATACCTGGTATTTCTGGACCTTTTAGAAGGTTGATTGTTTCCACCAAAGTGAGCCTTCCTCTTTCCTTTGGATTTGTCATTTCTTCGATTCCCATTCCTTCGATTGTTGTTGTTATCATCACTATCGGGAGAATCCTTCTTGAAGGGGCATTCTCTAGCATAGTGACTAGGCCTATGGCAAGTGAAACACTTACCCTTCTTTTCTTGAGTCCTTGTTCTTCCTTTGTCCTTAGAACCACCAGAGTTCTTCTTTCGAGAATGAGCACCATAGGCAGCATTTCTGTCATTATCGAATTCCTTCATCCTTGTTTCTTCTTGCATACATCTAGACAGAAGTTCGTCAAAGTTAGGAATGGTATTATTATTGAGAATGGTAGTAGTGAATACTTGCCATTCATATGGGAGTCCTCCAAGTGCGGTGAGAACCATCTCACGATCAGCTATTGTCTCCCCAATAGCCAGCAGATTGTTCCTTGTTTCGGTCAATTTCAGAAAGTAAGTTTGAACAGACTCATCCCGGCCCTTCCTCATATTCTTCAACTTATTCTTAAGGAATAGCACTTGGTTCACATTGTTTACTTTGAACATAAGGATCAATTTATCACACATCTCCTTGGATGTGCCTAGTTCAGATATATAGGCAACCAGACTCTTATGTATGGATTCCCTGATCATCAGCTTTGCTTTGATCTCTCCCTTTTTATACTTGTTTCTAACAGCAGCGGTAGCATTGGATGGAGGTTCTTGAATTTTACCCAGTACATGATCCAAGAGATCATGGTCTTCCAATTTGAGATCTAATATCATCTTCCAGGCATGGAAGTCATCCCTTCCAGTCAGCTTGTCATTCTCCTTGAATTCAAAACTTGTGGAACCCATTTCCTCTTCGATGGTGATTGCTAAAGATGGGGCTTGTCTTCACCTCAGCTCCGATACCATGTAAATTTTTGTAGATGTTCTATGCTTGAAGCAATTTTACTTTTCTTACAGCAATCATATAAATAGTTAAGTAAAATGCTGATAGAACATATAAGTGGATCTTATAGAAGACAAACCAGAAACAGAAAAAATGTGATGGTGCGTTACGGTGGTCAACAGGATGCTTCAACCAGCAAAGTCTCCTTGGTCAGCCAACCCAGAATGTGTCACAACATTCCTCCAATCAGCAACCGAGTCAACCCAAGTCAACTCCCAAAAAGTCAACGCTGTCCAAAAAAGTCAACGCAAGGCAGCAAGCTAAAAGTCAACGCAGCAGCTGTTTGGTCAACCCTTTGACCTCGATTTCTATGCCAAACAGTACGGCCTTCCAAAATCGAACTTCCCAACAGTTTTCAGCCCTTTCGGACCATGCGTTGACCAAAGTCAACGCTGGTCAAACTTCCAGCAAAACCCTAGCCGCAGCAATTCGTCCTTCAGCTCAGCCGTACAGATTCGTCCTTCTTTTCTTCACACGTGTGGGCTGGAAATGTTCTCCAAGGAGCTCGTACTAAATCAGATGAGAGAAGAAGATGTGTGTTGAGTTGTGGTGAAATGCTCTCCAACTTTGCCTGTATTTATATCCATCATTGGGGTGTGTGACACATCTGCTGGGGGTGTGAAACCTTAAGGCCGACCTGCACATATAATTTATTATGAATAATAAATTCAAAATAAATGTTCTGCTCATCGGATTAAGACATATTATATATGGATTTTACACCTCTCCGAAAGAGGAATCCAACAAAAATATTATCCTCTTAATCTGAGCATCATAACATGTAGTTTGGACCTAGTTGTCCAAATTTAACAGTTATGTATCTCCTCCATCTCCACATGATCCATGCATCTCCTCAAATGCTAATATATCTCCTCCTCAAGGCCTTCCCAAAGATACCCCTCCATGATGGTGTGGTATGCTCTCATAGAATAAGTGTGGCTAGAAAGGAAATCTTCTTGAGTTGTTTGTAGTAACTTCTCCTTGAGCTTGGAAGCTCCAGATAAGAAGATCCTACCATGATAGTAGATGACCCCATCTCTAACTGAATATCCCTCCTCATGTAGCTAGTCATCCAATATCATACAAGTGAAAGATCCTTGGAATACTCCACCAAAAGCTGGGAATTCCAATATGGATCTATCCTCCATAGTGACAGCGTTGATGATCTATCATGAAGAACATTTGTCATATGGTCATCCTCCTCTTTGACACCTCCCATGCCAAAGATGCAAGTTGGAAGGCTACTATCCTTCCCGAGCTGCTCCTGCCACAGCGCAGAATCTGAAGTAAGAGTGGGTAATGATGATGTTGGGAGAATATCTCCCTCCTCCTTGAGTCTACCCAAGACTCCCAACGTTGTACCAAGCTCTCCCAAGGTCTCCACTCCTCTGAAATCAATGAGTGGTGCCTCAAAATGTGAAGCATCCATCCTTCTCTGCTAATCTGGTGGTCTCCCTAGTGAAATGCCTCCATACAATGAGGCATCAAGATCAAGAGTAGACTGCATATGTGAATGGACAGATTTGTCCCTGCTCCCACTGCGCAATCCAGTCTCCCTCTTAGGTGCATCAACCTCCTGAAATAGATAGGGGTGTGTGCTCCTCATCACAAGATGTTGGTCATCCTCCCTATCTCCTCCTTTTATCTCCATAGTTTCACACCCTATCATCAATGGCACATGTAAATCATGAGTTGTGCCTTGATCTCCACATGTGAGATCCTGGGGAATTCCTTGCAATGACACAAGAATCACTCTAGTTGGAGCAAGAGCTCCCTCCTCCTCTGCATGAGATGCTAGATAAACTCTAGACATGATAGCGTTGTTGCCCTCATCCTCATCAATATGTATGGGCAACCTCCCAAGAATTGGATCCTCTTTTGAAAAAGGGATCTCCATTCCCTCTTGTTCAAGAATATGAGATAGAGGCATTGCCTCTAACAAGGTATGACGCAAGATGTCAGCCTCCTCCATGGTTTTCTGAAGTGGATCTGAGTTTATAGTTTCCTCCATCACATGCAAGGCTTTTGTTTGCTTGGGTTTGTTTGGTTCCACCACATGTGTTTCAAAAAAAAATTCGTCAAATCTTTCCACTAATGTCTTAGTGAACCTAGCATAAGAAGAAGTATTTGCATTCTTCAAAGAAAAAGACTCAAATATCCACCATGCATAGGCCTTACCTCCAAAATGCAACGCTGTAACTTTGATGGCTTCATCTTCAAAAATTTGGTGCTGCTGCAAAAAGGTGTCTAGTTCTTCCACCCAAGCTTTGGCTGAACATGTAGGTGAACCATCAAAAGTAGATAGAAGAAATCTATCATGTTGCTTGCTTCTCTTCACCTTGATCTTGCAAAACTCTGGAAAAGTGATATGATCTCTAAACTTATGAGTTTGAGATCCTGGTCATTCCTTCTTCTTCCATCTCTCTCATGGCAAATATGGGCATATGACTGCGTTGTGCATCAAAGTGTGTGGTTGCATGCTCACACTCATTATGTGAAAATCTAGAATTTGTTTCAGATTCAAACCCTCTTGGAGATTCTCTACACATCTCCTTCCTCATCTTCTTAAGATCTTCATGAATGCTCTGCAAAGTTTGAGATAGAAACTTTGGAAGTTTCTCCTCCTTTCTTCCTCCAAAGAATGGAGTCTTCTTTCTGTTCATCTTTTCTTCTTCTTGTCTTCTAGATAGCATATTGGCTGAGATTCCATAGGTTGAGCCAAGATTATGCTCTGATACCACTGTAATATCCCAAAATGGGGAAGCAGCAATATTTGAACACAATAATGAAAGAGCAGTGATAAATCAACTCATAAAATGTAAGAAGATCCAAATAGCCATCATATTAAGATCATGTACAAGAAAATGAAGATCACTGCTACACAGAAAATTCCCAAGGCCATGACAGCGCAATTTTATTAGAGATAACTGCTACTGAGAAGTGTCAATACACAAATATACAAAGATAGGGCCCATACAATGTTGGGAGTGAAGATCTAGACTCCCAAACTCAATTTCAGGACAATCCGGAAAGGATTTCCTTAAATATGCAAAAATGGAAAAATGTCGGAGTTGCAATCTCAAGTCTGAGTAGCAGCTGCAACCCAAGAACTGGATGGAGATGGCTGAAGATGATGCATAAGCTAAATAAGTAGACCTCCTCTAATGGATCTTCCAAGTGAAAGGGTGATCCTAACACTGAAGATCTCACCCTCCAAACAATCAATGCAACCCTCACTGCAGATGCTCACTGAAAATAACACAGTCAAGGAGGGGGACTGCATTGTAGATGATGGAAAATGGTTGGCCTTATGCCAAAGATAGTGAAATCAGCTCAAATGCTTCCTCACTGATCCTCCAAAGGAAAGAAGGTTTCCTCCTCTGAAAAATAAGCTCCAGAAGTGGTGTTGTGGAACCTCCACTGCAACACCCTGCAACACAACGTTATACTTCAACAGAAATAACGTTGTAGCTGAAGGAGGTGGCTTGGCCTTAAGCCTGAATGTGGAGAAATGAACTACAAGATCCCTCAAGAGGCCTCTCTTGAAAGGAGAAGGAATTCCTTAATAGGAATGCCTTGTGCTAAGCAGCATAGCAACTCTGCTAAACAGCAAGAGAATGCACAATAGTCTAACCAGACCATAAAATCAATAATCCATAACATGTCTTCATATGGCTGCCTTGCCCTCCTTTTATACAAATGGAAGCCCTCTCTTCATGGGTCCCACTCATTAGGGTTTCCTCCACCAAGGAATCTTCCTCCCATTATCTCTGTGCTGTCTCCCAAGATGATTTCCACCTCCTATCCCAGCGTTGTTGTCTTGGTCAAACTTGACCTTGTCCACATGCAAATGTCCTTTTTCACACATGAGGGTGTGAAATCCAGCTCTTATGATGATCCCTTTTCACATTATGAGGGATTTTATTCATATTTTTATTATGCATAGGCCTCTTTACCCATTTATTCATCTCCTATGTGCAAATAACAAAAATCAATATTCCAATTAGCTGCATGCTAATTTTGGAATATTACAGTTAATGACAACTTGTGTAACGTAAGAGATCCTCCTTTCTCTGATCATACTTCTAAAGGTAGAAGTCCATCCCCTGCAACCATAAGACATGACTCCATAGCATCCAGTGTTAGCATATAAATATATGTACCTCATCTTTTTCCTTTTGAGTCATCCTGCAGCAATTTCTTTAGAATGAAGAACTTCATTCCCTTGACCTGCTTCATCAATATGTCATCATATCCTAATCCCAGAATTTTGTTTCCATATTGATTATTGAATGATGACCCTTGATCTCGATGACTACCTTCCACCAATGTTGTTATCAATAAGGTTTCCAGGAGCTACTTCTTTCATAGCTGTATTGCGGACATCTTCCTATGACAAGTGCTCCTTCCATGCTTTTATCATGATGCCATTAATGTACAATGCTTCCTAACATACTATTTTACAACCGACAAAAATCACTTAAAGAGGAAGATGATCTCAATCATAGTAGAGATCTTTCGCTTCTTCTTTCTTAGATTTCTTTGCATCAGGTTCTTCCCTTTCTTCTGTGACATGAGCTTCTTCCTTTTTCCTCTTGTCCTTTTCAAATTTAGGACAAACCCTTTTATAATGCCCAAGTTCATCACATCCAAAGCATCGTACCCTGTCCATATTTCTTCTTTTATTCTGAGGACCAAAATTACCAAATCTTACTTTCTTCCTAGACATGGTTGTAAAGGCTTGATTACCTTCACTTGAACTTGTATCAACTTTGGCTTTCAATCTTGTTTCTTCTATCTTACATAGATCCTGGAATGGCATTGCTTCTTCTTTCCCATTGATGCTTGAAGAGAAACTTCCCCATTCTTTAGGTTAGAGCATTTAGTACCATAGTGAGTATTTCTCCATCAGACATTACTTCTCCCAATTTATGCAGTTGATCTCGTATTACGAAAATCTTCATAGAATATGGAATTATTCCTTCCTCTCTAGACATTTTCAACTTGTATAATTCTTGTCTCAGAGACATTATTTCCCCTACAGTACGTTTCAAGAATAGTTCCACCAATTTATCATATATTTCTTTTGAAGATTCTAGATTTAGAACATAAGGAATGAGAGAGTCCTTTATGGATTCTATAAGAATCCTTCGAGCTCTTATGTCTCCCTTCATGTATTTGGTATAAGCTTGAATGTCTTCTTTTGAAGGTTGAATTGTAGATCTTTCGATGTAGCCCATAACTTCATTTTCAATTAGATTCAAATATGTCCTTTTCTTCCATGCACTAAAGTTGGATGACCTAGCCAATTTGTTGCTTTCTTTGAGATTTTTGACAGATTTAGATGAGGTCATAGAAATACTTACTTGAGTAAATTGATTTCTTCCTTCTATTAGCTTCCTTGATGATGATGATGGCAGGGACTCCTTCTTAGATTGAATTCTTCAAAGTAAGTGACCTTGGATTCTTAATGATAAACGATGTCTTCAAAGGAATTGGATATTGTTGAATGGTGCTTGATGATGTGTCGTCCAACAATGTCTTCAATGTCATAAATCTTTGATGGCAAAGATTATCTCCTTGATGAGTGAATCCTTTGAATGAGATTGAAGATCTTCTTGAAATGGCTTGAGAATCTACCGCGCAAACTGATTTGACTTTTCAATGTAGACTTTGACTTAGATTTTGATTCTTGCTTCCTTGAGTGTCTCCTTGTCAAGTAGCCCTTGCCTTCCGCACCTTAGCTTTGATACCATGTTAAGAATTAGGTAGGTCTAGGTTTAGTTCAAATTCTCTTCTTGATAATTACTTGTGAGCCTACTTATGTCTTCTCTTCTTAGCTTATTATGTCATTCATCAAGTTAATTACCAAAACACAAGAGACACAAATTTAGGCTCTTCGAGCCAGGGCCAAAACCTCTCCCTCTTGGAGAGTAAAACCCACAAGAAATTCTTCTTATAGACTTTCAGATGACAAGTACCATGACCATGACACAAACCCTTGACCCTTGTATGCCTCCAAGGCCTTGTCACTGCTACTTCCTTGACTCCTTAAGTTGATCCTTCTTTTCTGCACCATCCTACACCGTCCTTCACCTTTTTGCACCAAGACCAGAGATCTTGGTCTCTAACTGAATTCCTCCTCCTTCGGTTGTATATGATTCCTACAACACTTTATCATTGACTAGCTTGTGCACTTCTTGCACTGATACTTAACCTTGTTGGATGGTCTTCAATTTGTACATTGTCCTGTCTCTTTACGCTGAACAGTCCACTTTCTTCACACTATATTGATACGATTTCTTGTACTGTACTTTGCTGGGCAGACTTATATCAATTCACACTTATTGTACTTCTGTCACTTCCTGAAATCTGTGATCATCCTTTACTTCTTGTGATGTTGTCTGAGATGTTTATACCCAAACCATAGCCTTCTTCCTTTGTTGATCTGTCTCCCTTCTACGCATCAAATTGCAGACCTAAACTCGCACTTTATAACAGTCCTGCAACTTCGCATATATCACAGCTCCTTGTTTGCATTTCTTCCTGGAACTCAATCCGAAAACCTCAGACAAAATCTAAATTCGGTATCTCTATTTTATGCGCAATATATTGGGGTATATATAGTTGTCTGAGCCTATAAATAAGCCGACCTGACTAGTGAAAGGGTGTGACGGTTCATGAGCCGACATGTGCATTGTTTATAGCCCGACTAGGAGAGGTATATGAGCTGACTTGTAGATGAGATCTTCTAGCATGTTGTAGGCTATCTTATCAAGTAATATCACCATTCTTGAGCCATGTCTTCAAAGCTTATATGACAAGGTCTTGAGGCATACATGAGTGATACTTCATATGCATGACTCTAATTAATACATTTATGACAAGATGACAAATCCCTAAAAGACATCAAGAAGAAGTCTTTGACCTATAATAAAATCCTTGCTCATGAAACCCATGACGCAAGCTTAACAAAAAATACATTTTATTATCTTCGGCTTCTTCACTACATAAATACATAATTGCATAGTCAATATGAAGACCGAACCTAGTTACACTTCCCAACACATGTCTAATCAAAGTCACACATTTCAAGTTTGAGTTCGGGTTTGGTAGTTATTAAGTTCGATTCGGGTTCGAATTTTTCGATAAAGTTCAGATGGGGTTTGGCTTTAGGTTTAGATTTACACACACACATAAGATTTAGATGAAACATAACATAAAGGAATAATAAATGAGCATCAATACACATAAAGAAATAAGGATAAAGAAGTCAAACATGTTCATCAACCTCAAAATTTAAAAGGATCTATCTAAAATGTCAAATACTTGTAATCCTTGAACAAAATCAAAAATATGATCAAAATTTGAAAATATTTAAAATAATACTACTACAAATCTACAAATTGTAAATGATGTACAACATATTTATCAAATTTCAAAATTTAAAGGAAGTTGTAATGTCAAATGTCGAATACTTATAATCCCTAAAAATGTTTCAAGGAATTTAAAACACAATCAAAATTTCAATTGTTTCACAAAATTTAAAACACGGTAAAAATTTCGATTAGTCAAGATTGGGGTTGACCACTCTATGTACAGCCTTTGTATTAGCGTTACAGAGAGTGGATGAAGGACAACATTCAAGACTGGGGTAGAGCGTGGTTGTGAACAATCGATGCTTCACACGCGGCGGTTTTAACTTTCAATTTAGCACAATGTTGAAGCAGCAAGCCTGAGGTCGAAGGGTAGACACAGTCACGCAGCTCAATCACAAGTTGTGAAGTTCAAAGGTAGATAAGTGATTCGCAAAGCTCCCAAGGTAATGACCAAGGAGAAAGATTCATGGAGCAGTCGCTGGCAGTTGGAGTAGATATTCGCATGGGGCCAACGTTTTTTTAATTTTTTTGACAAAGTGAAACTCTAAAACTCCTTAAGTCAAGCCTTATTTTTTCATCAAATTAAATTTCTAATTCAGTTAGGGTTCAACAACAATTCAATATGATTCAGTTCAGGTTAGATCTGATTCGGTTCAAGTTTGACTTGATTTAGTTCGCCTTTGAGGTTGAACCTCAACAAACTTCAATTTTTTTCAGGTTCACCGAATTCTGAACCTGAAAGTTTAGGTTTAGTGAACCCTGTGACTTAGTGTGTGATAAACACCTAAGGGCACTTCCCTATTGATCTTCCTCTCTCTTTTGCTATTTCACTACACTAGTATCATCGTATTAAATCTATGATAAATCTGAAGGATTTCTATATAACTAGATTATGGTTTGATGAAAAGATCACTATAGAACTTTTACTGCGCTAAGAGGCGCATTCTATAGCCCAGTATGAGGGAGACGTCTAATTTCTTCCATGCTCAACCTAGAGTTAACACGTGTCCTTTTCAAAATAAAAATAAGATATTTACTATACAAAAAACAATGTCAACTATAATCAAAACCAAAAAAAATACACATATTCGGTTAGTTTTAATGAAAAGCATCATAAAACATAATAAGCTCACTCTCATTGTGCCAGCTTTGTTCTTTGATATTACAACTTAGTGTGAAGGAGATGTATAATTTCTTTTGTGTTTAGCATAAGAGTTAACATGTGCTATTAAAAAATAAAAAATATTAACATAAAAAAATATTGCACTCTCAACCATATATAGAAAATTTTGATGTCCATATTAAGTAACATAATTTTACATAAATTTTATAAATAAAGAGATAATGTAATTGAAAGTAAAAAAATCTTTTATTTTCCCCGATGGGGGTGACGGATCAGTGGGCATGTGTGGCAATCAAACGATGTACGAAGCCCGTCTGGCTTCCACGCACACACTGCACTCAACATAATGGTCTCTGCATCATAATTAATACCCAGCAGGTGGGCGCTTCTCCCCCGAGCTACATCGTTAAAATCCCTTGGCATTCCGAAACAGTTCTTTGTGTATTGCACTGGGCGATTTGGTGTGGGTCTGCAAAGCACTTGGGTTTCAAATTGTGGTTTGCCCGGTAGTAGTCATGGCTCTGGGCAAGCGAGGGAGAAACGACATGGAATAGTCTGGAGCAAGGCGAGCTCTCGCCCTGGGGAGCCCGTGGGATCCTCGCACGCAGCTGGTGTTTGTGGTTCTGTGGCTCTGCCAAGGTCTTTTGTGCTTGACATTAGTGTGCCCAACTCCGCCCACGGTGGTTGAATTGGGCTCTGGGCCGCGTCACTGGTTCCTCTGTCTGCAGCTCATCTTCAATTTGATGTCGTGGTGGAAGCAATTTCGGGTTTTTTCTATTTGCATTGCAAGGGAAGGTTTCGTGATTATTGTCTCAAGTTGTCCCTCTGGTTTGGTGGGCTTCGCTTCTCTCGGCGAGAGGGGAACAATTCGTGCAAGGCCACTCTGGTGTGGTGTGGAGGATTTCGGTAATCCGCAGTCTCGAGCCTCCAGTCATGGGTCGGTGAAGTCTGGTAAATGGTTTAGTATTTTGTTGTTCAGCTCTATTTGGTTTCCTCTGTTATATCGAAGGTCACTCTGCAGTACCTGTGGGAAGGCATTGCGGGTTCATTTGTTTGTCTCCATTCATTGATAACCACCCTTGGCACACCTTAATGCCTCGCCAGAGGGGTCATCTGCGTAGAGGGGGTGTTGCTCCTCGTCCTAAAGTCCACCAACCACATAACGAGGGCAGCCACTCGTCCGCTAATGACGCCACCAGCCGAGACACAGAAACGGATGCGGCCATTTCTCCTATTCGGTCTCCGAGGCAAGTTGTAGGTCCAGTCACCCTGGACACGATAGCCGACCAGCTGCACCATATCCAATTGAATATCGATAGCATGATGAACCAGCGCTACGAGCACCGAAACGAACTGGTGGCCTATAGTAATGATGTGTAGCGCGTCCAGAATGAAATCCTGGACAATCTGGAAAGCCTCCAACGACACCACCGACGCACCAACGATAACCTTCACACTCTGGAGGTGAGGATTGAACACATTGACTTCCATATGCATGATCATGCAGCTCTCTTTGTTGCCCCCCCTGTCTTTCCACCCAATCCGCCTCCTTGAGAGGATTTTCTTATTGTAGATGTGGCTCAATTTTGGTAAATGTATGGTATGGCTAGTAGGCCTAGTGGAAATAAACTCTAATACTAGGTGTAACTGTTTTCCTCCAGGCCCTATGCTTTCTAAATCTGTCTGGCATGAGAAGAAAGGGCCTTGGGAGATGATTTTTGTACTGGACTTCCTTTTGATAATATAATGCATGTTTGTTGACCAACAAAAAAAAACTTATATTTTCACTTTTGAGTGTGAGAAAGATGTGTAATTCTTTCACTCTTTAAAAATATGTAGATGTAAACTTCTGATAAAATATTTTAATATCAGCGTTATATATATATATATATATATATATATATATATATATATATATATATATATCTTTGCATGTTCAGCATGGAGTTGATACATGCTACATATACATGTATACACACATATATGCATCGATACACACACACACACACACACATATATATATTGGTGTGTAGCTCCAAATGAAGGAGATGAGTAATTATTTCCACTCTCAGCATTGAGTGTGTTTGTGTGTGTGTGTGTAAAACCAACATAAATCCATCTTAACCCCAGATTTATCAAATGTCATAGGGTTCAAATCTTCAAGTTTTGCTCTCTAAAAGAGGTTTACACCTTAAGAGATTTGATCCATCTTGATGCTTGATAAATCCAAGGTTAAGATGGATCTGTATTGGTCTTAGTGCCACTCTCCCAATAAATAAGGAGTATTGCAGGGATATATCTCCCCACCCTCCTCCATTGGATGAGGAGTTCAGCGAAAGTTCTTTCCAACAATTTAGCATATCAATGGCTACATTCTTCATTTCTATACAAGTTGTTTCTTCCAATGCTCCTTCAACAAATGAACAACTCAATAGTACCACTCTCTCAGTAGATGTGCAGTATGAAAGGGATACGTATTTCTACCCTCCTCCATTGGATGAGCAGGTCAATCATAGTGTTCTAAGTACTCTAGCAAATAAGCAATTCGCTAGCAGCTTTCTTTCAACTTATTGGACCCACTTTCGTATTTTATTGGATCATCACAAACCTGCTCTCTCTTCTTCCAACTACAGTGGGCTCTACTTTGAGTTGAGTGTGTCTACTCATTCGTTTGCATCTCATAATCTTTCTCCATGACCCCTCTCATTTAGTTTAGGGGAGGGCTGGTGAAATTGGGTAACATTCGCTGAAGGCTACATGTCAACACACTACTTGATGTATTGAGAGCTTTAACAAACCTACATATGCATAAGTTATGCACTTTATCATTTTATGACTAGGTTAGCCTAGTCACCATTTATGACTAGGAAACCTAGACATCTTCTTAGGGTTGGCACCCCAACCCAAAAAGGATGTGTACAAATACACATACAGTCCTTATTTCTAAAAGACATTCATTCGTTGAGTTAAGTTAATCAAGTGTGATAAATCCTACGCACTCTTCTCTATTTTGCCCTCTCTCTCTCGCGTGCTATTTCATTATAGAGTATTGTTGTTTTGTTTAATGTTGCAATAAATTGAATGGTTTTTATATGGTTGGATTATGATTTGATGAAAAGGTCATCATAAATCGTGTTTGTCTTAGTGTCCTCAATGCCAAATCCAAATAAACACCTAGCCATACAAATTAGATAGTGTTGTATATGAGTTATCATAATATTTAGTTGTGACATGGGTAGTGCAAAAGGACAATTGTGTTGCCAAGAAGAATTTAATTACAAATTTTGATGCATTTTTATTTGTTTAATTTGTTTTCTTTCTTTACAATTCATAAATTGGTGGTGTATGGAAATGCAAAATATTTCTTTTCTTTTTTCTTATTCATTATACATGTTTGGTGGAAAACAAGAAGTTTACAAGAATTTGCCATCCAACCTTTGAGTCATACTCGTAGCACTTCGGGTTGCAAGCAAAATTTGAGGATACCTACACAAAAGTTTGGAATATCAATGTTTGAATGATATGGCCTTTGTCTACTACAACCCTTGTCTATTGATTAGGCAATTGGAGAAGCCACCTAATGTTGATGTAATTTATTTGGATGACATTTACCACATGTTTACCAAAGTGGTGGGCATTGAGAAAAATGTTGTTGAAGACTCTCTCAATTGATTAAAAGGGGAGGATTCAATGAGAATGAGCAAGGGGTAGCATAGGATGGCCTAGTCCAGTGATTACAAGATGAGAAAAGTTGTGTGCCAACATCAATACATGTCACTAAATATTACAACTCTGGCCACAGGGCATTTCAAGTTTCAATTCCATTGCTAGAGGAAGACCTGGTGCCTATGCCCATAGAAGAGACAAAGGGCGATAACAATAGATAATATTTACATTTATATTTTATGTAATTTTGTAATGACTTGTAATGTTACCCAATACCCTTTATGGTCTACTAATTAGGATATTGAGTACACCTTCAAACCACTAAATTTCACTCTAATTTTTTTCTCTTATACTATATCTTTGATTTGCTTATTCCAATACCTTTCCTCATTGTCCTACTATCAATCAATTAACACATGCATGAACTATAATGCAATTGGATGTAATCATGATTAAACCATTCAATGGACAATGACCCCATAATTATAGATTCAAGCTTAAACTTGCAAACAAAATTAAATGCACTAAAAACTCATTCATTCATAACATAAACCATAATAACTCAACATATACACAAGCAAATCAAGAGCACTCATCTTTTAGAAATTATCCACCAAATAGCTACAAAAGAAGGGCATCCCACCCAACCATAGGCTCCTTGTTGCTCTTAATCTCTTTGCAACAAAGGCCACACCCGAGCTAAGGGCTATGAATCCACAAGAGTTAATTTACCTATAGCTAGCTCTTACTCTTTTCACACAAACCAATCCCCAAATTCACGATCAATTTTCCATCTATAATTGCAATCAATGGTCCTCGTTCCCCATCAACCTACACAACCCAAGGAATGGGATCCCCTTCTCTATTAAGGAGTCCCTCAAACTATCCCACTTCCCTCAAGGGCTCTAGTGCAAGGCACCTAGGAAATCTCACTACAAAGAGTCCAAGCATTCTCAACTATAGTTCAATTCTTCCCAATAACAATGACTACACTTGCATAGTCATAATTCCTATGTAATGCATTGTTGTAGCTTGGCATAGCTTAATTATAGTAAGCTCACGGCAGTTTTCTCAAAGAGAAGTCTCACGATTTCCCCCAACAAAAAGATAGTTCGAATTCCTCCAATTCTCTTGCTTGGAAAAAAGGTATGGCATAAGTTTACATGGCATGAAAGAACCATGTATCTCTATGGAGAGCCCGTGTACCCTCACATGTCCTCGTATTGTACAGCACCGCGACACGCCTCGGGCGGGGTTGTCACTCTAATCCCGCCTACTGTCGAGTCCTGTCTCCCCACGACGAGAGCTATGAGGAGTACTCCCTATAGAAGAAAGATCATGAAAGCAGTGTTGCGAACATCCTGATTTTATCTCGAAATCACGATTTTTTGGCC
The DNA here is from genome assembly GCA_034641835.2 of Pinus albicaulis. NCBI lineage: Eukaryota > Viridiplantae > Streptophyta > Pinopsida > Pinales > Pinaceae > Pinus > Pinus albicaulis. Next base: position 434,924,874 of record CM076583.1, read on the forward strand.
TAGACGATGCTTGCCGATTTTTAAAGATATTTTTATGGTATCTTAATTTTGCCGATGTTTGCCGATTTTTACCGATATTTTCCCGATTTTTACGATTTTTTGGTTTTTCGGACCCTTGCCGATGTTCGCAACATTGGATGAAAGACAAGTTGAGAAACAACTTGTTCGGAGACACAATTGAGTGGCCTAGCTACTTGATTAAATTTAGCAAGATTAAGGATTTTATTAGATTTAGAATTGAGTCGAGTGCCTTATGGAGTCAAAATTTCTTGTTTGTTACAAACTAAAGCCAAGTAACCGAATGGACAACTGTTGCTTAGATGATTAACTAACCTATATGAAATGCAAGTCCTAAGATCTAGGTGAAATGCAAGGATCTTGGTTACTTTTAAGTTATATTGTTAAAATTGGACAACTAGGTCCAAACTCCATGTTGTGATGCTCAGATTAAGATACTGATATTTTAGTTGGATTCCTCTTTCGGAGAGGTGTAAGATCCATATATAATTTATCTTAATCTAATGAGCAGAACATGTATTTTGAATTTATTATTTATAATAAATTATATGTGCAGGTCGGCCTTAAGGTTTTACACTTTCAGCAGATGTGTCACACACCTCAATGATGTATATAAACATGTACCAAAGTTGGAGAGCATTTTCACACTCACTCATCACACATCTTCTTCTTCTCTCGATTTAGTACTTAGCCCTATGGAGGACGAATTCAGCTCACACGTGGGAAAAAGGATGGCTACTACAGCCAAGAAGAAGGACGAGTTTGCTGCAAGGGTTTCCTTAGGAAGCCTGACCAGGCGAATCAAAGTGACTTTGGTCAACGCATGGTCCAAAGAGGCCCAAAATTTGTGGAGACTTCGATTTTAGTAGGCCGTACACTTTACGAAGAACCAAGGTCAAAAGGTTGACCGAAGTTGGAGCTGCATTGACTATTATGTTGTCGTTTTTCTGCGTTGACTTTTCTGGAGTTGACTTGTGTGACTGATTTGAGGATTGTTGTGACACATTCTGGGTTGGCTGATCAAGGAGACTTTGCTGGTTGAAGCATCCTGTTGACCGCCGTAACACACCATCACATTCTTCTGTTTCTGGTTTGTCTTCTATAGATCCACTGGTATGTTCTATCAGCATTTTACTGTTTGGGTGATTGCTGTAATAAAAGTAAAGTTGCATCAAGCATAGAACATCTACAAAAATTTATGATTAAAGTGCTTTAGTGAGTGTTTATTAGATATGAAACTATGAAACTTGTGGATCAACTCACAACAACAAATATGTTAGCACACTTAACCACAATGAAAATCTGGGTTGAATGCAAACTTAAGACTGCCATTGCAACTGAATGGCATGGAGAGTCTTTCTTGGAGGCATGGAAGTCATGGCATGGGGGGAGCAGATTAATGATAAGAAGTATACAAACATTCCTCCGCTAAATTGCTGGGGTATGTGGTTTGCTAGGAACAAATACATTTTCCAGGACAAGCCTTCATTTACAGACAGTGTGGCGGCACAGGTTTTGGCCACTTTCTCTCTGTTGCCTGTCATGGAATCAGTGCATGGACCTCGCATTATCTCTGTTGAACAAATTGACACCTCATCCCCATGGGCCTATTTTGATAGGGCTTCTTTAGAAAGCGGCATGTGTGGTGGTGGGGCTGTTTTGTTTCTACAGGAGCAACATTAATTCAAAATGCAGCTTGATTTTGGCAGAGGATCAAACAAATATGCTAAACTACTAGCCTTAAAATTTCTCTTACTGTTTGCTAGTGAAAAAGGTTGTCATTCTCTTCAGATATTTGGCGATTCTTTGGTTGTTATAAACTGGTTCAATGAGACACAGAGATGCCACAGTCACAGACTGCTTCCTATTCTTAAAGGGACTCTTCATTTAAAGCATTCATTTGACCAGATTTCTTGTTGTCACATCTACAGTGATCACAATACATCAGCAGACACATTATCTAAATCAGGTGCTCAACAGGATCTGGGCAGTTGGAAAATCTATGAACAGCTAGGGGAGGACTTACAGGAATACTTACACAGGCCATTCACTGATGTTATTTCTCAGGCTTAGTCGCTGATCTCGTCAGGAGATCTTTGATGTCAGATTTTGGTATTTTGGATATGTATATACATGATCATGGATGACAGTTATGTCTATTTATGTTTTGCATCTATTTGATGATCTTATATATGATGTATATGTACTCTGTCCAGAGACTTATTTACAGCTGACTGCAGGCAAGCAATAGTGCCTGACATATTCTAGTTTGTATTGTGAGTCAAACTCATGAACACAATGCATTTCGATGCATCTACAGAGAATAATTTCTTCATTTCTGATGAAAAATTACGTTTTTTCTGCAGAAAAAAAAAAAAGAACAAAAGAAAAGATTTAAGAAACAAACGCAAAGTGTAACTCCAGAAACAATCATACAACATTCCTAAAATGATATGCAATTAAAGAGGAAGAGAGGCTCTTGTAAAGTCATCAGAAAAAAAATTCAGTAATGCAAACCTTAGCTGATACTTTAATTAAGGCTTCTTATAATTTTGTCTTACCACCATCATCTCCCTTGAAATCTCTCCTAATTGAACATTGTAAAGAAAATATCAAGTAATGTCAGTACAAAACAGTCTTTCCAGAGTTGATGTAATGGCTAACCTGCACACAAAGATATAACTAAACATTCCAGATTCAAAACTTAACCAGATATTGTTCGAAGATTGACATGTCTATCACAATTGGTTTGTGCAGATAAAGATCACATAAGATCGTCCACATATGCATCAATAATAATAAGGAAAAACTAGATAGAGATAAGCTACCAATCCTTTGAACAAGGAAGAAATTTTCAATGAGCTCTGTTTCAAGGAATCACTTCATGTTAATGACATGCAATACTGATAAACCAAAGATGTGTATTTGTTATAGAGACCTGCAAATCCCTCGAAAATGAACCAGAGCCTCCAGGAGGATCCACTAGTTGTTTAAGACATTAGGAAAGCAAGTAGACCCCAATTGTTCTCATAAAACAAAATGCCACAAGAAAAAGGCTGAATTATTTCTTTGTCCTCCGAAACTCTAGAGTATCAAAGTAATTAACAAAAGGCTACCATGAAAACAAAGTCACAAATGAGAATCAGGTGTGAAAAAATCGATGGAAAAGCCAGGTAACCTGTTGAAAGGATGAGACAAATAAACTGCTTTTCCCAAATGCAAGCTGAAAAGCCTTTCCAGTAAGCGGCAATCGATCCTCTGCTTGCACTAAAATCTGCTGTATTAGCTCCGGGTTGTTAACAGATACAAGAAGCTGAGTAGGACCAAGCCATACCCTCACTACAGAGCCATATTCTTTGTGAGCCTGACCAAGGAAAGCTACAATCCAATAAATAGCATAGTTAGGTTTTCCGATCATAGTTTTTAAAGCATCCAGAAAAACAGGCAAGATCAAATAATCATTTCCTGAAAGAAACAAGCATTAACACAGACAATTAACATTTTTCCAGAAAAAGTAAACATTAGAGTGTACCAGGTGAGTTTTGGCCCTTATTTGCAGTAATATCCCAATCAACAAAATAAGTAGACCACATAATATAACCCTAATACTTTTCTTGTTTCCAAAACAACTCCATAGGTAGTTTTACATCAGAAGTTGATGCATCATCTCCAGACTCTTCCAGAAATAGTTACACCTCACTCAAGAAGAATAATGGCCCTAGCTCTGAATATTTAATGTCAGATCAAGAACTTTATGATAGGAAACAACAGCATCCTGGACTGATCATGAGACCAGAGGCCTATATACTCACATATCTGCCCATCAGACTGGACTCTGGAACATATATAATCTCGTATATGAAAACCATGAGACACATCGATCAACTGCATCGGATTCATTCAAGAAAATTTCGGGCACTAGCTTTTTCTTATAATCTATTTCCAAACAAATCCTATAATAATAGGAAAGAAAACAGGTCATTCCATGGTAATATTGACACCTGCTTTCAAAACAGAAACATTTGCACCCTAAAAGATATATAAACTGTCGTTTAAAGAAGTGTTGAAGTACATACCCATCATTTAAATCAGAAACACAAACTGGCCTCGATATTATTTGCATCCCCATTACTCTTAGACTAGGAACCATCATCCACACACGACGTAAAGCCACCCTTGAAATTGGGGATACTTTTGGTTTATCAAAAAGCTACTTAGACTAGGAACCATCATTCCACACACGACGTAAAGCCACCCTTGAAATTGGGGATACTTTTGCTTTATCAAAAAGCTACTCTTAGACTAGGAACCATCATTCCACCCACGACGTAAAGCCACCCTTGAAATTGGGGATACTTTTGGTTTATCAAAAAGCACTTCATGGAGTTTCAGCCGTAAGGACATGCTTATATTACAGATAAAGTATCCTATTAACATCCACTTAGAAGTTAGAACAAGTTCCTCTGTGAGACATGTGTTACACTGAGCCCTTTTGATGACGGGGATAAACCTTCTCTGGGAGGTCCAACACCTTCATTCTCACACACAAGGGCTTTACACCTGCCTAGCATAAGGTATTAACAAACATGAAGGATGGAATCTCAACTCTAACATGAGGACGGCCATCAAGGCTAAACTTAGAAATTGGGATGCCTGTAATTCTCAACCCCCTCAACGATTTAGGCAAATTATTGCACACTGCAAAGCTTGATAGAAACAGGTTACTTGGATATCACTAGCAAACCTAATGATAATACTTCTCCTTAACGCAAATGGTAGATCTAGTAGCTGAAAGTATCAAAAAAGTAAACAGACAACCAATAACCTTCTATAATTTAATACTAACTCTTGGGGTTATCAGTCAACAAATATAACGATCACCAATTCATAATGTTTTGTAAAGCAGAGTATCCCTGTAAAATACACAAGCCTTGCGAGAATCCAACCGTACGTTGATTTGCCAATCAACTCAAATTTGAGCCATACAAGTGATGGGAAGTATATCTCAGAATGGTGAACAAATGCAGATCTCTAGATCAGAAAAAGAAGAAAGTACCATTCCAAATTTCAGTCACAACAGTCCCACTGTCTGATTGCGAATGCCGAATTGTAAGAGCAGCTTAGTAAAACAAATCTACTAAGCCTCAAGGGTTAGCTCAATTTGTTGATGTCACTGTCACCAGGACATTGTCAGTAATCTGGCAACCTGTGCAGGTCCTTAGTTCAATACCCAACGGGTTAGGCACACTAAGTTAACAGTGAACACCACCTGATTTAGTCTGAAGGTCCCTAGTTCGATACCCAACGGGTTAGGCACACTAAGTTAACAGTGAACACCACCTGATTTACTCTGAAGGTCCCTAGTTCAATACCCAACGGGTTAGGCACACTAAGTTAACAGTGAACACCACCTGATTTACTCTGAAGGTCCGTAGTTCAATACCCAACGGGTTAGGCACAGTAAGTTAACAGTGAACACCACCTGGAGTACTCGGAAAAGGGGGAGTGCTGAGAAGTTTCCCAGGGATTTATTTCCAAGGAATCAAAAGAAAAGAAAAAAATACGAAAAGTAAGCCAATCAGTATGCATTATATACTAAAATATAATATATATATATATATATATCAAAGCCAATTAGTGTGCATTCTATACTAAATATATATATATATATATATATATATATATATATATATATATATATATAGGTCAAGGGATCTAGAGCTTGACATATATTTCTTTGATATTGTTGCTAGTTGTTGCTAATTATGTATTCAACTCTCCTAGATTCCCTTGGAACGAGGCCCAATAATCAGGGCTTACAGTTTACTCAGTTTACCATCCACACAATGTGGGAAAGCACTTCGGGTTTCCCGTGCTTGCTTTCATTCCTCTATATATATATATAATCTAACCAGATATCAATGGAAATCAGTGCAATCCATACATTAATATTTTTAAAAATAAGAGACCATAATCAATATAAAGTGGATAAATAGTTGTATCAAGAAGGAAAACAATATGCACCCAGCAATTGAGCATTTAATAGTATACATGTCAGTATATCCACCATCAGATATGCCCAATATGAAATCCTATAATATCAAGTGGGTGGTGGTCACGTGACCAGACAACTGGGCTTTCTTTACAGAGACCCAGCTTCAATTCACCAACAACATGCTGGCATATTAATGTCAGCCAGAGGCTGTGCAAGTCCTGGAAGATGCTGAAGGCATAGAAACCCAGACAAGGCTGGTGTGAATCCTGGGTCATAGACACCCCTTAGTGCTAGCATCTACACTGAAGGCAGAGTCCATTTCTTTAACAAAGGGCCATTTACCAGCCAATATAGAAAAGAAAGAGAACGAGAGAAAAGAAAAGAAACCCTACCACTAAAAGATGACATAAAATGGCTAGACAAGTCTTCTGACTTCAGACTAGACTTGTTCACAAGTACACTTGAACTGAAACGCTGCATTGAAATGATAAAAGCAATCTTCTAGCAATCGACAATCAGAACCACTGAAACCCTCCCTGAAAAGATACAACGATTCACTAAAATCAAGAAACCGGTTTGCATTTAACGTCACTGCTACACACTGATAACATAATTTGAAAATCCAAAGGCAAATATAAGGATCAACAAACAAGTTACACAGAAGCAAAATTAAGAAGAAAAAAAAATTGATATTTAATATAACCAAAAAAAACAAAATCTAAGTCATATCTCACATAGGGAGACCAGCAAACAGATCACCCGTAACCTGACTGCAACACTTTCAGTACCTCGTCGAAGACACGAAAGCAATTAACTATAGAAAAAAATTAAACTGGCATTCAATCCCACTGATACACCTTCACAAAGGAACTCGCAAGAAAAGCAAAATGAACATTCACAATAATAATCAAGCCCGTAACCTACATACGGAAGACGAGTTATTATGAAGTCAACGAAAGAAAGCAGGAAACACATTACGAGAATTGAACTCGTGGCCATCAGCTGATATATAACCAGCAAACAAAAACACAATTCCACACTCAAATTGCCCCGAATTCACAACTCGCAGCAATGCTGTGGACTTCTTTCAACAAAATTATGCTTCACAGTGGCATAAGTCGGAGAACTTACCAGTAAAATTATCAAGCCCACCATGGCTCGAAACGCAAAAGGTCCTACGCGCAAAGGCTGTCAAAGGAGGTCCCGGTAGCCTGCTCCCTCGGATCCAGAACCTCACCAGTCGCCAAACCCTTTTGAGAAGCAACCACGTCACGAAGATCAGCAGTGCCCACAGGATCGCGTTGACCTCATGGACTGCGTACTGCCGTATCATCATACACGGCTGAGCTCGGCAGGCCATCGGTAACAGGTACTGCGAAGAAAACCAAGCTCCCGCGATTCGATCCCAGCACCAGAAAAAGGATAAACCATCCGCCAAGGACGCGGCCATACCCCGTGATTCTTAGCTGAAAGCTCCGGCCCCTTCGCTAGGTACTACCAGAATATACAATTTATTGTCAATCTGAGTATACGGCGCCTCCCTTGCTCCGCTGCTGCAACCAACCAACAATATCGTCGTGACCTGCATGTGTCGGTGTCTTGCGGTCGACCGACCTCCTGTCGGCGGTTACACGGCCCCGTAATAGTATTGCCTGAAAATCTCGTACTGGAGAGCCACCGTGTAATTAGATGTAAACGCGTGGCCAACTGCGATTGGCTGACAGCGCGTGCGAGGTTTTCAGTAGAAAGTCGTCGTTTTTGCCGCAATTCTCGTGAATGGGACCGTAACTTGTCCTCTAATTTTGGGTAGCATCAAAAATAGCTACGGCCCCGACCCTGTAATAAAATTTGCTGCTTTCGGTAAACACATTTTTTTCCGTTTTGTGGATTTTTTTTAAATGGTGATAAGATTTATAACTTGTCGTTATTTGTGAATGTGGTTAATGACTCACCATTATTAAATTAAATTAGCAAGTTTATGGAGAGGTGTAAAGAATGTCCATAAGAGAAGTGGGAATGTGGAAGACAATAATAGAGCGAAATATATGGACATTGAGGTATAATAGAAATGTGAGTTTCTATATATCTTCTAAAGAATGTAGTAGAAGGTTAAATTTAAGAAGAAAACTACACTAACATAAATGTTGAGGAATAATGGCAATTCTTGTACTTACATAGTAGAAGAGTTCAACTTTTTGGGCTTTTTTCTAAATGGCATGAACTAAATTTTGAACACGAAAATTATGAGGTATCTATCAGCTAAAGATATCACTTGCATTTGGGAGAAATTACTTTTATTAGTAAGTTGTTGTGAAGATGAGCAAAAATTCAGATGTGCCTTCTAAGAATTCTTACGTTAGCATTTTTGTAAAAAAAAAAATTGTTGGATGAATATGCCATTTATATACAATAGTTCTTTGCAAAATGGTTGAGATGACTCTCTTGAAATCCACAAATGTTTCATTGTCTTTAACAAGTAAGAAATGGAGCACTTACTCAATTAAATTGATCTCCAAGCATCATGGTTCCCACTATTCTATTTTGTATTTTTAGTTTGAAGAAACTATTTTGTGGGATAGCTCCTTATGTCATTTGCAAGAATTTTTGAGATAAAATAAGCAATATAGTATAAGGATAAGTATGTGTGGTGTTCATTTTTCATGGAAACATAATATTTACCAAAAAAACATAGAAATATTGTGCAAAAATAAAACTAACAAATTTTGAATATATATTAATATTTGGGAGCATGCACTTATATTTGACATCTGACCTTTAACAACTCAAAAAGAAAGAATCATTGTGAATCAATATGTAGTTTGGTTGTTTAAGAAACTTTTCTATAACAATGATGATTTACCTTAAGAGTTTCCCAATAAACATGAAAACCTCAATTTCATAAAGGAAGTGTTCATTTATGATTGTACAGATTGAGTTATACAATCACTCCAGTAAAGCATTTTTTTTCTTGCTTGATTTGAAAGACATTCCAAGGTATTTTTGAAATTGGTAACCACAATTTTTTCCAGATTACTCCAATGTCATCTATTATAGTTTTAGCTCCTTCAACATACCAATGTCATCTATTATGGGTTTAACTCCACCAACATACCAAAATTATGTGTGGCCAGTGCTATCCAAAACTCCTTTAAGTATCAAACATGAGAAACAGTATAAGGAATGAGGGCATACCTGGTTGATGTTTAAATCATGTTTTAAACAATAAAAGGTCTCAATATTTGATATTTGAAGTTCTAAATCATTTGATTTTAAAAAAGAAGTAAAGTGAAAAATAAGTTTATTAAAAAATAATTTACTAATTTATTAATTTTATTTTTCAGTTAATTTATTAAATGTTTTGATTTTTTTTCTAGTATATTTTTTATTTTATATATATATATATATATATATTGAGAATACCTATTATAACGTAGTTGTCAAACCAACATTGAGGATAGTCATCTCTGATGCTATTCACAAATTCAAGTTGACTCGTCGTCATTTTTTAGGGAAAACCATGCCACCTAGAATGACCTATTGGTGGTCAGAATGGGGCAAGTTTTCACTAGTGGCAAATACCTCTAAGTCTTGGACCTTTAACTTGTTTCAGTACATAACCAACTCTGAACAAAATATAAACAATTTGAATGCATACTCCAAGCCCAACTTTAACAATTTATAAGGACATAAACTTTCATAAAATTAGCAACCTAATTTTTTATTGATATAATTCCAATACTAAAAATTACATCATCATTTTGTATATTATTAATAATTTATAAATGTGTAAACTTTCATTCTTACCCAAACCTACCTCTTGCTATTAGATAGTTAACATATTTTCTTTATTTAAAAAAACCAAACAAAACAACAAACAACTCTTGACAAATTATTTGTATTTTTAAGAAGAAGAAAAAACAAAAAAACAAAATTATTTATAAACTTACTCAAGTTTGGCCTCATACCAATACCACCCAGGATTAGGGAACTATGGTGGCTATCCTCACCAACCTTGAATTGTTTGGAAAATAAATAAACGGTTAGTGTCACCGTGTTTTGAATGGTCACTATTTATTCTTTTTAGTATTACAATTTTTATGTGATCGGAAATTGAAATAATAAAAACATATTTTTAACAACGGTTAATTCACCATGTTGTTGAATGGTCATTTTTTATTGATAGCATTTAGTACTACATTTTTATGTGATGTGAAATTGAAATTTAAAAAATTGCTTTCTGAAAACGACAAACAACAAGAGGTCGAGGACTCGTGTAGAAAGAAACACTTCTTGATATGTGGTTGATATATCCGGTGGGTCCCGCTCCGTAGAGCAGTTTTCATCCTTATTATAATCATGTTCGAAGGCATGGCCAAATATGCGTTGCAAGGATAAGCATAAGACACATCTGGTATGATTCCAATTTCCTCTCTCGTTCATGTGAGAATGGGCCAGTTTACCCTCTGATATCGCGCTCTTCTTAGTGCACTCGAGAAGGCGGAGGGGCAAGGGAGCCCTACTTATGGTCATGGTCATGGAAACTCCCATATGGAAAGCTTCGCAGAAGTGGAACCATGGACATGTTTTATAGCTAATTCATGTGCACTTGCATTAATGGAATTGAAGCGTAACCCATCAATAAAATCGTTGAGAAATTCGGTGGTGTTTTGCAGATTATGTTGAAGGTTTAGCGTATCCTTCGGTTGTGTTGTCCAGGATCCCTCTTTTAACCTGCCTAGCAGGATTTAACTTTAAAAGTAAAAATGGAGGGTACAGGAGTCCCAAAAAATTACGGACTAGTTTTTTTGGCCGAAAGTCTGAGAAAATGGGGGTTTTGAAGTGTCTAATCCATGGTGTGGGAGGATGAGGAGGAGGTAGCTTAGGGTTCAGGGAAGGAGCGGATGGCAGTGATAAGAACCACTTAGCCTTATCCAAGGGCAGTTTCAGAAAAGAGGATTTGGTTCTTTTGAGCTTTATACAGGATATAGAGCCATTGGATGTGAGCCTTCTACATAAATATGTATCCGCTGATACTTTGCACAATATATGGAATGCTTGGATTGTTGCCATTAGATTCTACATCTCTGAAGATTCTTATTTGGCCAGGCAAAAGGAAGAAACTTCTGACATTAACAATCCAGAGGATTTGGATGATGGCGATCACAATGAGTCAGACTTGGCCCAGGGTAAGCAAAAGACATCTAAAATGGAAGTTGTCTCTAAAGGAAGATGTTCATGACTTGGACATACCTGAAGGACTTGGTGAGTTATCTCTTGAAGCTCAGGACTATATTCGTGACTTGTAGTCTCATTTATCCCAATTTTCAGATGAACTGCAAGAGAGCCAACTGAAAAATATAACATTGCAGATGCAAAATTTAGTTGTGGAGGAAAATAATGATTTATTGAATTACTTCAGATATTTGGAGCCATAAATGGTGGTCAAACTCTCAGAGCCTACCTCTTTTGAAGTTCAAGAGGTAATTCAATGTGTTATACATGGACCTGTTGCAACATTATCTCCTAAAATGCATTTAAAAGCACTGCCTCAGCTTGAAAATGGAACTGTCGATGTTAGAAGATCTTGGGATGAGGACAATGCTAAAATAATTGAAAATGCTTCTCTCTAGTTACAACTCATGCAAGAGAGAAACATAAGTGGAAGGGTTTATAATTTGTTCTATAAGATGCAAAATTTTGAACGCCTCTTTCAGCCGATCATGCTTACAAAGACTAATTGATATTGGCATTCCCATTGCCCTTGCTTGCGTAATTTTAAGAGCATGGGTCATGGGATTAACCAAGAAGAAAAATCTATATTTTATATGTTTTTCAATTCTCAGCACATGGTAATAGCTAGTGCAATCGTTTGGATGGAGGTAATCTCTGATTCCGGGAATTATCGCCATAGCACCAACGAAGGCCTTATACCGAATGGAACTCTCAGAATCAAGTTATCACCATGCCCATGCCGCTCTTAGAATCAATCAAGTTCTCACCACGCCCATGTTGTTCCACATGTCCACAATCCGAAGAGGCTTTGTGAACTCCATTTTGTTTTGAATTTAGTTACTGAAGAAATATGGGTTTTATTTTACTTAGGTAATTTGAGTCTCTTAAAGATCTGAAAATGTGAGTCATTTGAATTGTATGTGAGATTATATTGCGAGTCGGACGAGAGTCTCTGTTGGGACTATGATGGATGGTTCACAGTGTAGATTTTGTGAGTTTGTATTGCGAGTCGCGCGAGAATCTTTGTTGGGACTACGATGCCTGGTTCATAGTGTAAATTTTATGGTGGCATGGCATTGCTGAAGCTACTTGTTCACAGTGTAAATTTTCTGGTGGCGTGGCATTGCTAAATCTCGTTGTGCCATATTTTCTAATCTGGTGGGCTTCTAGTGCAAAATCGTTTCCATCTGCCTCACATGCATTGGCGGAAGTTTTCATACTGAATGTTTTGTGAGATTTTTTAATTCCACGTCTCAATTTTTTATTATTGAAAGGACGAAAATTAGATTTTTTAATTCCACATGTTAAAAAATTTATTGAAAGGAGGATGATGAAAATCCATAACTGCTATTGGCTGGGGTGAACAATGTCTGCTCACCCCAAGCCCGCAAAGAGAACGTGTTGAGATTGCAACAAGATGATGAGCTTAGTGAAAAGAGTTGCCTTCACTAAGTGGGCTCGCAGGCTATTTTTGGCGCAAGTCTATTTTTAGACATGTCGATCATATTCTATGAGTTGTAGGATGTTATTTGTGGATGATTGGTCAAGTTGGAAAAAATAGATGGACTTCTATTTTTAGACATATTGGGCGAAATCTATTTTTAGATTGCCAATCTAAAAATAGATATGTCGAATATTATTAGCTCTTAATAATATTTGGACTATAAACATTCTCTTATTCTCTTGGAGCACTTCAGTTAAGTGCGCAGATGTGGCACAGGAGCTGACAGAAGGAATTATGCTATTCCTGAGGGTTAAGTGGAGCTATTGCATGGAGACTTCAGTTAGAACTCATGTGACAGAGTTTGGTGGAGTTATTGAGGTAGTTGGTGGAGTTGTGTTCAGTTTAACTCAATTAGACACAGTTGAGCTAGTTGTATCTAGTCTAACCGATTGATACACTAGTGAGAGTGGTGTGAATTAATTATTAATTAATTCACTAATTATTAACTCATTAATCAACTGAAGAATACATCAGTTAACTACAGTGCATGGACAGTTTCAGTGGAGACTAGTGGAGAGGTAGGTGAAAGAGCCGGTTGATTATCAGTTGTGACTATAGTGTTGCATGATTTGCAACACCCAGTGATTGGAGATGCCAATGAAGATTACGTGAGCAAGGCTGGACCAATTCGAGTTCATTCAGAGCCAATATTCAGCAGGGATTGCGTAGTAGAGGCAGGTTAGCAGGTGGCAAAGATCGATGCATGGATTTGCTAGATCAGGCCTGATTAGTGTGTAACGATTGTATTGTACTGAGAGCTTGACATGATCAGCTTTGTATGAGGATTGTTATATGATCTCTATGACATATATTATATACAGATAGTTGGGGCTTTTAGCTTCAGGCTTTCCCGTTAAAACACTATGTTCATATGTGTGAATTTTTATGGTTTCAATGTGTGCATGCAATTGATTTAATTTCCGCAAGTAATGGTTTCAATGTGTGCATGCATGAAGTAAAATAGTGTGTGATCAAGAGAATCTTGGATGTATAACGCATTAGTTATATAATTTCTACATGGTATCAGAGCAATATTGTTCATTGGAGCAATTGCAAAGCATTAAAGCGGTTGAGTTTTGTGCTGGTGGAATTCAAATTTGCAGTAGTGTTTTCTTGGTGTCAAAGTTGAGATGTCTTTCAACGGATTGTGATTGGAGCAGGTGGCGGTGGGCGCCGACCATTGCATGGGCGGCCAAGGACAGATGGAGGTGATGGCCGGGAGGATAATGGGTTGAAGGAGTTCATAGATGTAGAAATTCCAAAACCTGCTTCGAGCGATGCTGCCGCACTTGATGCATGGCAAAAAAAGACAGAAAAATGTCGAAGGATTTTGTTGGAAGGTGTGAAGGATCACACAGTTTCCAACCTTCATGGTAAAGCTTCTCCATTATTGATGTGGAAAGCTTTGACAGACTTGTTCCAAAGCAAGAGCGACTAGAGGAAGATGGTGCTCAAGGATAAACTTAGGAAAATAAAAATGGAGAAGGGCGAAAGTTTACCCAAGTACCTCACAAAGTTTGTCCACTGCAGGGATGAGCTGGGAAGTGTGGGGGTTACTGTAGATGAAGAGGACTTGGTGAGCTTAGCTCTCCTTGGGCTTCGGAAGAGTTGGCATTCCTATGAGGACTCTGTCAATGGTCGGGAGAAACTGTCGGGATGGGAGCGACTTTGGTCGGATCTGTGCAGGAGGAGACAAGGCGAGTAATAGAGACGCATCTTCATCAAAGAATGAAGATGAAGAAAATTGCACTTCGTGTCGCGGAATCAAGGAGTGAAGAGCAAGAAGAATGCTTCTCAATCCAGTGCGAAAGGCAAGAAGCAGGACATGTCCAAGGTGAAGTGCTTTCACTGTCACCAACACAGACATTACGCCACTAATTGTCCACGGAAGAAGAAAAATAAGCAAGCTGCTGGATCTGCAGCTGGAGAGGCCTTAGCCTCGTAGTTTGAGCTGGATTTTTTGCTGATCGCATGCTTGGTCTCAAGTATGATGGGTTCAGTGTGGTTTCTTGATAGTGGTGCATCTTTTCACATGACAAGAGACAAATATTTGTTTACTGATCTGGATGAGAAAGATCTTGGAGTGCACATCGAGATGGGCGATGATGGTAGATACAGTGCGACTGGTATCGGTACCATTTCCTTTGAGAGGGAGTCTGGTAAACCCTTCGTATTGAAGGAAGTGATGCATGTTCCAGGATTGAAGAAGAATTTGATCTCTGTGGTGATGTTGGAAGACAAGGGATATGATGTTGTCTTTAGCGAGGGAAAGGCTTTCCTGCGCAGTAAGGCAACTGGTGAAACCCGGAGGATAGGGGTTCGAGTTAAGAACCTTTATCAGTTGCCGGTAGATGGTTGTGCAGCAATGGCAGGCAAGGCAGAAGGAGTGGTGGGCCGGGATGAGGGCGAGCTATGGCACAGGAGATTGGGCCATCTTCACCATGGTGCTTTGAAAATTTTGTAGCAGATTTCTACCGGGCTTCCCAAAGGTACACTTGCACAGTCAGATCAGTGCAAGGGATGTACTTTGGGAAAATTTGTGAAAGCCACCTTTCATGATAAGGATAGTCACGCCACAACGATCCTTGAGAGAATTCACATAGACGTGTGTGGACCTTTCTCAGTAGCTTCGACAGCAAAGCACAGGTATTATGTGATATTTGTTGATGATTTTTCTTGTAAGTGTTGGATCTTCTTCATGCAGAAAAGCGAGACATACTCAAAGTTCTGTGAGTTCAAGGCACTGGTTGAGAAAGAATCTGGGAAGCAGGTGAAGGCTCTTAGGAGATATAATGGTGGTGAATTCATCTCTGGCGAATTCAAGGACTTTTGCAGCGCAGAAGGAATTCAAAGAGAGCTCATAGTGCCTCATAACCCACAAAAGAATGGGGTCGTTGAGTGAAAGAACATAACGATCGTGGTTGCTGCACGGGCAATGTTGCATGATCAGGGCCTTCCCATACACTTGTGGGCTGAGGCATGCAATACTGCGGTTTATGTGCAAAACCGTTGTCCTCACAGAGTACTTGGCATGAGTACACCCGAAGAGGCATTTTCTGGTAAGAAGCCCGGGACATTTCTCATTTGGAAGATGGCTCGCCACTGCTTACATTCATGTGACGAAGGATGCCAGGAAGAAGCTGGAGCCGACTGCAGAGGTTGGGATATTTGTGGGGTACACTGATACGCCCCACAACTATCGTGTGTATTTTCCAGACAGTCGCAAGACTGTTGTGCGACGGGATATAAAATTTCATGAGGAGAAAGCCATGAAGTGTTCGCTTGAGAGGGAGCCACACTTGCATGCAGATGAGGAGCTATTAGTTCCTAAGGATGAGTCTCAGGATGTGGATCAGCCACAAGAGGAAGTTCATGGAGTGGAAGAGACCACTCATGCAGTGCCAACCATTAGAGGGTGGAAGCGCACTACAGAAGCTGAGCGACTGGCTCAAGATGCAGAGAGGGTTGTAGGACCACCTACATCATAGCGTAGACAAAGACAGTCACTTGACCGGTATACTGGATACATGGCTCTTATGAGAAAGTGCATTGTGACAGAGCCATCCTCTTTCGAGGAAGTTGTGGAGGATCCCGAATGGGTAGATGCCATGGTGGAAGAGTATGATTCGATTGTCAGAAACAGTGCATGGGAGATTGTCCCAAGGCCGGAAGGGAAATCAGTGGTAGGTTCGAGATGGATCTACAAAGTGAAGCAAGCTGCTGACGAGAGCGTCGAGAAGTACAAGGCAAGATTTGTTGCCCGGGGCTTCTCACAGATTGAGGGGATCGACTATGAGGAAACCTTTGCACCTATCGCAAGGTATTCTTCCATACAGAGCATCCTAGCTCTCTCAGCGCAGATGGGATGGCACATTCATCAGATGGATGTGAAGACTGCATTCCTCAATGGATTCATTGAGGAGGAGGTACATAGAGTGTACTCCTCAAGGTTCTTGAGATCTTCAAAGAAACAGTCGCATGTGTGCAAAGCTCAAAAGAGCGTTGAATGGGTTGAGAATGCCACCTCGTGCTTGGTACACACGGAGAAACATATTTCAATTTGCCTTGGATTCACCAAGAGTGAGGCGGATCCGAACCTATGTCACGATCGTGGTGGAGGGTAAGTTGCTAATCATTGTACTTTATGTAGTGATTTGATTTTGACGGTGATGAATAGTTGATACTCTCATGCAAGGCCGATCTTGCAAAGAGTTTGAGATGAAGGAACTTTCAGTCTCCTTCATTATTTCCCCGGATATTGAAATTAGGCAATACAGTTGATGGATTGTTTGAAGTCTCAAGGCAAGTATGCTCAGGAGATACTGGAGAAGTTCAACATGCAAGGCTGCAAGCCTATCGACACTCCTCTTCCTGGTGGTTGGAGGAAAGAGGATGCTACATCGACAGAGGTAGTGGATGCCACTGTTTACCGACAGTTGGTGGGGTCGCTTATGTATCTACTCAATACATGACCTGACATATGCTACGCTGTTAACCAACTTTCACAAGCTATGGTTAAGCCTACCAAGCTCTTTTGGAAGGCGGGGAAGCATGTATTGAGATATCTCAGAGGCACATTGGGATATGGATTATGGTACAGACAGTCGAATGAGGTGAAGCTGCATGGCTTCACGGATGCAGATTGGGCAGGGAGCCCAACAGACAGAAAGAGCACATCTGGAGGGATTTTCAGTATCGGGTCGATAGCAGTTTCTTGGTACAGTAGGAAACAGAGATCTGTGGCACTCAGTTCAGCGGAGGCCGAGTGCATGGCAGCAAGTTTGGCTGCATGCGAGGCTATATGGATGAGGAAGATCCTGGTCGGGTTGTTCAGTTCACACTTAGATCCTACTGTGATATATTGTGATAATCAGAGTTGCATCAAACTCTCGGTTAATCTAGTAGTTCATGATAGATCTAAACACATTGACATCCAGTATCATCATATCAAAGATTGTGTGTAGCAGAAGATCATGTTACTTTCTTACATTCCTATGGAGGACCAGGATGCTGATATCTTGACAAAGGCACTCACCAAGAGCAAATTCGAATACCACAGAGGCAGGATCGAGGTGGCAGATAATCCCTATCTTGTTGAGAGGGAGTGTTGAGATTGCAACAAGATGATGAGCTTAGTGAAAAGAGTCGCCTTCACTAAGTGGGCCCGCAGACTATTTTTGGCGCAAGTCTATTTTTAGACATGTCGATCATATTCTATGAGTTGCAGGATGCTATTTGTGGATGGTTGGTCAAGTTGGAAAAATAGATGGACTTCTATTTTTAGACATATTAGGCGGAATCTATTTTTAGATTGCCAGTCTAAAAATAGATATGTCGAATATTATTAGCTCTTAATAATATTTGGACTATAAACATTATCTTATTCTCTTGGAGCACTTCAGTTAAGTGCACAGATGTGGCACGGGAGCTGAGAGAAGGAATTACGCTATTCCCGAGGGTTAAGTGGAGCTATTGCATGGAGACTTCAGTTAGAACTCATGTGACAGAGTTTGGTGGAGTTATTGAGGTAGTTGGTGGAGTTGTGTTCATTTTAACTTAGTTAAACATAGTTGAGCTAGTTGTATCTAGTCTAACTGATTGATACACTAGTGAGAGTGGTGTGAATTAATTATTAATTAATTCACTAATTATTAAATCATTAATCAACTGAAGAATACATCAGTTAACTACAGTGCATGGACAGTTTCAGTGGAGACCAGTGGAGAGGTAGGTGAAAGAGCAGGTTGACTATCAGTTGTGACTATAGTGTTGCATGATTTGCAACAACCAGTGATTGGAGATGCCAATCAGGATTGCGTGAGCAAGGCTTGACCAATTCGAGTTCATTCAGAGACAATTTTTAGCAGGGATTGCGCAATAGAGGCGGGCTAGCAGGTGGGAAAGATCGTTGCATGGATTTGCTAGATCAGGCCTGATTAGTGTGAGCGATTGTATTGCACTGAGAGCTTGACATGATCAGATGTGTATGAGGATTGTTACATGATCTCTATGACATATATTATATACAGATAGTTGGGGTTTTTAGCTTCAGGATTTCCCGTTAAAACACTGTGTTCATATGTGTGAATTTTTATGGTTTCAATGTGTGCATGCAACTGATTTAATTTCCGCAAGTAATGATCAATAGTAGAAGAAATTCTGTATTGTGCATGAAGTCAAATAGTGCGTGATCAGGAGAATCTTGGATGTATAACGCATTATTTATATAATTTCTACAGAACGCCTTTCGACATAAAAATTGGTATAATCTAATTTATAAATGAAATGGCTTTTCCATCCTAATCCAATGATACAATCTCAAGTAAATTTATGATTTTTTGTTATTTAAAATACATTTTTGAATGCATAAATAGATTGAGCACCGTGCAAATCACTTAGGGAAATGGAATTTTATTGATTAAACGACTTATATTCCAGTTTTTAAAAATCTTTGTCTAATTTTGATTAAAATTAACTAGAAAATACTCTATTTTGTCTATAAATTGGATTACTCCTTTAAAAATTAAAGAAAGAAAGAAAGAAAGAAATTATTTTAACATCCACTAGGTTAAAGATAGCCTATGGAACAAATTTCTTCTTCATATGGTTATTGTATTCGATTCTTTTCCTATGAAGCCTCACTATAAACGCTCTCAGTTTCTCGACAAACCCCTTACTGAATAGATTATCCCAAGAACTAGCTGCCAGAATATCTGCATGACTTCTTTGAAGGCCTCGCATTTTAAAATGAAATGTAATGTAATAAATCCCTTAGAATAAATTATTGGGTTGACAGGACTCATTATGGTAGAGACGTTGTAATGTAATGTCTTGGTTAACATTTTGACTCAATCAAATTCCATATAAAAAAAAATAATAATAATAAAATAAATAATAATAATAATAAAATAAATAAATAAAATAAAATAAAATAAAATTTAATAATGATGAAGATGATGATAATTAACGTCCACTAAGACCAATGCGGCCTATCAGACCTCAAGAAAAGAAAAGAAAAAGAATCTAAGTGTGATTCTTCAAAATCTTGTTTCTATGATTAAAGAGAAGGGAAAGAAATGCTCCAAGATCGCTATAGATGGGTTGGCTTAATAAGTCAAGAATATTGGAACTGTGGCAGGTGTTAGGGAATTGAGAATGAATGTGAGTAAGAATCGGGAAGTCTAAAAGGAAGTGATTTTCATCTTCCACCTACTTAGTATCGCAAATTTGACAGATTCTCTCGTTCTAGGGAATCTTGGGAATAGACCACTGCCCGGTCTCACTTCGAAGCTCATGAGAATTAGTTCTTATCCTTGCAATGTTCATTTTTTTCTTAGTGTTGGTCAACACAAAGAGATAATTCTAGTTATCAAGGGTGGGGTTGATCACCTCCTTATAGTATCTTAGCTTCCTTTTACCCTCCAACTCCTTATCCTCCCACAACTTGTCCTTAAACTTGGAGGTAGTGATAACTTTGACACTATATTTTCTTCATATGTAGAAATTATACAAACAATATGTATACCAATGGATGTAATCCAATCATGCGATATGCTAAAGAAAGATACTGAATCCTTCGACAATTAGTTCTGCGGAAATTAAACACGATCACACATTCACATCAATTAAGAGAAAGAAAATCAATCCACAACACATATTTTTCCTGGGGAAAGCTTGCTGCTCAAAACCCCTCTATCTCTATCGTATAATGAACCAAGGAATAATGAAACAATACAATGCACTCTTCTCACAATATTATGTTGCACAATCTTGACTGTCTCACACTGATCCAAACAAAATTGGTCCAATACTTAGCCAATTCTCAGCATGTCTTCAGCCTGCCTTGCTCACGCAATTCATGTGGAATTAAATCCCTATTCTTTAGGAATTTCAGCCTTCCCTAACTACGCAAGTATCATGAGCAATCCTGTGGTGTTTTAACTGCATCTAGGCATTTTGCTAAAAATACAACTAATATTTAATATCCCTTTAACCTCTTTCTCAACTAGGTCTTCATCATAACTGACATGAATGCAACTATTAATAGTAAATCATCAGTCACTTGACAGATCACTGCATGTGAATTAAATCTGATTTAATTCACTTGACCTCTCACCAGTGCAACAATCAGTTACAACTAGTTAGACTGACTTTAACTCACTTAATTGAGTTAACTGATTTCTCATGTATTAAACTAATACACTAACTGCAACTTGGACTCACAAACTAATAGAATCACTCACCAACCACTCTCAACTTGAAATTCATGAGTTAGATGAGTCTATCACACTCAGTTAACTATTACAAGTGTTTATGAGATAAGATTACAATTTATTGCCCAATTTAATTAAGGGAAAACTAAATTAGACACATTTCCAATTTATTAGATAAATTGGCTTGCACACTAATGTATCGCTAGGACCCATCACTGTGTGACCTATGGTCCCACACTAGTGTGTGTGTTGTCATGTTGTTTTTGGATGCCAATTTCACTGTTTCTTGTTGCAAATTTCAACACTCCCTTTCAACAAGAAAGGAATCAATCTGTCCCGATCTGGTACCTTTGGAATGTTCTTGTATGCAACACTTATGAAACTTAATAGCCTCCAAAAAATTGAATCAGTATAATGAATTTTCCATCAGAGACTTCTAACTGTTGGTACCTACTTCATTGTCTATTGGACTCTCTGCGCTCTTGACATCTGCATCCATGCACTCTACTCTGCTACCAACTCTGATCTGTGCTCCAACATCCGACACCTGTCACTCTGATTTATGTCTTCCTGACATATCACTGCATCAATCTAAAAGATCCTTCCTGCTACTATTGTACTATGGGCTCCTCATAGCCAGGTTCGATCCATGAGACACACCATCTCAATAAATCTTGCCCAATTTCTTCTTGGGATTAATTCTGCACATTGCTCCACCTCACACCTCAAGGTATAGTTGCGTGTACTCTCTCTGCCCTTCTGGCTCGAAATTTCCCCCTCCTGGATGATCCAGATTTATGCAGGAATGCAATAAAATACAAAAATAGACATAAACGCAGAGATGCAGCGGAAACAATACTTCATTTTATTTAAATCAAATGACTGAAATATGCTTACAAACATAATGGAAATAAAAATAGCTAGGGTGTTAGTAGCATATATTTGAGAAGATATGTGGCGGCTACAGACCTCTGAATTGTGTTACAATGAGGCTCGAGGGCCTATTTATTATTGAGAAATAATGGAAAACTCCAAACGTCCAAAAACCTAACCCTAGAGATGAAGCGTTAAAACTATGGGCCCCATTTGGGTAAATTGGTGTTTCAACTTCCCGGGTATGTAACTTTGGCATACAATCTTCGTTTGATACGCTCAATAGCTCGTTAGAAATATCTATCCGAGGAGTGCAAATTTTAGTGTGAAAACCATTTTGCTCTCGGTTTTCCCAAAAAACGTCGTTTAGGGCCTCAAAACCGATCTGGAAGTTCAGGACCCGAAAAAACTGCCAAAAATAGTAAGTTGTGCTGAAACTGAAAAATTGAAAGAGACAATGGTGGGGCCTCAAGTGGAATAGGTGGGTGGCCACCAATATCCACCTGGATCATTCCTCCCCCCTAGGAAGCAATGGTCCCTATTGCATTGAGTTCCTCCATGAGATGAGGCAAATTCTGTTGAAATGGGTATTAGATTTTTCGAGGATGTCGTGGACTTGCGAGCGAACATGATGGATGCGTTTACTAAATTTAGTTTCTTTATCAGCCTTAGACAGTACACGTGGATTATGTATGTGTATTTGCAAGAGGTATGGTAACATCAGGCAGCGATGCGTCAGGGGTTAGATCAATGGAGTGCTTGTCCTGATAGTGTAGAGGAACCTCTGTGAGTGAGGAGAAAATTTCCTCGTATTCCTCCATGACTTTGTCCATTTGCTGCAGTCGTGCAGGGGAGCCCTGTGTCGAGGTTGTGGCCACAATATTCTTCTTTCCCTGTGAGCGAGTAAGGAAAATGAATTTCCTGGTTTGGGAAACAATCTTACTGTGTTGTTTTGCAGTAGTCAAAGAGATGACAGGAGGTGGTACTACCTCTGGTATCATGTACAAGTTATTTCCCAAAGTAATAACAACAACATGAGGCCTAGACTCATACACAACATGTGTTCCTCCACAAATATGGTTGGTCCAATAATACATCAGCTACATCAAGAGGAGCAACATCACACAATACCTCATCCGTGAATGGCTTGATACTGTACGGAAGGCAACACTGTTGGTGGATGTGGATATCTCTCCCTAGGTGAAGCCACCCAATGGTATATGGCTGCGAGTGTTCTATGGTCGGTAGGCCAAGCCACTTCACGACCTCTACTGAAATGGGGTTCTTTTGGCTTCCGCTATCAACAAGGATTGCAGTGGAGAACCCTTCACCCACATCTGCGAATGGAAGAGGTGCTCCCCCTCCTCTGGATCCTCAGGATCCTCCCTCTGGATCTTGGTGGTGGCAACAATCGCACTGGGATCTGCATCAATGATTTTCTTCCCTTTGTCGTTGCCTTTTTCTGGTTCCGACTCAGGATCAGAAAATGCATCTGATTTGGGTGTCTTTAGTTCGGCCACCAACGACTGTTTGGCCCGACACTCGTTTGTGCTATGAGTGGGGCCGTTATGAAATTCACACCACTTCTCTATGTCCTTCTTTGGATTTTTGGTGTTGTTGTGAGTCGTACCGCTTTGGCCTTGCCCCTTGTTCTTCGGTTCAGGGGCACCTTTCCCTGGATTCGGATTTGTAGATCCAAAGTCTCGTTTCTTCTGCTTAAATTTATGCTCGATCTTGGCGGCATAACGATATGTCGTGCCAAGCGATGTAATGTCGAGGAAATCCATTTCCTCCTGAATGTGTTTGTGCAGACAGTCGTGGTACTTTAGCACCAAATGCCTCTTTGAATCTTTAATACCCAACTTTGTGCACAGGGTATGGAACAAATTTGTCAGTTCGTGCACATCTTGATCCCTTTGCTGCCGCATCATGGTCCATTGGATGCATTTGTCCTCATAGCTCCCCACGGGGTAATATTGTTCCTTGATGTCATCTCGGAACACATTCTAAGTGGGTGTGGTTGAGAACAAAGAGTGTTCCCCTTCGTCCTCTTGCTCATAGTAGGTTTCCCACCAGTCTTTGACATGGGGGGCGACTTTGAGGAGTGCAAAAATAATATTTTCTCGGCAAGAGAATTCATGGACCGAGAAATACCCTTCCAGCAAATTTAACCATCTGTTGAGATTTAACAAGATGATGAGCTTAGTGAGAATCAGTCACCATCACTAAGTGGGCCCGCAGGCTATTTTTAGGTGTAAGTCTATTTTTAGACACGGTGATCATATTTCAGAAGTTGCAGGATGCTATTTGTGGATGGTTGGTCAAGTTGGAAAAATAGATAAAATTCTATTTTTAGAATATTGGGCAAAGTCTATTTATAGATCGTTGATCTAAAAATAGAAGTGTCGATTATTATTAGCTCTTAATAATAATCAGACAATAAACAACAACTTATTCTCTTCGAGCACTTAATTTCAGTGTACAGATTTGTCAAATCAGTGGGCTGAAGGAATTACGAAATTCCTAGGGTTTATTGGTGGTTCATGCATGGAAGACTCAGTTAGAACTGAAGTGGCAAAGTTATGATAGAGTTGGAAGAGTATTTCATGGAGTTGTTATTCAGTTTAACTCATTTATTGGAGTTAAACTCAATTGAGCTAGTTGTATCTAGTATAACTGAATGATACACTAGTGAGAGTGTAGTGAATTAATTCACAAAATAACTCATTAATCAACTGAACAATACAACAGTTAACTACAGTGCATGTCAGTTCCAGTGGAGACCCAGTGGAGAGATAGGTGAAAGGGCAAGATGGACTATTTATTGTGACTATAGTGATGCATTGACTGTACCATGCACACATTGGAGTTGCTAATGAGGATTGCGCAATGCAAGCAAGGTAGATTCGAATTCATTCAGGGGTCTTCTTCAGTAGGGATTGTGCAGTGGAGGCATGCTATCAGGTGGTAAGAAATCAATGCGTGGATTTGCAGATTTCTTCTGATTAGTGTGTGACGATTGATTGTACTGAGAACTTGATGTACTAAGCTTTGTATGAGATTGTCACATGATCTCCATGATACATAATATATGATATTTGGGGTTTTCAGCTTCAGGCTTTCCCGTTAAACAACTGTGTTATGTGCGATTGATTTTAATTTCCGCAAAAGATTAACAGTGGAAGGATTTTGTATTTAGCAAGAAGATAAATATTGTTAGATCAGGAGAATCTGGATATATACATGCATCTTGTATATAATTTCTTCACCATCTATCTATGGCGTCTGCATCTATCTGGCCTTCAAATATAGGAATGTCAAATTTTACATGTACCTTGAAGGGAGTGGCGCCTCCAGAGTGGCTGTTGGATGTAGATGCGCCGTAGGTGGGTAGTCGTTGAAGGATCTGAGTAAAGTTACCATCATCGCGTTCCTTTGTTTCTCAAGGGCCTCCTCGAGCAATATTTTGATAGGATCTCCTACTCCCTCGTCTTTCTTTTCTTCCGCCATGGGAGGTCATCGGGGTTTGCAAGACTGATCTTGCAAGGGTTCAACCAGATCGAGCCCTAACTCCTTATACCCTAACCGTGTTGGGGACATGCAAAGAAAAACAGGGGAAGAGAAGACCGCTCTGATACCACTGATCCAGATTTATGCAGGAACACAATAAAAATACAGAAATAAAAATAAACACAGAGATGCAGCAGAAACAATACTTCATTTTATTTAAATCAAATGAATGAAATATGCTTACAGACATAATGGAAATAAAAATAGCTAGGGTGCTGGTAGCTTATCCCTGAGAAGAGATGTGGCAGCTACAGAGCTTTGAACTGTGTTACAATGAGGCTTGAGGGCCTATTTATTATTGAGAAACAATGGAAAACTCAAAACGTCAAAAGACCTAACCCTAGGAGATGAAGCGCCAAAACTATGGGCCCTGTTTGGGTAAATTGGCGTTTCAACTTCCCGGGGACGTAACTTTGGCATACGATCTTCGTTTGATGCGCTTAGTAGCTTGTTAGAAAGATCTATCAGAGGAATACAATTTTTGGTGTGATATTTTTTGTTGTTTTGGTTTTCCCAAAAAACGTCGTTTAGGGCCTCAAAATGGCTCCGGAAGTTCAGGACTCGAAAAACTGCCAAAAATAGTAAGTTGTGCGGAAACTGAAAAAATGAAAGAGACAATGGTGGGGCCCCAAGTGGAATAGGTTGGTGGCCACCAATATCCACCTGGATCACTGGAAGTCTATGCTTGAGTGGACTCTTCCACTCGGTCTCCTCTCTGCATCTCCAATTGTGGTTGCTCCACAAACTTTGAGACTGCTTCTGAGGCTGCATGTTGAGAGATAATTGCTCCCTCTCAACCACCAAGTCATTAACCACTACTTTGCTCCTCAAATCCTTGCATGCATCCTCAACCTTGAGAGTATACAAGTTCTTGGCTCTTACATCGATTTGCTTCACTTGTCCCGTGGCTATGTGTTTAAGGAAAACTTTTCCTTTTCTAAACATTAATTCCTAACCACGTTCTTCCAATACCACTACGGAGACAAGATTCTGCCTTAGGCCTGGAACATGCAAAACATCTGCTAGTCTGAGATGGAATCCATTCTCCCTTTGAAAGGTAACTGTACCTATGTCGGCAGCGCTATACCTCTCGTCATCTCCAAACTCTATGCTCTGCTAGAGGTCCTTCTCCTCCACTTCACTGAAGAGATCTCTATTCCCTGTCATATGGAACGAGGCACCGCTATCTAAATACCACATGCATCCCATTACAGTGTTGGCCATGAATGCAATGAGAGTAAAATCAAGCTTGAACTGTGAAGCCAATGCTTCACTTGCTGCAACTACAAACTCCTTCTTGCTTGCCTTCTTTTGTGGACAATTTGTAGCATAGTGCCCATGCTCGTGACAGTGAAAGCATCTGATCTTGAACAAGTCTTTCTTGCCCGCTTCGCCTTGGGATTTCTTTCCCTTGGCCTTCTTTCCCTTACTGGCCAAGGCACAATCTTCCTCCTCATTAGTCTTGGATGAGGATCCATCCCTGGTATTCTGCCTGAATTCTTCTTGTACCAAATCCGACCAAATTCGCTCTTAATCTGGTGACTTCTCCCTCCTGTTGACATAGTCCTGATAATTATGCCAACTCTTCTTGGTCAAATTCTAAAAATTTGAAATATTTCTAAACTATGTGACAGAAATAAAAACAAATTAGTTCTTTTTTATTGAGTATATATCAGTGGAGATTGGTTTTTAATGTGCAAGTGAAATATATTTATAACGCTTTTTCTAGATTTATAACATTTTAACACAAGGGATATTTGTAACTACAGATCTCAACTGTAGAACCATGGGTTCTGGGTTTCTTCAACACTGAAAAGAAAAGCAATATCAAGATTTTTATCTGGAATATATTCCCTTCTATTGAAGAAAAAAAATTGAAGTCTAACTAAATAACACCAATATCTAGCATCTTAATAATTTGATGTTATTATTTTTATTGGTCAAATTCTAAAAATTCTTAAATACTTCTAAACTATGTGACTGAAATACAAATAAATTAGTTTTTTTTTAGTACATATTACTGGATATTGGTATTTAGCCTGCAACTGAAATATATTTATAAAACTTTTTCTACATTTATAACACTTTAACACAAATGATATTTGTAAGTACAGATCTTAACTGTAGAACCATGGGTTCCTTCACACGGTGTGTCACTGAAAAGTGATATCAAGATTTCTAATTGGAATTGATTCCCTTCTATGACATTCCAATTCACTCAAATTTTAGTTTCCAATTAAAAAAAAAAATCAGGGAAAGACACCCTAACAAATTTTTGCACGTCCAAATTTACAAATCTGAAACTTTCAAATGAAGCTTTTTAAAATACATTGCCCCATTTTCGATGACTACAAAAGAAAAGTTTTGTATTGTTTAGATCACGTTCTGAATATTCACAGAAAATTCGAGATTTTTAAACTTTTGAGTTAGATACCAAAAATCAATCTTTGTCGTTGATCGATTTATAGACAAATAATACCATAAAAGTTACTTGAATTAAATTGCTTGATAAGGAATGAGAAGTTACAGAACGATTTATAGACAAATAATACCATAAAAGTTACTTAAATTAAATTGCTTGCTAAGGAATGATAAGTTACAAAGTAGATCGGGCAGGTAAAACACAATAAATCCGTGTAAGTAAAATGATCTACTTTATCCATTTCCTTATCTCTTGAGTGACTAAAATCATTAATTCTTTTAAATTAATTTAAATAACATTTATCATTGCAATTTTTTTTAAATTTCATTAACATCCAAAGTAATATTAACCTAATATTATTAAAATTATAAATAATAAAAGTTAAAATAACTCTCCTTAAAATAATAATAAAACCTCAAACCTAATTAATTTAGGTTTTTTTACTTTAAATTTTAAATCTAATAAATAGAAAAATAAAATGGACTTTGTTGATATTACAATACAATAATATCATTATATTTAAACGACACCGAATATTTAAAAGTCACATAATGCCACCATGCATTATATCTTCAATCATAGCTAAATTTCATGATGAAATCCCTTTTATTATATTTAGAATTTTAATTTCCAAACTAATATGAATGGTTAAGGGGTACATGCCAAGGTCAATAAAAACAAAACAACCTCCCCAATAATTTTAATGTCATTAAAAAATGAACATCTAAGTAAAAGTATATGATCACTAAACTTCTTAAAATTCTGATAGCACATTAACACCAATCGTGGAACCTAATAACAACACAAAAATCAAACCACAAACCCTACAACTTAAAATAAAAAAATAACTCTCATAATCGAATTCAAATCTTTTAAAAATGAGCAAATCACTTTGACCATCAAACTCTACATTTTGCAAATTTAAAAAATACACTACATTTAGAAAACAAAACAACCATATAATCTTACAACAAAAACCTTAAACAATATCTACCCTCATAATTAAACCCTACCTATTACAACCTAAATAAATCCCAGTTGCACGACCAGGAAAGACCATGCACTAGTATAACAAAAATAAACAATGTAACACCCATATGATAAGAATGGTAGAACTGTTACCAGCCATGCTTTTCACCCTTTCTTTAGAAAAAGAAGGAAGCCAAAAGTGGGACCGCTTAGAAGGTTGAAATTACTCTCGGTTTGATAGTGCTGCCAATGCATAACCTTATTCTTATGCAACAGGAGACCCACACTATCGTAGCATGGTTAAATCGTCTAGATTTACTCGAGGCACGAGCGATGGGGCCACGTTTAAAATTGATTTAATTTTAATTGAAATTAAATTGTAACACTTTGTATTCCCATAAATCGCAGCTATGGATTAGGTAATCACATAAAGCATATTTCACCGACAATAAATTCTGCTAGTGTATTAAAAAAAATAAAAATAAATAAATAAATAAATAAAATAAAATAAAAAATTCCACAGCCCCACTTTGTTGAAATAAGTACCATTATAATTGAAATTAAGTTGTAAGGCTCTGCACTCCCAGAATCTTAGCCGTGGATGATGTATATTCTGTGGAAAATCTAAAAATTCCACAACTCCTCATAGTTGAAATAAGTACAACTTAAATTAAAATTAAGTTGTAACGTTTTTCACTCCCATAAAATGTAGCCGTGGATTATGTAATCACATGAAACATCTTCATCTCACAATAAATCAATAAATCTGGGTCATTAATTAAAAAAAAAAAATCCACAACCACACATAATTGAAATAAATAAGCCTATTAACCTAATAAATTAAAATATAAAATTATAACAATTTGATTGAAATAAAGCATTATCAAATCAATAAGCTAGATTCAAAATGCACCCTCGTGTAAAAGTTAATCAACATATTTGTTGTTTGTTATAATAGGTGAACGTATTATAAGTTTCAGAAGGACCATCTTCACAAGAAACTTATGAGGGTTTGCTAGGGAATATGAATCTTAAATCCCTTCGTGAAAATTGGAACTTAGAGGATGACTTCGAAAACTACCAGCAGTCTGAATTCTACGATCATGCCTGAGATGTGGGGAATCTTGAAGATCATCTGAACATAGATTTAGTCATACAGATCATGTTATTTTGGTGGGGAATTTTTTTTTTCTTTTGGTTGAAGACTATAAATTGCTAGTGGCTTGTAATGAATGCAAGCTTTCTTTATTTCTGTATAGTCGGTGTTTCAATCTGGCGCGGACCAGAAATACGTGTAGGATACAAACAACATATTTAACAATTAAAATTTCTTTCTTATTTTTTGTTTGAATTGCACAACACAATTTTTGTACTCATTCTTACAAATTTTGTATCAAAATTTCGTATCTAACATAGTAACACAATTTTAATGCCTTTCAGATTTATTTAAACTATGGTATAGTTTATTCCAAATTCGTTCTCCCGGATTTCATCGGAATAACTAAATTTAAATATGATATTCGTCCAGGAAAAATTATGCTTATCATTTCATATTTAGAAGCAATGCCCTATGTAAAGCCAGGCAATATGAAAAAAACAAAAAGTTTTATTATATCAGAAACCTTCATCAGATTACAGGAATCTTGATCCAAAATGGTAGGAGAAAAGAAATGTGAATTAAAATACATAAGTGCAAAATAACTTTGTGCACTGCTTATCCAGTGTAAATGAGGCAATACACGAAGCTATACAAATTGTTGTTTCTAAATCAGGATTTACAAAATAAATGGTCTAGTTAAGGATTATGATCTGAAACCCTGAAATAATTACTTCCTAAATAATCCACGGATTTGTTGTTTTTGGCGATAGCGGGCACATCATTTCACATAATTTTCAGAAGCATCTGATTGCATTTCATGAACAAAGCCCTTGAAGATTGCAAGATTCGAAATCAATTCACAAGGAAAAAAAATCTCAGCCAAATAAAGGCTTACAAGCACATTGTTGTGAGCCGGTATGACGCGACCATCATATGTGAAAATTTTCACATCATCTTTGTATCCTTCTTGAAAAGGCCTATTCCATGTGTTTGCGGTTCCTTTTGGCACACAGTTGTAACTCAGATACTTGTGGCATAAATGAGTTACAAAAAATATGTTCTGCAAACGGCAAAGGTTATAATCCAAAGCTAGCGGAGGAGGAGGCTTGGGGAAGAAACATTGTGCATTGCCATTTTCCCATGCCTTCCTTCACGATTCCTTTCCATGAAATCTATTATACAACTGACCATAAATAATTTTTTCCAAAACTAAACTCTGAAATTCAAGAATCATCCAACTTTATCCAATCTTCTGAAAACCTCATGCTTCCCACAACCTCATGCTTCGGCTTCTGACAACCTCATACTTCCCACAACCTCATGCTTCCCAGGATCCTAGGCCTTACCGCATTCAAAAAATAATTTCCAGATTTCCCTGTGTTGTTCGTTGCCATAAATAAAGTCTTAGTCGTGCAGTCACCATAAAATTCAGAGTCACTTCCATAAACTCTATGAAAAATTCAAACAAAATCCCCTAGATCTTAGGCATAAAAATGGTGCGCTATGAAGAATTGAAAGGAAATCCTGGAACTTTGGCGTAAAAGAATTCAAACGGAATCCTGGAACTTCGGCGTAAAAATGGTACACAAAGATGTAATTAGATAGCAAGGCCACGTAAAAATCTATGTACACATGTCAAATGGATACAGGAATTGTCGACGAAAACCAAAAGTACATTGATTCATAAGAAAAGGTCTATCGACCTTATTATTTATTTTCATAATAATAATAAGAACATATTTTATATACACATATATGAATTATTGTTTATTTTCATAATAACGATACAAATTATATATATATATATATATAATTTATGGTAGAAATATTACCTTCATAAACTTAGATTTATTAATTTAGAAAACATCTTATCCATACTCATTTGTAATAATAAAAAATATTTTCCATTCACAACTAAATTGATTGAACTAGAAAAAACCATTATTAAATGACAGGTAAGGATTAGCCGTAACCCTACTTATTTGGAAACAACAACATAGTTATAAAAAAATTTAACACCTTCAACAGGAAGGGAAAAAGAAGAAAAGAAAACAATTTTGGTCTTAAACATCCGATGTTGTATATTAAATACTTTATGGTTCAGTACAACATCCAAATCTCAGTATAGATCGCCTCGAGAAATATAAGCCACAATGTTTAAGATTTCAGATCATAAATTTAATGAGAGATAGAGTTAGGTCTCGTGCCAACTTAAACTACTCTCAGCGATATGACGTCCATGAATTTCGGTCATTGATATGATCCTACGATCTGGCAGTATATTGGAAAGATAATGGTTTACCCTTCGTAATTCCCACCATTGTCGCCTCCTTGTCAATGTTGTCGACCCACCATGTGACAAGCTTGTCAAGAGTATAATTGGCCGGCGGAGACATTACCTCTCTTATTAACAAAAACATTAAAACTTGATGCAACTTTAACGGATTTCAAAAATTTCAGCTAAAGAGGACATATTCTCGGATTACGATAGGACTACAAGGAGCATAGGTACAAAGAATTATATTGCATGTCATATTGCACAATTTATAGTGCATTTTCCAATAACATTTTCAAATTTTCAGCCAATAACATTAAACATAAATGATAATATAATTTGTAAAACTTAATTTTTTTTTTATTTTAAAGTTATACTTTGTAAAATTGTAAAATATTTTACATGTTTGACTAAACTAATATATAGTCAACTCAATATCTTCTGTGTAATACATGTTGGGGCATGCATAATAATCATGAAGTGGATTTTAGATATTTCACCTCATTGGAATATGCTAGAATATTCTTAATATTCACAAATCAAAGATTAAGATTATCTAAAAAGTAGTTATGCCCTTTCTCGGCTTCTCAAATTTTAATTTAAATATGTTAAACTATTTTAATTTAATTATAAAAAATTATTATGTGGATGGTAGTTCGAGAGGTTGTACTTGAACAATAGTTTCTATACTTTGATTTCAATGAAATAGAAAATATGCAACTTTTTCAGTGAAAAAAAACAAACAAACAAAACTCAATGAAATATTTTAGAAAATTCTTAGGAGTATAAACAAATCAAAGATTGAGATTTAACTTCAAAGTAGTTATACTCTTATTTTTCTTTTAATTAAATTGATTAATTACTACGTGGTCTTGGATAGATGGTGATCGGGTGCTCTGTTAAGGCACTTCTTGATGTGAAGTCACAGGTTCAATTCCTCGCCCTGATCGGGTGATACATTGGACATGACGAAGATATAGTCTTGCCAAGCTTACAATTTTTTTTTGATTAATTAAAAAAATCGTATAAATAAATGTCATATAAAGTGAGTTATGATTTTTTAGAAATGTAATATTGATAAGCCATGGTATTAGGCCATATTGTAACCAAGTCTATTTGCAGATTAAGAATATCCATGGTAAAGTGGAGGGAATGTTTTTTTTTTCATAGTGGTTCACGTTCCTATGTGCCCGCACACATGTACTAGCTACATCCACGGTCTTAATGAATCGCAGTAAATCCTCCCGAAGGGATCTACTGTCGGCCTAACACTGAGGCCTAACCCCACGGGCGTCTAGGAGATTTGATCCTGTGACCTCTCAATCTGGGAGTATTTCCAAGCGAGGACTCAACCAATTGAGCTAACCCTTGGGGCTTAAGTGGAGGGAATGTTGTTTAATGTTTTTTTTTTAATATATATATATATATATATATATATATATATATATATATATATATATATATATATATATATATATATATATATATGTTTAACTTATATATTATTATTTTTAATTAATAATAATATTTTAAAATAAAGTTATATATCTTGAATTTGATGTTTATTATAGATGGATGTCAATCTTCATTTACCAACTATTTCATTTTTATTTATTTTTCGTAAGTTTGGTGGGACAACATCTTCATCATGTCCAATATATCACCCGGATCAGGGTGGGGAATTGAACCGATGACTTCCCATCAAGGAGTGTCTTAAGAGAGCACCCAATCACTGTCTATCGAAGACCCCATGGACACCAACCATTTAATTTATATGGTTGCACTAGTTATCAATAATTATTAGGTTGATGGCAGGGATTTAATTTCCATGGAATATTCTAAAATATTTATGTGGATAGGGGCGTCTATTTTGGAATACGACTTCCATAATTTTAATTTAATTATCAATATTCATTAGGTAGATGGTAGGGATTTCACCTCCATGGAATGTCCTAGAATATTCTTAGTAGTATTCACAAATTAAATGTTAAGATTTATCTTCATAGTTGTTATGTTATTTTTTTCCTTTTAATTAAATTGATTAATTAAAAAAAAATGTGATATGAATATGTGTCATGTGAACACGAGTTATGCTATTTTTTGATATGTGGCATTAGTAAACCATGGTATTGTAACAAAGCTTATTGTATGGAAGAGATGTTGTGACATTATGTTACATTGTGTGATGCTATGTAAACATTTTGAATTATTTAAGGAAAAACTTTCAGCAATAATAACATAAGAGAAGTTTTGTCGACATGTTTTGAACCATTCAGTGTGGTTCATCGTGAGGACAAGCTGGAGAATCATATTAACCATCGAGTGTGGTTCATCGTCAATACAAGATGGAGAATTAGATGAACCATCCAGTGTGGTTCATCGTGAGGACAAGATGGAGAATTAGATCTTTGGCACCAGATTAAATAGAGAGAGAAATGTAGAGACCCTTACTATTTTTAACGATTATAATAAACAATTAGTTTTTGAAAAAATAATATTTTAATATATAACATCAATTACTTAGATAAATTTATATTAAAATTAAATCAAATATTAAGCTATGGTTAGATATTTAGATTAAAATAAGAATAAAATTAAAAATTCAAAGTCAAACTTAAAACGAGGAGTTAAGTTTCCCAAGAGTGGGATGAATTTAGGCAATCCACAGTTAAAGATGAGTGTGCCATCATTATGAGGAAAGAGAGGACGGACAGGTACAACTCGGATCGAATGGCGGCGGATCCTCCCTCAAATGTATCATGATCTCATCATCCACCAACCTCCTCCGCATCAGAGGAGGTACCTTGGCCTCCACGTACTTTGTTGTCCGCCACCCTTGGGGCCTATCCATCTGCATGCAGCCCTGTCACCTTAATTACCCACTGATTTGTGTGTGTCTTCTCATCATTCCCCTCCCCCAATTTTCCAATCATCCTACCTTGCCCGCGGCCTATGTATACCTGACCTCCGGACTCTCTGTCGCATTCTCCTGTGAGATTTCTCCCAAGTGCCTTCCCTCCCACTGCTCTCCAAGGTTCGGCCCTACTTCTCAGCCTGGCGACAATCTTCCCTCCATACCCATTCAACCCAACTCCTGCACATCTTGCCCCCAACCCTTTGTTCCCCAATCCCCCCATTATCATGCCTCCTTGCAGCTCTGTTGCTCTTGCCCTTGGATGAAGAGGCCATGGTCGCGACTCGCGATGGTCTTCCCCTAACAGACCTCCAACAACAAGAGTAACCACCATTGCATGCAATGCAGCCATAATGTATGTATTAAATGAAATCAAATGAAATCAAATTAAATTAGGAAGGGCAGGGACCCAACATTTACTAATTTTCCAACCATCATCTCTATTAAGATTATTAGGTCTTCTTTCAATTTCTAAGGTTTCCTTGAATTTTCGATGATCAAAATGACTAATTCTAGCAATGACCTAAGCTCACATTGATGTGAGCCCAGATCATTGCTAGAATTAATAATTTCTATCATCGAAAATTCAGGGAAATCTTAGAAATCGAAAGAAGGCCTAGTAATCTTAATAAAGAATATGGTTGGAAAATTAAAAAATGTTGGGTCACTTCCCTGATTTCATAATTTAATTTGATTTAATTTAATAATTTTAACTTAATTAAATTTATTTCTCATTTTATTTTAATTTTATATTTTTATTGCGAATTTTTACATGTATGTTACATTATATCTCATTTTATTTGTTTAATATCAATATTTTATTTATTTATTTATTTTTAACTACTTTATTTTTTTTGTTTTTATTGATTATTCAAGGGTTTTTATTAATTTTGATTATTTTTAATTTGTTTTAATTGTATTGTTTTTTTTATTATTCAATTAATTTTTATTATTTTGATTAATTTTAATTATTTCTTTGATTATTTTGATTAATTTTAATTATTTCTTTGATTATTCAAGAAATTTTATTATTAGGGTCTCCACTCCATGTTTTAAATTTGACTTTCACAAATATATATATAATTTTTTTTTTAAAGGGTATTAAATCCTTGTTTTAAGTTTAACTTTGAATTTTTAATTTTATTCTTATTTTAATCTAAATATTTTACTAAATAACTAAATATAGTTTAGTATTTTATTTAGTTTTAATATAATTTGATTTAAATAATTGATGTAATATATTAAAATATTGGTTTATTACAACTGTTAAAAATATTAAGAGTCTTTACCTTACTCTTAATCCGATGCCAAGATCTGATTATCAGGCACCTAGAGGGTTCAAGTGTCTTAAGGCGCAAACCTTTTTATGAGAGAAAAGAGAATTGCTTCCTCTCGACTTGGTAGATCTCGAGTTAAGATGGATCTACACCAATTTATATGTTAATAATAATAATTTAAAATAAAATTATAATTTAGTTAAGTTTTATGATTTTTTAAATCTTGACAATGTAAGATTATCTAGGGATAAACATTTTGTCATTTTAATTAAATTGATTAATTAAAAAAAAGTCACATGAACATGAGTTAAAGGTTGGGATTTATCTTTATGCAT
Organism: Pinus albicaulis; assembly: GCA_034641835.2. Classification (NCBI taxonomy): domain Eukaryota; kingdom Viridiplantae; phylum Streptophyta; class Pinopsida; order Pinales; family Pinaceae; genus Pinus; species Pinus albicaulis. Next base: position 434,961,570 of record CM076583.1, read on the forward strand.
TTTTTTATCATTTTAATTAAATTGATTAAGTTAAAAAAAATGTCATATAAACAATAGTTATGGTTTTTTTGGCATGTGGTATTAGTAAGTCATGGTATTGGCTCATACCATGGCTTGTTAATATTAAACGCCCAAGAAATCCTATTTCATAGCCAAAATATTTTATATAGATTTTATTTTAGTTTAATTAATAATATTTTTTTAAGTATCGAGGGATTTTCGTAGTGCATTATATTAGATATCATTAACACAATTGAATCCCCCAAAAATGATATCTAATCATTTTTTAATTAAATTGAAAATAACATAACTATTTTTTTTGGATAAATTTCAATTCTCTATCCTAATTATGGATATTCCCTAGAAATTAAATCTCCACTATCCATTTATTAATTATTGACAATTAAATCAAAATTCTAAAAACCATATTCTAAAATAGATACACTTATTCAATAAATAAAAAAATTTCCAATCTAAAAACAAAATATTAATATTTAAAAAATATTATTTTAACTCCATATAAAAACATTACTTCCCATAAATAAAATGTATATTAATAATTGTACAATCAAATTAGAAAAATTACCCCTCTAAAAGTATTCTTGGTTTAAGAACTTGTTATATCAATGTGCATTAAATTTTTCTATTTTCATTGAGTGTGATTTTTATATTATTAGTCTAGTTTGAACAAACGATGATTTGTCCTAAAAAGACTGGTTTTTTTGTCGTGATTTTGCGAAATCCGATGGAAATGTTTGGAAATCCAAGTTACAACTATCAAGTTTCATAATTTTAGGTGCTCAAAGGGGTTCTTGAGGGCGTTGAATCCATTTCCACCATTAAAAAAAGGCGTAGTCTAACTTATAGACAAAATACCTTTTCTTGCTAAAATTCGATGATATAATTTCAAGCAAGAATGTGATTTTGTTGTTTCGTGATTTTGCGAAATCCGATAGAAATGTTTGGAAATCCAAGTTACAATTATCAAGTTTCATAATTTTAGGTGCTTAAAGGGGTTCTTGAGGGTGTTGAATCCATTTCCACCATTAAAAAAAGACGTAGTCTAACTTATAGACGAAATACCTTTTCTTGCTAAAATCCGATGATATAATTTCAAGCAAGAATGTGATTTGTTGTTGTTTAGAATTTATTTTTTAATACATAAATGGATTCGACACCCTTAAGAACCTATAAAACAGTGAAATTCTACATATAAAAAACTTAAAAACAAGTATTATATTATTTGTAATCTTTTATTTTATAGTAATTATAAGGAGTAAGTCACTTGATTTTATATTAATTATGAGTAAGTCACTCGATTTGTGTGGGATCTACTTCTTATGAGATTATTAGTTTGAATTTTATAAAAAACGAGTTGTTTCAAACTTATGAAAAGGAGTTGAGAGTAAGAGTCATTTATGGGTGATGTCAAAGACATTTAAAAAACCTCACACAATTATAGATGAATAGATCATATCATTTTCCCATCCAAAATTTGTGTGAATCTTAACCTACACTCGCCCTAACTTAAAAAATCATTCCATATAACTTTTATATCATTATATCATTTGTAAGAAAAATTATCAATTTAACAAAACTTTATATTATTTGTAATTTTTTTCCAAATAGTATTCTTTATCCATTGAACTCCAAAATTAATAAAATCTCATAATACAAATTATAATATCTGTATTCCATTCTCCATTATTATTAATTTACTAATTTTTTTATTACTTTTGTTATTAAATTTTGTTGATCATTAAATTGATAAAATTGCAAAAAGTATAAGTAGGATGTTTATTTATTTATTTTAATTTTAATTATTATAATTTGATTGGTTAATCTTTATCATTAAATTAATAATATTTTGGAAAATATAAATTATAATATTAATAATATTTTGGAAAATATGAATTATAATATTTGTATTTGTTTTAATTTTAATGGTTGTAATTTGAATATCAAATTGTATTTTATATTTTTTAGTATTTTAATTAATAAATAAAATTAAAAAAAAAGGTTTATAAAAAAGTTAAAGTTAAATTTTCATAGTTGTTCATATTCATAGAAGATTTCTAGATGGAATTGTGTATATTGGGGTTTCGACTCATGATATTGGCTGGTATCTAGCCTCTAAGCTTCGACAATTTGTGGGATTCTCTCTTAAATTAAAGATTTTGTTGATTTTATTCTTAAAACCAAAGATATCATTGTTGATGCTCACTATATTTTATTAGCTTTGATGTTGCGTCTCTATTCACTAAAATCATGATTCTTCATTGATCTAATCTCTAAACTTGTCAATTATGAAACTCTCAACCTTGTTAAACTACATCTATCACCCACTTTCTTTTCTTTCAAAGGCGCCATTTATAAGAAAACCAAAGGTACGACAATGGGTTCATCTCTGTCTCTCGTCGGTGCTAACATATTCATGGAATAATTTGCATCTAAAGCTCTGGACTCTTGGGATCAAAAGCCGAAGTGTTGGTTCTTGTTGTGGATGATTTTGTCACCCCCCTAGAGTTGCCATAGACGAGTGCCTAGGACATCTTAATATAGCAAGGAGCCCTTTATAGTTTGGGTTGTCAGTCCAAGAACTCACTTACTATCTCTTGTTTGAACAAGGAAATTAGTTTTGAATGGGACCAATCTCTCTCAGAAGCTGGTACAGAGATCAGAACAATGTAGGGACATCATGTAAAATCCCAACACAAAGGCATCAGACAGTTAAGAGACCGCTTACTGTAAAGAGGGCCAGTTCAGATAATATATCACAGAAATCAAATATCAGGAGTGAGTGCAGTGAAGGAATATAGAGAAGATATTAGTTAACATGAGACTGATACCCAGATACACAACAGAACCATATAAGGGAATACCAATTTATGAATCCTTATATGACAATGGCGTTTTAAAAGCACCCCCCTCAAGCAACTAATATAGCAGAAAATATGGATGAAGTGAACATGAAACAGTATACCATGACTAGGCCTATTTAAAGCGCTTGACTAATTCTAGAAAGGGCATCAACAAGGATGAATCCTTACTGCAAACTAGTGAGCCACTCACATTCTAGAACATGATACAAGAAGATAAGTAGCATGAAAAGAGATATTGTATTAACACATAAGAGAAATTACATACTGTGAGATACCAGAGACCAGAATCCTCATTACAGTTATAACCCCTCCTCATTGAGACCCTACGGGCTCTGAACCTTCATACAGAAATATTACAAAATGTATACAAAAGCCTTTTCGCTGCACAGTTTGCTGATAGAAATCTGGAACCTTTACAATGTCTTCTTTTCGGGCTTTTATAGAGGAGATGGAGAATTCTAGAGGAGGAGGTAGATAGGAAACATTAAATGACTTATTTTGAATCAAATGGCGGAAAGAATTCGCGCCCACACTATGAATGACTAACTATAAATAAATGTACTTTACAGATCATCTCCCGAAATAAATACCGGGGAGGAAAATTTCCTTATGAACATGACACAAATAATAAAATATATACAATGCTCTGCCTTTTGCTGAGGAAAAATCTGCTGCCGTAAGAGCCCTGAGATGGTCTGCAATTCTATACTGTACTCTCGACCCTTGATTTTGGATTCGAATCCTGGATCTTTAATGTAGGGCGGATTTCTCTAGAGGGTTCTGTGAATCCATATCTTTGTCTTCTTTAATGGTGGTCATTTCTCACATCTACCCTCGGCTTCCTCTTTAAATTTCACCAGCAGAATGTGTCCTTTTATGGGCTTTAAGCTTTTGCAACAGCGGCAACGAATCAAAACGCCCTCCTGTTATCTTGAATCCTGCAAAACTCATAAACATATTAGGAAAAACCAGACTCAGAGGTGTAGGGTGTGAAGGTGGAGATGAAGGTGATGACGTGGACACAGACAGAAGACGGGAACACTCAGGGTGGCGGAAGAAAAACAATGGAGGCTTTCACGAATGGACGAAATGTGACACAGTCTGGACGTGAGGAAAGAATAGCGGCAAATACGAATAAAACATATAAACACACATATACATATATATTGGCGCGAAGGAATCTTACGGATGTACAAGACCAAAACACGTGGATGTACGAGGGACAAGTGGAAGGGCGACGTGGCGGAGTCAACGGGTGAGGGGACTGAACTCTGGACCGTCAGATTACAAACGCAGATCAATGGTTAGAAATGGACGGAAGAGACACAATGGTAGGCCACAGGACACGGCGGAGACGAAATAACGGGCGAGCAACTTTAGAGAAAAACCGCCGTCAGATCGGGATCAGCAGATCCAACGGCTCAAACGAATTCCGCTGCCCGGCGATTGTACTGGCTTTAACGCGCGGGGAAAGTGGTTTTAGGGCCCGTACCAAGGACACGCGGCGCTTGTCTAGTGGAATCGCTGGCCCGGTGGATAATACCGCCAGCCTGGGGTAAGCGGTGCGGGGGTTTACCGCCGGTTTCCTACGCGCGGGGCCCTCCATACGAAATGATCACCGCTCCGTTGATTTGAACTTCGATCGGACGACCACCATTGCGCCCGATCATTTAAAACAATAAGCCCCTTTTCGTTTTGGCTTACGGTTTTCAGATTCGGGTGATATGGAAGCCAAAGCAGGAGGGAGTCAAACTAATAGGGGCTCGGCCCGATACATTTAAATTTGGGTTTTTAACCATTATAAAGCAGATTTTCAGGCGGAGATAGTAATATCAAACTGGAGCATGAGGTTTTAGGCCACGGCGGAAATTTAAAATGGATTCGAATGAGGCAGCAGGCCCAAAATTCACAGGCAGGGGTAAATATTGTACAACATCGGCTCCATCTGGGGACAACATGGTCGTCCTCAGGCATGCCGAGAACACGCAGACCTCAGACCCTCTTGTGTGTGAATTTTATCCTACAATCCCTTTGCATTTTCTTCAAGACTCGTCGGCTTATTTACATTATTCAAAGAATGATGAAACAAAAAGAAAACTAATGTACAATATAATACACCAGGCTGTCTTGGCCTCCCGGGTCCCATACTCTGCTTTGCTGGTGTCCATTAGTTGCATTATTCTTCAGTTGTACCCCTCCATGTTTCCCTATTTTATTCTGCAATTTGCCTCCAGCTATGCTTTCACATTTTGTTTTTGTTTTTCCATTGCCAAACTTTCTTTGCTTTCTTGGTGCTGTCTGCTGTTTCTGAGGCACCTTCATCATCAGTCTTCTGATGCTGTCAATTCCTATGCCCAGCCTTTCTTTTATCTGGAACTGACTTTGCTCACTCCTGTCTTCATCCTGGGCAGCTTTGATTTTTGCACTTTCCACTGCATCTTCAATATGGCTCTCGAAAGCCTGATCACCTTCTTCTTGTATTTTGAAAGGCAGTGGGATCTATTTTTTTTATTCCACAATAGAAGCTTCAAAAAATCTTCTTTCTGCTGACAACATGCTGCTAGAAAAGACCCTTGATCCTTTTTCAAATATTTGCAAGAAATGCACATGAGGATCATGAGATGATACCTGATTAAGAATATCTGGTAGGAAGGCTTTAACCAGGATTTCTTCTTTTTCCACTGGATGGAGAAGGAAATTCTCTTGAGATATGGCGGCTTCTTGGTTTTCTTCCTCTTCTGAACTGGGGGACTCATCATATATTGGAGCTGAGTCCTTTTGGAACTCTGGTAGATTCTGCTCTGCTGTGCTGAGCTCCATGAAAAGATCTATGTATTCTTGAGCAGGGGCTTGTACCTTTGCTTCCTCTTTTTCAAGAGAAGGCTCGTTACTTTCATCTTGCTCAAGAGCTTCTTCTTTGCTCTCCTTCTCTTCTGAAAATAAAGACTGCTGATCTCCGCTCTCATGACACTCATCACTGATGCTTTCATAACTTTCCCCATCAGTGTCATAGATAGGCTGGCTGGGTTCACTGCTTCTTCGGAGACAATCATCATCAAATAAATCATAACTAGGAAAGTCGCAGTCATAAGCAAGGTCACCAATCAAACCTGTTGGATTCTCAGCAGGTCCTTCTTCATCTTGATCCTCAGAGGAGTTTCCTGGATCCAAATTATCAAACTCAAATGACGAATGGGCAAGAGTAGGTGTTCCATAGAAAATTTCTGAGGCAGGCTGTTGATTTGATATTCGGTCGACCCCTTCTTCTATCCAAGGAGATGATTGTTTTGTATTTCTTTGTGTAGAAGAGCAGCAGCTCTCAGTTTCTTGTACTAGCTGATTTGGAGGCAGTATGTCTTCTTGAACCTCCTCTTCCACATCAGATTTTGCCTCTTCTATGTGGTCTCTCATTTCCTCGAGGCAACGCTCCCTATTTTCTATTGCTATTAGATCGTGATACTCTCTGATCAGCATAATACAAGATGTAGGTAAGCAATCAGGTGGTTTCTGATTACTTTCTTCCTCATCTTCCATAGGTTTTAAAGCATCATACATGTCTTGCTCATTGTCTACGTCTTGGGTTTGTTCTTGTGATTGCAAGAGTTTGATCTCAGCCTCATATCTTTCAATCATCACTCTTAGAAGGATTTTCTTAAGCACGGGCGTGCAACTTGGGATGAGAAGAGTGATCCGTGGAAGGTCCTCCACTTCCATTTTTGCCAAGCCACGTGACATTTCATCTCTGCACTCTGCTATAAAACTCGGATGCATTTTTGCAAACTGCTTAGAGTCTTCCACCAGTGGAGACGGGATTTTCTATTGAGATTTCTTTGAGAAGAAGAGGGAGGATAATCTTCAACGGAATATTCATGGTTTTCAGCACGAACTGACTTCCTCTCCTTCCAAACTCTTTTATGAATGATCTTCTCTGGGTCAGGCACGTAAGGTGTTTACGACTGAGATGTATCTGACCTCAAATGTGGCTTACGAGGAGCCAGGACTACCAATAAAATTTATCAAATAATGACCAGTGGAGTCGCCAAGGTGAGAGATATGCAACTCTTCAACTCTCTGTGCTCACCTGATTAGAGAGTGAAAACAATTTGTCGAGACCCAGGGAAACTGATATTCTTGAATTCGTTTCCCCGGCAACGGCGCCAGAAAGATGTTGTGGATGATTTTGTCACCCTCCTAGAGACAGCCTAGAGTTGCCATAGACCAGTGCCTAGGACATCTTAATATAGCAAGGAGCCCTTTATAGTTTGGGTTGACAGTCCAAGAGCTCACTTACTATCTCTTGTTTGAACAAGGAAATTAGTTTTGAATGGGACCAATCTCTGGGAAAAGTGAGTACGGAGATCGAACAATGTGGGGACATCATGTAAACCCCAACAGGCATCGAACGGTTAAGAGACCGCTTGTTGTGAAGAGAGCCGGTTCGGATAATATAAATCCAAATATCGGTGAGGTCACAGTGAGGAATATAGAAGATAAGTAGTTAACATGGTAAGTACTTATACACAACATAACCATATAAGGGCATACCAATTTATGAATCCTTATATGACAATGGCGTTTTAAAAGCACCCCCCTCAAGCAACTAATATAGCAGAAAATATAGATGAAGTGAACATGAAACAGTATACCATGACTAGGCCTATTTAAAGCGCTTGACTAATTCTAGAAAGGGCATCAACAAGGATGAATCCTTACTGCAAACTAGTGAGCCACTCGCATTCTAGAACATGATACAAGAAGATAAGTAGCATGAAATGAGATATTGTATTAACACATAAGAGAAAATTACATACTGTGAGATACCAAAGACCAGAATCCTCATTACAGTTATAACTCCTCCTCACTGAGACCCTACGGGCTCTGAACCTTCATACATAAATATTACAAAATGTATACAAAAGCCTTTTCACTGCACAGTTTGCTGATAGAAATCTGGAACCTTTACAATCTCTTCTTTTTGGGCCTTTATAGAAAAGATGGAGAATTCTAGAGAAGGAGGTAGATGGAGCACATTTAATGACTCAATTTGAATAAAATGGCAGAAAACATTCGCGCCCACTCTATGAATGACTAACTTGAACCAAATGTACTTTACGGATCATAACTCAAAAATAATGCGGGGAGGAAAATCTCGCTCCCCTTGTGAACATGACACCTATAATAAAATATATACTGATATACCTTTTGTGAGAAAAATGTAACTGTAGTAAGAACACGAGATGATGCCGCAGTCTGTGCACTGTACTCTCGGCCCTTAGCTTTGGATCTGAATCCTGGATCTTTAATGCAGGGCAAATTTCTCTGGAGGGTTCTGTAGGTCCATATCTTTGTCTTCTTTAATGGCGGTCATTTCTCACACCTACCCTAGGCTTCTTCTTGAAATTTCACCAGCAGAATGTGTCCTTTTATGGGCTTTAAGCTTTTGCAACAGCGGCAGCGAATTAAAACGCCCTCCTGTTATCTTGAAACCTGCAAAACTCATAAACATATTAGGAAAAACCGGACTCAGAGGTGTAGGGTGTGAAGGTGGAGATGAAGGTGATGACGTGGACACAGACAGAAGACGGGAACACTCAGGGTGGCGGAAGAAAAACAATGGAGGCTTTCACGAATGGACGAAATGTGACACAGTCTGGACGTGAGGAAAGAATAGCAGCAAATACGAATAAAACATATAAACACACATATACATATATATTGGCGCGGAGGAATCTTACGGATGTACAAGACCAAAACACGTGGATGTACGAGGGACAAGTGGAAGGGCGACGTGGCGGAGTCAACGGGTGAGGGGACTGAACTCTGGACCGTCAGATTACAAACGCAGATCAACGGTTAGAAATGGACGGAAGAGACACAATGGTAGGCCACAGGACACGACGGAGACGAAATAACGGGCGAGCAACTTTAGAGAAAAACCGCCGTCAGATCGGGATCAGCAGATCCAACGGCTCAAACGAATTCCGCTGCCCGGCGATTGTAATGGCTTTAACGCGCGGGGAAAGTGGTTTTAGGGCCCGTACCAAGGACACGCGGCGCTTGTCTAGTGGAATCGCTGGCCCGGTGGATAATACCGCCAGCCTGGGGTAAGCGGTGCGGGGGTTTACCGCCGGTTTCCTATGCGCGGGGCCCTCCATACGAAATGATCACCGCTCCGTTGATTTGAACTTCGATCAGACGGCCACCATTGCGCCCGATCATTTAAAACAATAGGCCCCTTTTCGTTTTGGCTTACGGTTTTCAGATTCGGGTGATATGGAAGCCAAAGCGGGAGTGAGTCAAACTATTAGGGGCTCGGCCTGATACATTTAAATTTGGGTTTTTAACCATTATAAAGTAGATTTTCAGGCGGAGATAGTAATATCAAACTGGAGCATGAGGTTTTAGGCCACGACGGAAATTTAAAATGGATTCGAATGAGGCAGCAGGCCCAAAATTCACAGGCAGGGGTAAATATTGTACAACAGTTCTGATTCAACAATGACACTTTGTCATTTTGCAACATGGTTTGGTTGCACTTAATTCTTTTCTCTTTCATGTCGACAACATTTCACCTCATATTCAATTCACCATGGAAATTGAAACTGATAAATCCCTCCCCTTCATTAATGTCCCCATTTCTCGACAATCTAATAGTTCCCTAACCCATCAAGTCTATCGTAAGAAGATCCACATTGATCGATATCTCCATACCCATTCCCACCAACTCCGATCCCAAAAACTAGTAGTCCACAAAGCTCTCATCTCTTGAGCCCTTAAAATATCTGCTCCTCAATTCATTCCCTCAGGAAAATCCCACCTTTTCCAAGCTTTCAGAGCCAATGGTTATACCTCATCTCAAATCTATAAAGTCTTTCATGATTTCTCTAATCCCAAATCCCCCTCTATTTCCTCCTCTCCTCCCCAAGGCCAAGTCTTTTTTCCCTATATTAAGGGGGCCATTGAATTCATTTCTAAAAGCATAAAAAAGGAACATTAAAACCACTTTTAAACCTCATAAAACTTTGAAGCAAATGTTTCGATCAGCTAAAGATAAGTTTGGCCCCATGTTATGTTTAGGGGTTTACCAAATTCCCTGTTCATGTGGGAAGTCTTATATTGGCTAGACATGTCATCCCTTCAAATCCCACCTGAAGGAGCATATAGTTGATACCAACCATCTTCGTTTATCAAAGTCAATCATTGTTGAACACTCGCTTAATTTGAAACACCTTATTTGTTTTGATCAATTTCCAGCCTAGATCTATCTTAACTTATGATCCGGATTTATGCAAGAACACAATAAAACACATAAATATACATAAACACAGAGATGCAGTGGAAATAATGCTTCATTTCATTAATATCAAATAACAGAAATATGCTTACATACATAATGGAAATAAAATAGCTAGGGCGTTGGTAGCTTATCTCTAGGAAGAGATGCGGTGGCTACATGCCTTTGAACTGTGTTAAAATGAGGCTCGAAGGCCTATTTACTGTTGAGAAACAATGAAAAACCCTAAACATCCAAAAGCCTAACCGTAGGAGATGAAGCGTCAAAACTATGGGCCCCGTTTGGGTAAATTGGTGTTTCAACTTCTTGAGGACGTAACTTTGGCATACGATCTCTGTTTGACATGCATCATACCTCGTTAGAAAGATCTATCCGAGGAGTAAAACTTTTGGTGTGAGCAACATCGATCCATAGACCCATGTTGCTATTGGTTTTCCCAAAAAACGTCGTTTAGGGCCTCAAAATGGCTCTGAAAGTTCAGGACTCGAAAAACTGCTAAAAATAGTAAGTTGTGCCGAAACTGTAAAACTGAAATAATCGATGGTGGGGGTTCAAATGGAATAGGTGGGTGGCCACCAATATCCACGTGGCTCATTAGGGCCTCCAAACGGCTCCGCAAGTTCAGGAACCGATAACCTGCTAAAAATAGTAAGTTGTGCTAAAAGTGAAAAATTGAAAGAACTGATGGTGCGGGTCCAAATGGAATAGGTGGGTGGCCACCAATGTCCACTTGGATCAACTTAGGATCTACCAAAGAATCGAGAGGGATCAAATCTCTTTTCACTTTGAAAAAGGTTTTCACCTCAAGGCACTTAATCCCTCTCGGCGCTTGGTAGATCTAAAGTTAAGATGGATCTAGGCTGGTTTAATTATTAATAATCAATAATTATAAATTTTATTTTATTTTATGTAATTTCACCCAACCAAAATATTATAATTAATAATTTTATTTTTATTGTATTTATTTATTTTAATTGTATTTTAATTTTAATTTTATTGTTATGTAATTTGACTGAGTCAAAATGTTTACATAACATAACATAACCTTACAACATCTCTTCCATAGTGGGTTGGAGAACACCTATCGCTTTTAAACCTCATAAAATTTGAAAAAAAGTGTTTCGATTAGCCAAAGATAAGTCTGACCCCATGTTATGTTTAGGGGTTTACTAAATCCCCTATTCATGTGGGAAGTATTATATTGGAAAGACAGGTCGTGCCTTCAAAGCCATCTGAAGGAGCATATAGTCAAGACTGATCCAAGCGATTAGTAAAGTGCTCAAAAAATGAAAGTGTTAAAAAGTGCTTGAAATTGATGCCAAAAGGTATGGCTCACCATCCTGAATCCAACACAACTTGAATGGATCAAAACCGATATCATATGCTCTGGATATCGCATTCTGATTGTTTTCCTAAACAACTAAAAATTTTGTAGGTTGAAGTGCAAGACCACTGACTGCGTAGTATGTACGATGACTCAACAAACTGACTATGTAGGTTGACTGTGTACCTCATGTCAATGGCAGGCTGCCAAGTGGCTACACCTGATTGGTTCATGGTTATCGAATTTTGATTGGTTGGTGACTTGTTTAAGTGGACCAATGATTGGGTGCCACGTGGTCCAGTAATGGGCTGCCGCGTGGCACCCCGGAACTGTGTAAATTTTTTTTAAGGGTCGAACTGTCTTCCACGAGGTTCGAACTTGTGACCCCAGAGCAGATTATATAACTCTTTACTATTGCATTGTGAGTGGTTCTTATAAAGCATAGTGGAAAAATTGTGTTTAAAGTTTTTGCCGAATCTGTTTAGGGGAAGGGTAGGGCCTAAGCCCCTGGCCCTCGATCACTACACATCCACAGAACCCATGATGGAGCAACCAAGGGTTCGGGGCTTAGCCCCGACCCAAGGTCACGACACCACCCAAAGGACCAAAGCGAAGCATTATGACAGACAAGTGCATGGATTTGGGGGCCAACCCCAGGATTTATGGACCGACAGAATCATGGCCCATCAAATTTGGGGCTAAGTCGATGGGGGCGAGCGGTTAGCCCCAACCCCCAGGCGCATGGTCCCATGTGGCCTTGTTTTTCCACCATAAGGGTCATTATGCATTTAAATGATCCGACAAATTGCACCTGAACTAGCAGGAATCTCACTGACGTTGGGTGAAAATGGTGCTCTGTGGTTCCTGGAATTGTGAAATTCGTAGAATAGTTAACATATGAGTCCAGTTTGTAGAGCAGTTAGCAGTAAAACTTTTGTAGAGCATAACTTTCCCATTTTTTAACCAAATTGAGCCCAACAAGAGCCCAATTTGGGGTTTTTGACTGTTGTGGAGCCATTGGAGACATTATTTTTGCATTTTGAGTAATGTAAATCCATGATATCATATATTTTAGCACTTAATGAAAGAGGCCCAACATTGGAAGCTGGACCAGGGGATGTAAGCCAGGAGGGGTGAACTCCTTTATCATCTTATTATCGTGTGTTCTTGTGTATGGTATATTTGTCTCTATTTTTATGCTGCAAACTGAGTTAAAAACCATTAATTTATGTGCTTTTGAAAATTGATCAATTGCCTAAAAGACATAAAATTTAACATGCACATTTCATAAAACCTTCAAGTTTAGAAATACAGATCAATTTGGTATCATAACTTTGGTTATTTTAAAGGCTATAAATGAATGGAAATGGTCATTGATGAATGACTTACTTGACGCACTTGAATCCCAAAAAATGATATCTAATATCATGCACTATGAAAACCCCTCAATACTTAACTATAAAGAGTGAAGGGATCTCCACTTGAATGGCTCATGAGGCACAATACTTACTAAGGTTTTGAAAATGGGGTAGCAAGCTAAGTGGGCTTGATTGTGGGGAAAACTTCATAGTTAAGCGTGCTTGAGCCAGAGGCAATCTGGGATGGGTGACCTCCCGGGGAGTCCTGGTTATTGGGTACAATCCTCGGAAGTGATGATTAATGATACATGATTCATTTCACTAGTTTCAATCCCATTTCTTCACCCCTGTGAGCATCACTCGATGCAATGAGTGCTAAGTGGACTATTCAAAAATCATGAGAAATTAGTCAATTACAACTACCTCTCATGGAAATCGTCATAGATGAATGACTTACTTAACGTAGTTGAATCCCAAAAAATGATATCTAATATAATGCACTGCGAAAACCCCTCAATACTTAAAATATAAAGAGTGAAGGGAGCTCTACTTGAATGGTTCATGATGCACAATACTCTCTAAGGTTTTGAAAATGGGGTAGCAAGCTAAGTGGGATTGGTTGTGGGGAAAAATTCACAGTTAAGCATGCTTGAGCCAGAGGCGATTGTGGATGGGTGACCTCCCAGGAAGTCTTGGTTACCAGGTGCAAGCCCTGGAAGTGATGATGGATGCTACGTGATTCATTTCACTAGTTTCAATATCATTTCTTCACCCCTGTGAGCATCACCTGATGCAATGAGTGCTAAGTGGACTATTCAAAAATAATGAGAAACTAGTCAATTGCGACTACCTCTCATGGAAATGGTCATACATGAATGACTTACTTAACGCAGTTGAATCCCAAAAAGTGATATCTAATATTTAGTGTTTTCTGATGCTTACAAGGTTGAAGCTCAAAAGAGGAAAAGGAAATATTTTGGAGTTAAGTTCTCAAGTTAGTTCAAGGAGAGCACATTTACCTCAAGCTTCACCTCAAGCTTCATCAGTCATGGCACATGAAGAGGGCCATGAAACCATGTCTGAGGATGAGAGAAATTTCAGAAAATATTTCTTTGCATGACTAAAATGGTGAAAGTTATATATGAAGAATGGAATACAAGGTTGCAAGGAGAGAGCTCAAATCATCCAAAAGGGAATGGAGGAAATGGTGATAAAGATCCTCCAAAAGGAAATGGAGGAAATGGTTACAAACCACCAACTCTACCCCCACCTTATCCTGCACCTCCATCTTCACCCTCATCTTCTTCTACATCCACCCCTTCACAAACTCCTCTAATATCTCCAAAGGGATATGGTAAAACTCCTATGTTAAAGCTTGATGTAAAATTTGAATTTCCTATGTATAATGGAGAGTTAAATGCTGAGAAATTAGATAATTGGGTTCATCAGATTGAAGTGTATTGCAGGATACAAAGAATTAAGGATGATGAGACAGAGATTCAGATTGCTTCTCTAAGGTTGGAAAGTGCAACACTCATTTGCTCGGAGGCCAAAACTCAAGAAGACCTCAAGGAAAGTGGTAAGATTATTACTTTTTGGAATGATCTTGTAGCTACATTAAGAAGATAATTTTATCCATTAGCATACATGAAAAAAGCTATAATGGATTGGAAAAACTTTAAGCAAGCTAAGGGTCAGAGTGTGCAAAGTTATACCCAAGAATTTAGAAGAAGAGATTTGATTTTAGGTGTAGATTTATCATCTCAAGACACTCTACTCAAATACGTTGAAGGTTTACATATTTATTTGAGACACACAATTATCATGTTTAACCCTACAAATATAGATTAAGTATATGTACAGGTAACTCATTTAGAAGCAAGAGGGAATAATGTTCCCTAAGAGAATAACAAGAAGCCATTCAAGAGTGGAGACAAAGGAAAGGGGAAATTCAAAGGCAAGGGAAAAAATAACGCTTCCATCAAGAAAGAGGGAGAAAAACTCACTTGTAAACACTATTCAAAAGAAGGGCATGATGAATACCATTATTGGAAACTTCATCCTAAGATGAGAACCAAAAAGTTTAACAACAAAGGGAAACAAAATATTGATGCAACTACACAACACGATTTAGGATATGATCCCAGAGATGAAACAAAGATCACAGCCATGGGACTAAAAGGTAAGGATTATATTGCAAGTACTAGTTCTTCTAGTAACCTCAATGAAACTCAACATGATAAAGAAAGAATCAATATGTTCCATATTAGAGTCATCTAAAAACCTAACAAAATAGATACATTGTTTGATAGTGGATCACAAGCCAACCTTGTTTCAGAAACCATTGTCAAGAAACTAAATTTGGAAATCATTCCTCATCCTAAACCTTATCCTTTGGGTTGGGTATGTGACAATGAAAAAATGCAAGTGACAAGAAAATGTAAACTAAAATTCGCCATCACTGCAAACTTTATTTATGAGGTAGAGCTTGATGTAGTTCCACTTGACATATGTGGTATTGTTTTGGGAAGCCCATATATATATGATAGGAAATCCATCTTTCATCACCATGAGAACAAGCATCATCTGTTTAAATATGGGATTATGTATATCATTAGATCACATTGCAAGGAATTGAATTTATCTCTTATGAATGCTAGACAAATGAAGAGGCTTGTTAATGGTAGTAAGTGTTGAGATTCAGCAAGAAGATCCTAGTGAAAATTATGCACCTACACTAGGATGGAGCCTTAGGCTATTTTTAGGTGAAGGTCTATTTATAGATGCATGAGAAAATTCTATTTATAGATGATGTCTATTTATATATGCATGAGAAAATTCTATTTATAGATGTATGTGCGAGGTCTATTTATAGATCACATGTCTATTTATAGATGCATGTTGGCTATTATTATCCCTTAATATTAGTTGGAAAATAAATAATAATCTATTCTCAATGAGCACTTGGAAATAGTTAATTGAAGTGGAAAATCAGTTAGCTATAGGAAATTCGAGTTCAGAGGTTGGTTGGTGGGACATGCAAGTGGACTTAGTTGTAACTGAGTGATTCGAAGTTGTAACATAGTTGGATGTGTAGTTATGTGAGTTGTAAAGTAATTTAACTCATTTAAGTGAGTTAAAATTAGTTGTACTAATTGTAACTGAAGATACACTAGTGAGAGATCAGTGAATTAATTATTAATTAATTCACAATCAGTGGTCTCACATGAAACTGAAGATTTACTACTGTTAACTACATGCATGTCAGATCCAGTGGAGACCCAGTTGAGATGTAGGTGAAAGGGACAATTTGACTATCAATTGTGACATTAGTGAGGTGCACTCATGCAACCACACACACATTGGATGTGCCCATGAGGATTGCGCAATCAAGGCAAGTAGGATTCCATTCATTCAGGGATTGCTATCAGCTGGAATTGCGCAGTGGAGGCAGGTTGTCTGGAGGCAGTAAATTGGCACATGAATTTGCCAATTTTTGTATGACAGTGTGAGACGATTGTATATTGTACTGAGAGCTCTTGGATTAGAGTTTTGTATGAGATTGTTTCATGATCCATGATATATAAATAATATATGATATTGGGGTTTTTAGCTTTATGATTTCCCGGTAAAAACATTTGTGTTATGTGTGATTGATCTTTCTTCATGATATTGCAATTGGCAATCTTGTTTTAAATTCCGCAAGATTTTTGTAGAAACGATTATGTATTTATTAGTGGCATATAATTGTTAGATCAGGAGAATCCACGCAATACATAATTTGTATTAAAATTTCTACATGGTATCAGAGCACAAAAGATTGCAATTTTGAAGCAGAAGCTGAGTTTTTTGGTGGAAATAATTCAAATTTGCAGAAATATTTTCTTGGTGCTACAGTTGAGTTAATATCGAAATGGCTTTCAATGGCTTGTAGCTAGAGTATGCACTCGAGGGCAGCTCGAACTACATTGCCTGGAAGGACAGGATGGAGGCGATGCTCGAAGATAATGGCTTGAAGGAATTCATTGACAGCGATGTTCCTAAGCCCACTTCGACAGATGTTGCATTACTCGATGCATGGCAAAAGAAAGTGGCAAAGGCGAGGAGGATTTTGTTGGAAGGTGTACGAGACCACATTGTCTCAAGCCTTCATGGGAAAGCCACACCATATGCTATGTGGAAGGCTTTGATGGATCTTTTCCAAAGCAGCAGCGACCATAGGAAATTAGTGCTCAAAGATAAACTCAGGAAGATCAAGATAAAAAAAGGCGACAACATTCTAAAGTATCTCACGAAGTTTGTCCAATGTCGGGATGAACTGGGAAGTGTGGGAATAATTGTTGTTGATGATGATTTGGTGAGATTGGCTCTTTTTAGACTTCCTAAGAGTTGGCACAGTTATGAAGACTCTGTCAATGAACGAGAAAAATTGTCGGATTGGGAACGACTGTGGTCGGATCTAGTGTAGGAGGAGTTCAGGCGAAACACGAGAGATGGCTCTTCATCAAAGCATGATGATGAAGAGGATTTTTATTTGGCTGCCAAGGCAAGGAAGGAGAAGGGGAAGAAATTCCATTCTAAATCCATTTCCAAAGGCAAGAGGTTGGATTTGTCCAAGGTGAAGTGTTTTCACTGTCACGAACATGGGCATCTCGTTACTAACTGTCCGCAGAAGAAGAAGAACAAGAAGGCCGTTGGAGTTGCAGCTGGTGAGGCCCTTGCCTCGCAATTTGAACTTGACTTCTCCTTGATCGCATGCATGGTCTCAATTACATTGGGATTGGTGTGGTATTTGGATAGTGGCGCTTCCTTGCACATGATGAGAGATAAGGAGATTTTCAATGACTTGGAGGAGAAAGATATCCAAATGAATATAGATATGGGAGACGATGGACGATACAGTGCGATTGGCATTGGTACCATTACCTTTCAAATGGATTCAGATAAACCATTTCAGTTGAAAGAAGTTATGCATGTTCCAGGTCTGAAGAAAAAATTAGTCTTAGTCACAATGTTGGAGGACAGAGGCTATGACATTGTTTTTAGCAATGGAAAAGCTTTTCTGCGGCATAAAACAACGGGTCAAGCCAAGAGGATAGGGATTCGAGTTAATAATCTTTACGAGCTGGAGGTAGATGGCTGCACTACCATGATGGGGCAAGGCGGAAAAAGTGTTGAGCCGGGATTAGGGGGAATTATGGCACATGCGATTGGGCCATCTTCATCATGGAGCCTTGAAAGTCATGCAACAAATATCTACTGGAATTCCAATGGGAACACTTGCTCAGTTAGATCAGTGCAAGGGTTGCAGCATGGGGAAGTATGTAAAGTCCACCTTTCATGAAAAAGAGAACCGTGCTTCGGTGATCCTGGAGAGAGTTCACATAGATGTGTGTGGACCATTCTCAGTTTCTTAAAAAAAAAAACATAAGTATTATGTTATTTTTGCTGATGAATTTTCTCGTAAATGCTGGATATTATTCATGCATAAGAAGAATCAAACATTCTCAAAGTTCTGTGAGTTGAAGGCATTGGTGGAGAAAGAGTCGGGGAAGCAATTGAAGGCTCTGAGGAGCGATAATGGTGGAGAATACATCTCTAACGAATTCAAATACTTTTGCAGCAAATAAGGAATTCGAAGAGTACTCATAGTGCCTCATAATCCATAGCAAAATGGGGTCGCGGAGAGGAAGAGCAAAACGATCGTGGGTGCAACACGAGCAATGTTGCATGATCAGGGCCTACCAATGCATTTATGGGCAAAAACATGCAACAATGAGGTTTATGTGCAAAACCATTGTCCTCATAGAGTACTTGGCATGAGTACACCTGAAGAAGCTTTCATTGGTAAGAAACTGGATGTTTCACACTTTGAGATTTTTGGCTCATTTATTTATGTGCATGTGACCAAGAACGCCAGGAAGAAGCTGGAGCTGATTGCTGAAGTTGGGATATTTGTGGGGTACACAAAAATACCCCATAATTATCGTGTGTATTTGATTAACAATAAGATGACTGTTATGTGATAGGATATAAAATTCGATGAGGAGAAAGCCATGCGGTTTTCGCTTGAGAGGGAGCTGGACTTGCATGCGGAGGAGGAACTGTTGGTTCCCAAAGATGAGTCTCTAGATGTGGATCAACCACAGGAGGACGTTCATTGAGTGGAGGAGTCCACTCACGCAGAGCCAAACATTAGAACTGGCAGAAGGCATACCACAAAAGCTGATAGGCTAAGACTTGATGCTGCACAAAATGTAGGAACCCCTACTTCATAGCATAGATAAAGACAATCTCCTGACTGATTTACTAGATACATAGCTCTCATGAGAAAATGTATTGTGACTGAGCCATATTCCTTTCAGGAAGCAGTGCAGGATCCCACATGGGTAAATGCAATGGTGGAGGAGTATGACTCCATTGTCAAAAACAATGCTTGGGAAATTGTTCCAAGGCCGGTTGATAAATCAATGGTAGGTTCAAGATGGATCTACAAGGTAAATCAAGTTGCTGATGGGAGTGTCAAGAAATACAAGGCTAAATTTGTGGCCCGGGGCTTCTCACATATCGAGGGAATTGATTATGAAGAAACCTTTGCACCTGTCGCAAGGTATTCTTCCATAAGGACCATCCTTTCTCTCTCAACACAAATGGGCTGACACATTCATCAGATGGATGTGAGAATTACGTTTCTCAATGGGATCATTGAGGAAGAGGTGTACATAGAGCAAACTGAAGGATTTGAGATCTTCAGCAGTGAGTCGCATGTGTGTCGACTCAAAAGAGCGCTATATGGGCTGAAACAAGCACCCCGTGCTTGGTACAATTGGATAGACAACTATTTCTCTGGACTGGGCTTCACCAAAAGTGAGGTAGATGCAAACCTATACCAAATTGTGGTGGAGGGTAAGCTTTTAATCATTGTTTTTTATGTTGATGATTTAATATTTATTGGCGATGAGCAGCTGATACACTCATGCAAGGAGGACCTTGCAAAGGAGTTCGAGATGAAGGATATGGGCCTCCTTCATTATTTCCTTGGATTGGAAATATGGCAGCGAGATGGTGAAATTTTTGTGTCTCAAGGCAAGTATGCAAGGGAGATACTGGGTAAGTTTCACATGGAGGGCTGCAAACCCATGGATACTCCTCTTCTGGGAAACTGGAGGAAAGAGGATGCTACATCGAGAGAGGTAGTGGATGCTATTTTCTATCGACAATTAGTGGGTTCGTTAGTGTATCTAGTGAACACGAGACCGAAAATTTGCTATGCGGTTAACCAGCTAAGTCAAGCGATGGTTAAGCTTACCAAGCTCTTTTGGAAGGAGGGAAAGCATGTCTTGAGATACCTGAGGGGCACATATGAGTATGGCTTATGGTACAAACAGATGGATGAGGTGAAGTCGAATGGCTTCACGGATGCAGATTGGGTGGGCAACCCAATGGACAGAAAGAGCACATCAGGGGGGATCTTTAGTATCATATCTACAGTTGTTTCTTGGTACAAAAGCAAGGAGAGATCTGTGGCAATTAATTTAGTGGAAGCGGAATACATGGCAGCAAGTCAAGCTGCATGTGAGGCTATCTGGATGAGAAAGATATTGGTTGGTTTGTTTGGTTCTCATTTAGATCCGACATTGATTCATTGTGATAATCAGAGTTTCATTAAACTCTCGATTAATCCTGTGTTTCATGATAGATCTAAGCATATAGATATCTGGTATCATCATATCAAATATTGTGTGCAGCGGAAGATCATGTTGCTTCAGTACATTCCTATGGAAGATCGAGATGCAAACATTTTGATGAAGGTGCTCACCAGGAGAAAATTCGAATACCATAGACACATGATCAGGGTGAAGGATAATCCCTTTCTTGTTGAGAGGGATTGTTGAGATTCAACAAGAAGATCCTAGTGAAAATTATGCACCCACACTAGGATGGAGCCTCAGGCTATTTTTAGGTGGAGGTCTATTTATAGATGCATTGTCAAATTCTATTTATAGATGCACGAGTAAATTCTATTTATAAATGAAGTTTAATTATATATGTATGTGCGAGTTCTATTTATAGATCGCATGTCTATTTATAGATGCATGTTGGCTATTATTATCCCTTAATTTTAAATGGACAATAAATAATAATCTATTCTCAATGAGTACTTGGAAATAGTTAACTGAAGTGGAAAATCAATTAGTTATAGGAAATTCGAGTTCAGAGGTTGGTTGGTGGGACATGCAAGTGGACTTAGTTGTAATTGAGTGATCCGAAGTTGTAACAGAGTTGGATGTGTAGTTATGTGAGTTGTAAAGTAGTTTAACTCAGTTAAGTGAGTTAAACTCAATTGTGCTAGTTGTAACTGAAGATACACTAGTGAAAGATCAGTGAATTAATTATTAATTAATTCACAATTAGTGGTCTCACATGCAACTGAATATTTACTACTGTTAACTACATGCATGTCAGATTTAGTGGAGACCCAGTTGAGATCTAGGTGAAAGGGACAGTTTGACTATCAATTGTGACATTAGTGGGTGCACTCATGCAACCACACACACATTGGATGTCTCTATATTGATATAGAAAGTGATGAAATATCATAAATGTTATGAATTTGGCTTCTGCGAATTATAAAATGTATATAAAATATTTCGGTAATAATCACATCTAAGTATATTTTGTCGACGCGTTTCGAACCAGCCAGTGTGGTTCATCATCAGGACAAGATGAGAAATCTAATTTATGAACAAGTTTAAATAGATAAAGGGACGCTCCAACTAGTCGTGGTAAATAACAGCTAGTTTGACTAAAATAAGAAATTTAATTAATTTAAAAATGAATTAATTGATATTTGAAGATAATTTTAATATATATTATTTTTATTATTTGGATTTCACCTTCTGTTTATTCAAGGTACCACTGATAAAATCGCTAGGATCCTTAGGAAACATAATAGTTCCTCGACCTTCAAGCCATTCCGCACCATTCGGAGTTCGCTTAGATTGGTTAAGGACTTGATTTTCCCTAAGGATGGTAAGGGTGTTTACTTGATTCCATGCCCTTGTGGGATGCCTTACATCGGTAAAATTGATCGATCCATTAATCAAAGATTTTATGAACACATTGCTGCCCTTAAGCATGGTAGATTACACTCTTTTTCCCTAGCAGAGCATGATGAAAAGACAAAACATCACATTTGCATTGAAGATGTTAAGGTGATCGCGAGGATTGACCATTTCCACCACCGTAAGTTAAGGGAATCCTTAGAAATTGAAAAGAGACCAATTAACCTTAACAAGGATGATGGGTGGAGTGTTAACAGATGTTAGATTCTTGCTCTTCACCCTTAGTTGATGTTTTTTTCTTCCCGCCCGGTTCTCCCTCTTGTCCGTTCTCCTCCTCTTAACCCCCCCTTCTTCCCTTGGGTCTTCTTTCTCACACTCTCTTTCTCCCCTTTTTGATTTTTAATTAGATTAAAATTAAAATAATGTTATTCTTTTTTCTTATTAATTATAATATTTATAGCTATTCTCGATAAATAATGTATTGAAATAGCTATTAAATTAGGATTTAACATATTAAAATTACATATTAAATAAGAACATAAGTATATTAAATGATATTAAAATTATATAACATATAACCATTAATTCATTCATTTCTAAATATTAAAATAATAATAATAATAAAATTCATATATATTAAAATTATATTCAACTATCAATTAATTCATTTTAAAATTAATTAAATTTCTTATTTTAGTCAAATTAGATGTTATTTACAACGGCTAGTTGGAGTGTCCCTTTATCTATTTAAACTGGTTCATAGATCAGATTTCTCATCTTGTCTTGATGATCAGCAACACTGGCTGGTTCGAAATGCGTCCACAAAATATACTTAGATATGACTATTACCGAAAGATTTTATATACATATCATAAATGTGTTTGTTGGATTTTTTTGTAATTGTTGCAATAATATTGGAGTCCTAATAGTATAGCTTAAAAGTGATTTTGTTAAAGATTTCCCATTATAATTTAGGAATATTTTATTTAAGTAGTGACATAATAATTTTAGATGTTTTTCTTATATTACTTGGATTATATATGTGAATATTATATATAAAGGTGAATCTATATATAAAGTGATTTTACATTTAGAATATAATATATATATTAAACCACAAAATAAAAATGTGATTGTTAAAAATTTTCAAAAACTTGAGTAAATTTTGTAAATTATTTTCAAAAATTACACATGAATTAAAAATCAAATATAAATTTGACACACTTACCTAGAAATGAAATTTTCATAAATATTGAGATTTCATGTGTGTACTATTATGACACTTGGTGGCATATATATATATATATATATATATATATATATATATATATGAGATGACGGTGGTGGTGGTTATCGTCCATTAAGACCAATACGGTTTTAATTTTCATAAATATTGAGATTTGACGTCTCTACTATTATGACACTTGGTGGCATGCATAATTTTTTTATTTTATTTTTAAAATAATTTTTATTTATGACAAATTCTATTTATAACCCTATAAAATTAGTAATTTCATTTATATGAGTCAATAAAAAAATAGAAATAGAAATTTCAAAATTTTTAAAATTTATTTTTAATTTTCAAAATATTCAGTTTAATAGTTTTTTTTTTTCAAAACTTTAATAATGTATATATATTTTTAACTAATTGAAATTCAAACCATTTTAACTATAAAATGATTACAATGATGATGATGATGGTTAACACGAGACCAAAACTTTGGTCTATCAAACCTAAAAAAACAAATTATTTAGTTTGTTTTAAAATTGTACTCCTATAATCAAAGTTTGGAGAAAAGCCACATATAATAAAATAAAAATAAAAATAAAATATTATTATTATTTTTAAATTATTATACATCAACTCCATCATTCCAAAAATAAATTAAATTTATTTTACTTTCTTTATCTATCTATATAAATTGATGTAAAAATAAGATAAAAATTAAAGTATTTTATTTATAATTAGCAATTAATTTATTATTATTATTACTCTTTTTTATTTTTTAATATAAATATTTATCATGTAATTTTACATGACATCTCTCATATTAAATTACAGAAAAAAATATATCATTTATTAATATTTAAATATCATGTTTATTTACCAATCAACCCAATCAACCAAATAAAACATAGCAAATATTATTATTATTATTGATATTAAATTTATAACTAATTTTAAACTATTTTATTAAAATATATAAACTAAAATAAAAATATATTTAAGACTTTCAATGACCTTCAAAATTTTAATGTAATTCATGTGAAATGTTAAGTATAGTCATGTGATTCGAGACAAATTCACAAACAAACAAAACATCACTTCATTACTTTAAAGTTGACATAAGACAATAACAACATTTTATTTAATGTGTTAAAGGTTGAATTAATAACAACATTTTATTTAATGTATTAACGTTGAATTTTCAATTATTTATTAGTAATCAAATGCTTCTAATGCATTTGACATGGATAAAGGCACCACAAAATTGAATATGTAACTTTCAAAAAAGTCCTTTTAATCCAAACCATAAGAATTGTTAAAATCTTTTAAGTGGAATGACTTTAAATGTCAATTTTTTAGTTGAAGAGTTGATTAGGATAGGTTCTCATTATCCACTTGATCTTTCACTATGTTTATTATTGCATGAAAAATACCCTTCCTAATTATAGCAAGATTTTTATTTTGCATAGCTTAGAAAAGTTGTTCTCACGTCATGCTTAAAATTAGCCATTAATATGGAATAAGTAATGATATTATTTAAGTTAATGTTAATGTAGAATAAGTAATGTTATTATTTAGGTTGTCAAGTTTTATTAGTATAACTAGTTGATGATGGACATCGTCAGCAAGGCAATCTATGATCAAAACTTCATGTGGGGTGGTTGTTCCCTGTGTTAGGGGGAGGAGACATGCTAAAAAATCCAATCAGCTAAGGGTTGGTGTGGCCCAGGCCGAGTGCGATCCTCAAGTGACTTTGATGCCCCTAGGTCACGACTCCTCAAGCCATAGGTCAAGCCTGGAGGATCACATGCAACTTGAAAAACAAACAAAAAAATTGTTATCATTTAGGTTACAGTTAACACATTTTGTTCACATTCATATGATTATCATTCCTTAAGTTTCTATGCAGTGGCTCTTTATAAGTTCGTTGTTGTTTCTCTTTCCTTATTCATTGTATATGTTATCACTCATTAAGTTGTGAAACTTTTCTTGATAGGGTCATGTAGGTCATTCACCAAATGGATAAGGTCTCTTAAGTCATTTCAAATGTGATTTAGGAAAATTTTTGCATTTTTAAGCCTATCCTAGTTTTATGTTCACCTCCATTCATGCCATTTCAATCAAATCAATCCCATATCATGTCAATTGTCATTCCCCATACATTTAAACTCAAAAGTGCACACCTGTCAGTTTTTCAGATTTTTGTAGCGTTTTACACCGGAAAACCGCAGATTTCACTACAAAACTGCCTAATGGTTTCATAGCGAATCTGTTAGAAGCATAACTGTTTATGCTACGAAACTGCGTTTTCTAACTTGTTGTTAGAAGCATAACTGTTTACGCTACGAAATTGCGTTTTCTAACCTGGCTTGTTAGAGTTGTAAGAGGTGTCAATTTTTGATTAGAGCAATAAAGGTGGAGGTCATTCAAGGTTGTTATGGTAAAATTCAAATGTACACAGCCGTGTTTGATGTCATCATTATCCTTTTTACTTGCATGTGCTATGATTGAAGCCCAAGCTGTCATTTAAACTTTTAAACCTCACCTCAAATAGCCTTTTGTCATATTGTGGTTCATCCTTGCATGTGAGTTGATTCCTAGAGAGCTACTTCATCGAGCCAAGTAGGTTTCTATCAAATTCGAATTCTACAGGTGTCATCAGCAAGCGAGGCAGTGAAGACTATAAATTATCAATGGCTTCAAGAAAGAAAACGAACAAGGGTGGCCATTGTCACAGGTATGAGCCCATGGATTTGAAATTACTCAATGAAGACCTTACTGCTATGAAGGTTTTCAGAAGGATTGGCTGCTTGCAATTCTGCCAGAGGTTGCAGGGTTTTCATTTACAGGTTTCAAAATATTTTGCCACCAACTTCACAGGAACAACATCAAAGGTTGGAATTCTAAATCTTACAGTGACACCAGAGAGCATATCATTAGCTACAGGAATCCCTAGAGGTGGTGAACAGTGGTTTAAAGGTATCAAATTCACAACAGGATTGTAAAGAGTTTATCAAGCAATAACACAGTGAATTTGATTTGAAAAATACTATCCCTAGGAGGTTTATGAAGGAGAATTATGCAAAACTGTTGATGGTAATTCTCAAGAAATAAACAAGAAATCAATCCAATCTTTGTCTAATCTTCTCAATTCTTCCAACACTAACCTCAAAACCTAGAACTACTTCATCACCAGCCGTGGCAGAAGAATTTGAAGAAGAAAAAATATCATCTCCTGCAGAACCAGTGGACATGGGAGCAGAACCTCTGCAAGAGACTAACACCCCTCAAGCAACACCTGCAAAATAGAAGCATACAGTCAGAAAACAAAGCAGTAAGAGGATCACTAGAAGCCATACATTGGCTAAAGGCAATCTGGAGGATATTCTGCATGCAATTGACATTGAAGAGTCACCAATAGTGCAAGCTGAAGACATTGAAGATGGTGGAAGAAAGCTAAAGAAAGGTAAGATTGTTAAGAAACTAGATTTTGCAGGTGATGATGCTGGTTATATATTTCAGCCAAGGAAGCCAATTACCAGACATGCAAAGAAGGCCATGGAGAGTAAAAAGACAGAGAAAATCAATGAAGCTACTCAACCAACAAGCATCATAGATTTATCTCCATCAACAAAGGAAGAAGTGGTTATCAGGCAGAGAAAGGGAAAAGAGAAAATAATTGAAAAATCAGAAATAGAATCCCTTAAAGAGCAGTTGAAGGAAGTAGGTAAAGAGATATCAGTTTTAAAGCTAGAGGCAAAGAAGCACAGATCTGAGAAGGTTCAATTTGAACAGATGAGGAAAATATGGGAGGAGCAAGTCTCAAGTGTTTCGAAATCTTTGGAAAATGCTGAAATGTTGCTCAAATGGACTCAGCCATTAAGAGGGGAGGTCAAACATATTAGGAGGATGAATTTACACTTACAATCCAAAAAACAGAGCATTAAAAGATAAAGTGGAAGATCTTCAGGAGCAGATGGACTTGATTCAAGAAGAGTTAGAAAAGAAAGGGTTGAAGATGAGAGTGGTAGAAGAACCCATCAGCCAATTAATTGTAAATGAAGAAGAAACACCAAAAGAGTAAAAAATTGAGCTGAAACAAGTTTGATGAGGTTCATAACTTGCAAATAACCTAAATTTTGCATATGGAGATCAATTTTTCAAGACAGTTACAAAAACAACAAATTTTGGTTTTTTAGATAGTTTCGTAGCGTGCTTCAAGCTTGAAGCCAGAAAAACGCTACGAAAATTCTAGAGGTGCAATTTTGCTTTGGAATTCAGTTTTGTCAAGTATTATGGAGGGAAATTTATTTTTTGCAAGATGTTTTGGCATAGTAAAGGTGTTTGAACTACAAAGGTGGCAAGGAGATAGGTGAAAAGACAGGATTTCATACGTTATGAAAACTCGCTACGAAACTACCAAAATTGCCCTGTTTCGTAGCGAGAGGCCTTTGTGAAGATTTTTGATGATTCCAACAGCACACCAGCCATCTGGAGACCTCTAGCCTGTCAGCGGGCCATCTCAGAAAATACTCATTACTCAAAATGAGTGTCACACATCCATCTCAACAGGCAGAACAATGATTAAAGCGAAGATTATCCATTCCTGAAAAGTAGGATTATGTTCCCTAGATCTAGGGGTATTTTAAATGTGTAAAGTGATGGTAAATTGTCCCTCGAACATGTGATATCTATTATGTAACTGTTTCATTGTTATAAAAACCGAATGTAATCATAATAGGAGATAGAGTCCTGTTAGGAGTATGACTTCTTAAAGGATAGTTGTCCTTTTTTCTATTTCAAGTAAGTAGTTTAAGTTATGATAGGTGTCAGAGTCAGAGTTCAAATATATAGCCAGCTAGTCAGATCATTTACATTGTAAAGAATGTCTATTTATAGACTGGACATTGAAGAGCAAAGGGTTGGAGAATATTGCACCAAATAGTTGCTTGTATGTTTTGTCCATTATCAATAATATACAGTGACATTCTACTTCCAGACCTGATATTCTTATGAGGTGTTTAATGTATTGTTGCTCTGTATCTTTATGTCTAATCAAATGCAATGAATTTTATCTCTAATTACTCATAATTCATGTTGTCATGCTCTGACTTCCTTTAGGGGTGAAATTGTCATGTTTTCCTTATGTTGTGTGTATGAATCATCTTTATTAAAAACCTCTATTTGCCTTAGCTTCCATGTGAAGAATTACTACCACTAAGAGTGTTGATGTTGACTCCATAGCCCAATGGTAGCAAGCCTTCATTTTTCAACCTGCAATCATACAAAACCAAGTCACAATTTATAGAGTTAGCGATCTAGTATTATTTCTATTGAAAATCATAAAACCCCTTTGAGAGAGCCCTCTCAAACTGAAGAGGCTAATCTCCAGTTAGAAGTGGTTTGAAAGAGTTACATTGAGTTGATTGATGAGCAGCTAATCAAGATCAACTTGGGGATAATAGTATATACAAAATTTCTCAAGTTTAGTATGGTTAAGGAAAATATGTTTTTGTGACCCCATGTCAAACATATATAGCATTCTAATAGCGATTATATAATTGTTTTAACATATTGGACTATCAATTATGTACTTTTTGTAAACATGTATTGTAAAGAATCTCATTTGCATAACCATTATGAGAGAGTTGTAGGGGGATCTTCAACATCTTAGTGATGTGAAGTTGATATTTCAATATCTCATTTTTCAATGTCTTTTTAGCAATCATAACTAGACAACAAGCACAATATTCAAGCTAAGTTGTTGGGAACAAGTAAGGTTTCTTTTGATAATCATATCTCATTACGAGCTCAAGGAAGTCCTCCTTTAGAGACAACTTATTTCATAGATCTTGTTCTGTTATGCTAATCTTGGTTAATTTGGTCATGATAGCTACACATTTTTACCTCCTTGGAAAATTTTCTTGATTATTTTGAGGCTTAAGTTTTTTTGAGCACATCAGTGTGAGATTATGTTACGATGACATCTTTATTGCCTAGACGTAACCACCACTCCCATATTTATCCAATTTCATCGACTTGCCAAGGTAAACATGGGAAGAAGAGCTACTATGACATGATCAACCTCCTAGGTCCCATTAAGGAAGTGGGGCCGACTACTGACGAAAAACTGACATTTCACAACATTCTACAAGGGCTATAAGATACTTAGAGGATGAGTAACCACCCTGGGTGGCCAAAACTTGAGTTGGACACCCTTTTCTCTAACGTGGGTCCCCAATTGCTCCCACAACAAGCCCTCCATGTGGTTGGAATCCTCCAACCACACACGCAAGTCTGCATCCATGCGATTGCAATGTAAAATGTCCAGTTCAGAGCATGCGGTCCTGAATTTTGAGCCTAAATCCCGGGTTATCCTCCATACCACTTCCCAGAACTCAGTGAGACTTTCTAGAATGATACATGACATCAAGACAAAGCCATTCATACAAAAATTGATCAAGGAATTGACCTAACCAGGCCTAACCATGACAATCATTTCGTCAAACATATGGCGAACATGAAATCTACATGTCATGAATGCACATTTAAGCATAGTGGTCTGATACTTATATGAGAATCTTCAAGAATGTTTAGTGCCCTCTCATAATAATTTCAATAACATCTATTAGCTCATGCATTCATTAAACGTTCATCAACAAATCAAAACACATCAAGAGCCATAACCATTATACATAATATAACCAACATATAACCAGAAAATGAACAACATATACACCATGATAGAATGGCCATCAAAGCCACATAATAAAATATACAATTACTCATGAAAATATAAGAGGAAAGAGCTCTTACTAACATATGCAAAATCCAACCAAGCCAGGGACTTCCACGTACGAACCAAACATAGATTGAGGTGAACTAAATATCTCTTTCATCCAATCACCCCCGTGCCATATTCCAAGCATGAATGTGGGATCTCATGGAATAAACCGAACATAATCAAACCAGGGCTTCCAAAGGTCAAATGACCTCAAATCTCAACTAATGATTCCACCTCACATTCATACATCAGCAACACCAACCGGATAGGTCTCTACCCAAATTGTCCAGGGCTTCATAGCGTTTGTCTCAACCGTGGCTCCAAGAACCTTCCAGAGCTCGATTTTTTTTTTCCAACCCGGCTCTATGACTAGTAACTCAACCCACCAAGAGCTCAAGAGTGTTTGTCCAACCTAGGCTCCAAGACTAGTAACCCAACCCAAGTTGTTTCAGGGTTCCAGAGCATTTGTTCCAATGAGAGACTCCAAGAACTAGTAACTCAACCCACAACCATAAGGAACTTGAGCACCAATCAAAAGTAACAAGTGGGAAACCCACACCACCATGGCTATCCAGGAAATGGCAAGGCTAGGCGAAACCACTATCAATACAAGCAATCCTCCATGCCAATGACAAACATAACCAAATAACCACATGCATATACCATTCATGCCAAAAATATCAAGGAAATGATATATGCAACTCGATACCTGCAAGGAAATCCCATTGTAGTTGTTGATCTCGTTGTTCCCTTGTGATTCCCCAATTTCCTTTGTCTTCTTTCTCCAAATCCAATGAAAACTAGAGTGCTCAAAGCATGTTCCAAAAATGATCCAATATTTCTCTTTATGTGCAAGAGTATGAGAGAGAGAGAGAGAATAGAGAGAGATCTCCAAAACTAGACTCGCAAAATTTAACCAACAAAAAACGTGAACTGATCCTCAAAATCATTTTTACCATTGAGGCCTCTATTTTCTTCATTTTCCCTTAATTTTCCTTCAATTTTCTTCATATGAAAATCTGTGACCTTTCACCTCCCTCTTCTCCTATTTTCCTTTATTTTCATAAATAAATGCCAATTAATGTCACTTTTACTTTGCCAATGCCTTTTCTAATTTCCATAGCCATTTATTAATCACTAGTGATCCCCATCACTTATGTTTTTCCCAACATTTAGCTTGGAATATGTGTCTCATGATCTTAGTTATTATCTTTATTTATTTACATAGGAAATCAACCATGGGTTATTACAAAGCCCTCCCCCTTGGGGTAACACCATCCTCGGTGTTCAATGAAACTTATAAACTAGCAAAAAACATGTTTCCTATGGAGCTTTATAACATAGCTCGATGCAACATTTACATCATATCATACTGTCGAAAACATAACCGACATAACATGAACACCATACCACTTATTGGATCTTTATAACATAATTCGATGAAGTATTTACATACATATGCATATACATATACATATCAAAAAACACACCATCAAAACATATGCCAAAATACGTCCACTCAATCAACGAATAAAGAAGGATACATAGCTCGCATCTGATCAACCATCTCCCATGTAGATTCAATGGGCCCAAAGTGCTTTCACTGCACTTTAACTTGCTCAATTTCTCAATTTCGAAGCATGAGCATATTTCGCTGCAAAGTGCACTAGGTTTTGACTATAATTCTCCTTTTGGATCCACTTGCAATACATACCAGTCAATCACATGATCAACATCTATCACACACTTCTTAAGCAATGACACATTGAAAAAATCATGGACTTTCATTGTCGGAGGAAGTGCAAGTATGTTGGTCACTGGTTTAATCCTCTCAAGGATCTCGAAAGGCTAATGATACCAAGGCTCCATCTTGGCACATTATCTAATCCTCAAGGAGCTCATCTTGGGATTGATGCGCAAATACACATGTCACCCAACCCAAAACTCCTTAAACACCTTGTGTTGATATGCATAACTCTTTTTCCTATCTCGTGCTACCTTCAAATTATTCCTCACAACCTGCATTTCATGTTCTATCTCTGCAAACATGTTCAGTCCAATCAATACCATGTTCACTGGATCACTCCAACTCATGGGAGTATTACAACCCCGCCCATAAAGTGCCTCAAATAGACTCATCCTCAGTGACTACTGATACCCATTGCTATAAGAAAACTCCACCAATGGAAGATATTCTTCCTGTTGAAAATGCAACAAGAAATTCCCAATTTAATTTTTCCTTTGATTAAATTAGGAGAAAATCAAAATTCCACATCAGCAGACAACTTGAATGAGTTAATTGAGTTATTATCACTTAGTTAGCTTATTTAATTCAAGTTGGAGGGTGAAGGTGAGTTGTGTACAATGATTCCTAAACTTTAGGAGCCTAGGTTGAGTTAATTTTAGTTGTAACAATTTAACTTAGTTAAATTGAGTTAAGGTCAGTTAAACTAGTTCCAACTGTTGGAGGAACTAGTGAGAGGTCTAGCAGTGGGGTGAATCTTTAGTATTTAACCAGTCAACTGATCAATCAACCTAAATTAACTCATGCATGCATGAAATTCAAGTTACCCAGTTGATATTGGAGTTCAAGGGCAGTGTACTACCATTTCTAGAATATTCCATGTTGTATAGGTCATACATGCAGTCAAAAGAAGGCCTAAATGAATTGCACAATTAACATAGAGGATTTTTCCTAATTAATAGTGGCCTAATTCCTCAAGAAAAAATTCAAGGAAATAGGATCTTAGAGGCTTGGAAAATTGGTTAAGTGTTGGCCAAAGTCAGTCAGTCAAGTAGAGGATATAAAATACTTGTGCGGGTTGAGTAGAGCATATTGTATCCATCCAGATCCTTTGATTAATGCAATAAAAATAGTAAGGGGTTTTGAGAAGTTGCTTTCCCCTAGATATATCTATGTGTATGGGTGTTTAATATTGATGCATGTTAATTATTTGTGTTCTCGATCGTCAATTTACTTCCGCAGATTGGTAGAGTAGATTTGAGTCTTATGTTTTAGTACATTACATGAGCAGTTTTGAATCTACATTAAAATTCTACATCGTATTAGAGCTATATTCATAGTAGAGAAGAGAATTATAAGTTGTCATTGCAGGGGATTCGAGGTTGCATATCAGGTTGCAAGTTTTCTTCAGGATTGAGAAGATGAATTTCAATGGACTAAGGCTCGAGTATGCCCTTGAGGGTATCTAAAATTATGTTGTATGGAGGGACCAAACGGAGGTAATACTGGAGGATAATGGGTTGAAGGACTACATTGATAATGATGTTCTGAAACTATTAGTAGTTGATGCTCAAAATATAGCAGAATAAAAGAAGTGTGTTGTTAGGGAAAGGAGAATCATATTGGAGGGAGTACGAGACCATATTATCTCTAATATCCATGGGAAAGAGACTCTGTATGCAATGTGGCAAGCACTGACATGTTTTTCCAGAATATTAACGACTGCGGGAAGCTAGAACTTAAGGACAAGCTTCGAAACATAAATAGGAAAAAGAATGAACCAATTCCGCAGTACCTGCGCATGTTTACACAATGTCGTGATGAACTTGGTGGGTTCAGTGTTATTGTTCCTGAAGAGGATTTGGTAGCTCTAGATCTGTTGGGTCTTCCCAAGAGCTAGCATAGTTATCAAGATTCTGTAAATGGTAGATAGAAACTACCACAATAGGAGTGGTTATGGTTGGATATAGTGTAGGAACAAATAAGGTGGAGCAATATAAATGGGACCTCATCCAGGGTTGAGGATGAGGATAATTGTGCCTTGGCTAGGAAGGAAAAGAAAGGTAGAGTGAAGAAATCCCAATCCAAAGGATATTCCAGTCAAGGGGGCAAGAAAAATGACTTGTCCAAAATCAAGTGCTTTCACTGTCATAAATTCAGGCACTATGCCACGAAATGCCCACACAAGAAAACAAGCAAGAATACCTCAGGAGGAGAAACATGTGAAGCTTTAAATTTACAATTTGAGCTTGATTTTACCCTCATTTCATGCATGGCATGCACAATTATGGAAGTGTTTTATATCTTGACAATGGTGCCTCATTCCATATGACGGGGAACAAATAATTCTTCAGTGACTTGGAGGAGAAATACCTCTAGATGCACATCGAGATGGGAGATGATGGGAGGTACAATGCGACCAATATCGGTATAATTACCTTTCAGAGGGATTTTGGCTGCCCTCTCAGGATCAAGGATGTGATGTCTATTTTGGATCTAAAGAAGAATTTGGTTTCCGTTGCGGTGTTGGAAGACCGTGGCTATGATGTGATATTCAACAAAGGAAAGGAATTATTGAGGCACATCACCATGGGACAAGTGGAGCATATCAGGGTTTGCATTAAGAACCTATATGAGTTAGATGTGGCAGATGGTGCTGCTTTTAACACAAATGTGGAGAAGGTGCAGAGCTGAGATGTCGACAAATGATGGCATAAATTACTTGGCCATTTGCACCATGGAGCTTTGAAGATCATGCAACATATCTCCAAAGGACTCCCCAATGGAGCACTAGAGAAGAAAAACACATGCAAAGGGTGTACCTTGGGGAAGTACACAAAATAAACCTTCAATGATTGGGATTGAAGAGCGCATGCAATCCTTGAAAGGATCCACTCTAATGTTTGTGGACCTTTCTTAACAACCTCCACGACCAAGCACAATGTTAGGTCCCTATTAATTAGGAAGTATGTAGATCCTTATTGTTATTGTTAGTGTAGCCCAGTTATTGTTATTTTTTTGACCATGTAGTCCCCATATTGTTATTATTGTGCCCCATAGAAGTCCACTTTTGTTATTGTTGTGCCCTTACATTATTATTGTTATGTTGGCTCTGATTATATTGTGACCCCTTAGATTCCTATATATAGAAAGGAGGTTTTGTCATTTGAATCATCCAAGAATTATTCATTTATGTAATGTAAAGGAGGCTTCCCCCTCAAAGAAGATATTTTTTAAGTCGTTTATCTACCATTTCTATTTTATTTATGAGCTGGTTGCATAATATTTGGTATCAGAGCTTTGGATTCTAGGGTTTTTCTTCTTCAAACATGTCATCTTGGAATGTTCGCTATAATTTTTTTTCTAAAAGGTCTAAGAAACTTACATTTTGACCATGTGGAGCCTAAATCCTGGTGAACTTCGTGTAAAAATTTCAGATATTGGTTCGCTATATTTTCGGAGATATGATTCGTGGAAGTTAGGGTTTTTGCAGGCTCCAAAATTCTGTCTCAAATAGGTGACCTAGGGAAAATCATCATAAATTTCTTTTCAGGCATCAGATTTGAATTCCGTAAAAAGTGGATGAAATTAAATGAAATGTAGCTTTTCACATAGAAATTTCAGGGCTGGAGGTAGAAACAATGACATGTGGTACTCCATACAAGTTCGCTCTACCTAAACAGTCTATAATCAGGTCATCATGGGAGATCAGGCATAACTCTTTGTTGAAGACTCCAATCTTGATCTGAATTATGGGGTGGAGAGTAGATTTATAGGGCTACAATAGGACCTAGTTTCAAACCTTTGAGATATCAAATAACAGAGTTACAACCATTTCAACATTAATCTCCTAAAATCAAGAAAAAGGTGTGTATATATATTTTTAATTGAATAAATTTTGTTTGAAAAATCAGACTTTTGAAGTGATTCCAAAGGCATATTGAAGCATAGATATCAATACTGGGTTATAAAATTCCTCCCGAAAAAAATAATTCCACACCCATTAAGCCCTCATAAAGCTCTACAATGACGCATGAAGAGGAATAATTGCAGCATGATATCTCAAAATTACGAGACCAAGTGCAACAAATTTCGCTCTCACAAAGAACAACCAAAGATGAACTAAAAGGGGACATGGATGGTTTAAAATGCGGTGTGAATATTTTAAAATTAGACATGGAAGGTTTGAAGGATGACATGAAAGATAATATGGATGGTATAGAAGAAAAAATGAAAGGAAACATGAAAGATTTGAAGAATGGTTTAAAAGTATATTTGACAAAGTTGCTACAAGAAATGATTCCTATTGACGAAAAAGTGTGGACACTAATTCAAAATTTGCAGTAAGATCCCAGTACATCGGATACTTTTAGATGGAAAAATGATTCATTAGGGTACAAATATCACTCATATCTTTGTAAGAATTCCAAACTCAAACAAAAGTTTCTTTTGGAATTGCACACCTCTTGTTCAGGAGGCACTCAAGAGTTTTAAAAACTTGCCATAAGGTCAATAAGGATTTTTTTTGGGATGGCCTTAAATATGATATTCAAATTTTTTTGGCAGAATGTTTGGTTTTCCAACAAAATAAAGTTGAGACAATTAAGACCCCAGGTCTGTTACAACCTTTATCCATTCCACACTAACCTTTATGGCAAAAATTTCGCTCTTGCGACACATAGGCGTCCCAAGAGCGACACTTTGAGGTGGGGAAAAAAGTCTTTTCCTGTTCCATCGCAATTCCGAAACTTCTAATAACTGCCAGTAGAGTGACACTAATTCCAACATTTTTTGGTAATGTCGCAATTCTTACGTTTCCAATTCGTCGTCTCTCTTCCGACGTTTCCAAGATTTCGTTTCTCTTCCGACATTCCCAATTTGTCATCGCATTTCCAACGTTTCCATGTTGTCGTTTCTATTTCAACTATTTGAAGCGTTCATCGCAATTCCATCATTTTGGACATTCAGTCGTTATTCTGACGTTATGAAGCGTTCATCGCTATTCAGACGGATTGAAGAGTGCGTCTCAGGACCGACGTTTTAAAATGATCGTCGCAGTTTCGATTGTTTGAAACGCTCGTCGCAATTATGATGGTTTGAAGAGTTCGTCGGAATTCCGATGGCCAAAATGGTAGATGGAAAAAAAAAACGTCGAGACCAAAGCATTCAAGTATTCAAATGAATGCGAGGACCAAAGAATTCAAGCATTCAAAACCTAAATGGTTTCTGATTGTAGCATTGGAGCCATGAATTTTGTATCAATTGTGGCATGGAACTTGGAAATAATCTCTAATCATAGGGATCCATTGGAAAACACTTCTTCATGCTCAGAAAAATGTGAAGTATAAGCCTTGCATATAGGCATTCCAGAGGGCAAGGAATAAACTAGATAATCACTGAGGTACATTTGAGGTTACAAAAGTTGGGAAAAGGAGAATCTGGAACGAAAGGAAACTGGCGGGTTCCATTATAAGGCTCCTCTAGGGAACTATCATTGCTATAACAATGGTATAAAATAATAGAGGAGTAAGGATTGATGTAGCCAAATGCTTCTACCTATTACCAAATATTCAAGTAGAAATATTTCCTCTGCGGAGAAAACACCTCAACATTAAAGGATTCCTTAGAAATACTTCCAATTATGGATATTAAAATTTCTCCCTTTTAATGAAACGTCCCTAATCCAATAATATAAATACCTCCTATGGTATCCTTTGATGTATACTTGGTATTCTCAAAGGCACGTTGCCAAATGAATGTCACAAAGTTATTTCTTATATTTTCCAAAAAATACGGTTGTTGAGGCTGATATGTTTGTGCTTGTCTCGATTTTATAATTATGCAATAACAACCTCGGGAAGTTCCAGAGAAATAAATATGAACAAGGCTCATTCTTATTTTGATTCTAGTTGTTATTTATGCATTGCAGTGGTTTACATTCTTTATGGTCAAGGTATTTTCATGTCATAGAATAACAAAAACTTGGTGTAGGATGATAAAAATCCCTTAAAATAATGGCAAGCCAATTGAAATTAAACTTTTGGCCAACCACCCACCCAAAACTATCAAAGGTATCTCATGCCAAAAGCTTCCGGTTATTGGCATCGACATGAATTTATTTGTGATTGCATGGGAAACTTCCTATATGATGAATTTTTTCTTCGATTTACCTTTAAGTGTTGCAATGTCTCTAGTCATATCGTTGGAACCCAAGTGTGTTGCGTTTATGGTTATCTCTCTCTTGGATAAAATATCTTCAACTACAAATTGGTATAATATCAACTGCAAGTACTACCTTGATCATCTCATATTCTGAGGGCAATGTTTGATAAACTTATAAAGAAGGAAAATGAGTGTGTAGGGACCATCCAACATTTGTCTAACTATTAAAATTCTCTTTCTTGTATTAGGCATAACATCAGTTTCATTGATGAAATCCAACCCACATATTTGTGAATGCCATAAGTACAATACTCGTTGTTTCCTATGACATAACCATCGAAATACCCTCAATAATTAGAAATTTCAAGTAGATCGAAACCATTCAAAGTAGATCTAAGAGTTTGTAATAAGAAATGTGAGATGTTCCATTCAATTCTATAAGAAATTGAGAATCTATGCAAATCAAGTCAATAGGGTAAGGAAATGGTAAATACTGGTTTCCAACGGAGCTGCACACGCTTCGGTCCTCGCGTTCGTTACTGAAAAAGAGTGAGTGCAATGCCTCCCATACGCATCCCAAATGGACAACCAAGAATACAACATACATTTAATTACTTCCCAAATCTTACATTTACTTGTTGAAAAGGACATGGTTAGAAGAGAGATGGAGTTGGGAGAGAGTAGGCATGATTATTCAGAAGTTGAGAGAATTAAAGTGATATTGAAGGAACAATAAGTCCTTTCTCTTCAAAGCAAAAGCAAGGATGCAAAAGCCTTGATGCTAGCAAAAACGAATACGAAAAATAAGGATGAAAATTTCAAGAATGCTTATGAGATCAAGCCTCTAAACCTTAATCTTAAAGCAGGTGAAGCAGTGTATGATGCTTTCACTCGAAGTTGGAATCAATCTCAAAATTATTATGACACAAAGTTGAAGTTGTGGAAGACAACACTGATGCTAACAAAGATGCAAATACGAACAAAGCAAAGGAATCCATAGCAATGGGAACTGCCGAGGATGATGGAAAGCTTGTTGTCATTGACGCTCCTGTATCAGAAGATGCAAAGGTGTATTTTTTGCATGATTTTGAACTTCCAATTTCACTTGATAGACTGCAGAAGTATGGGGGTGCTCAAGGGTCCCCTTTAGATTTTATGGCTAGCAAGCAAAAGATTGAGGCAACTTATGGAGTGCAAGTTCCTAGCAATGATGGGAGGAGGCATAACTTGACATTAACTGTGAATTATTACAAGCGTAGAAGGCACGATATATATATATATATATATATATATATATATATATTATATATATATATATATATATATATATATATATATATATATAAGCATTCAGGTGCTGTAATATATATATAAGCATAACTTCCCTATTAAGTATTAAAAAGCTTAAAGCTCCAATCTATTAACCCTGTATGCTTGTAAGAGAACACATTCCATCAATAAATATTAGCAAAAAAAATAAAATGCCATCTACAGATAATAAAAATATTGATTTATAGTAAGGAGTTGTGAAGTAAATATAAACAAAATCATACGAAAGTTATCCAAAATCCAAAAAAAATGCTTTAAACAAACTGCTATTGCCTACATTTTAAACAACTCTAATATCATTCAACTGCACTAACCCTTTCATTAGAGTCTTTTAAAGTGAAAATTTCTGATTAGCAGTTAGGCATTTGGCAACCTCTCTCAGCTTCCTAATTTCCTCCATCTGCTTTTTTCTTTCAATCCGAGTATTCTGTAAGTTGGAAATAAATAGTCAGTCTAGACTCTACAGTCATCTAATGCACACATGAAATAAAGTTGCTCCTTTTCAACCTAGATCAAACATGCACTGCAAATTTCTGAATTTCTAAATTGCCATCTCAATTATACTCACCATCTTTTCCTTTGGAATTAATTTCTGATTCAATCTCAGTGCACTGTCCTGCTCTCTCTTAATTTTTCTTTCCTCTTCGAGCCTTTCCCTCTACAATAAACACAATCCAATCTGTTGAAAAATGAAAAAATATTTCGAACCAAGACCAATATTATAATCACACCCAAAAAGAGAGGTCCATCAAGCATGTTTCGAAAAAAGCATAGCTTCGTCATATTTTTTGGCTGGAATTTATCTTCTCCCTGAGATGACAACATATCATGACTTTGCACAAGGGGCATTGCATCTTTCACATTTGGATTTACTCCAGATGTATCATGGAGTAAATCCATGATACATTCTAACCGTCCCATGATATTATCATTCTAAGTGTCCCATGAGTTTTAATTCTTGCTAATATAAAACACATTAATAATTTTTATCTGATTGTTCTAATGTGAATGATTTCCATACTACTTTGTCCTTTTTAATATGCATCCATCTGCAGAATTGAGAAACACTCTGTTTTAGAATGATATGCATTATTGAGAAGACCTTAGTTTGAATGTAATCATATGTATTTATTGGGAGATGCCATCTTTTAAACTAGGCTCTATTAGAAGCATCATCAATTTTCCTCACCAAGCCTCTACAGCTAAGAGCCATAATCACAAGCAGTGTCCAAAAACCAGAATTAGAAAATATCTTTGAATCAATGTTTACTTGAGGGATATTAAATAACATTTCCAAGTAATTTCTCAGCAAACAACTAGCAGGAGTAAGAAGTATCTGATAGTCGAAATGTACAAAAGACTTGTAGACTAGAAATTTTCATATACAAAACTTTGAAACATCTAGATTTGAAAGTGTACAGTATCGTAGCACACCAGTGACAAGTATGCTCTGATACTGAAATGGTACAACAAATCATCTTTTATCAAACATATAAGAATATCAAACATAGAAGATTGAGTGTTGCAACATGTCCAAATAAAGGAGATGAAGTCACATGCATGTAGCTGTGAGGATAAGACTAGAACTAAGTAATAACATAATATAATCAGATCTTCATCAATTAAAGAAGAAAATCACATGCATATAGTTCAAAACATGCAGAAGCATGAGCAATTTTCTCATGCATAGACACCCAAGCAGAAGACCTTAAGAATGTTGGGTTTGGTATAAAATATTTCCAGTTATTCCAATTCTAAGGCTAATGAAGTGATGGGTTATTACTTAAAATATACATGAAGATTCCAGTACTTGAGACTTTAAATATAAGTTGGCAGACACAATGGGTTTAAGAATGTTGAGTATGGTATAAAATATTTCCAGTACTTGAGACCTTGGCATACATAATGGGATTAAGAATGAAGGGTATGGTATACACTGATTTTGTGTTGTTATGATACTTATTGCATCCAATATGGGTACCTATCCCAGTCGATGTCCCTTTTTTTCACAAGTCACACCAACTTGAACAGGGCCCTGTGGTGGAATGTGAAGCTAAGGAAATGTTGCAGTATGGTAGAGGTTGCTTTCGAGCAGAGAAGTTAAAGCAAACACTAGATAAAAAAGGAAAATGAGTGAAGCCCTTGTGCCCATGCCTTTGCCTTGTCTGTGGTGTTCCTAACCTGAAATTTCAATAGGAGATAGAACGTTGAAACCCCAAAACAAGAAATTTCTGCCCACAAGGAAAGACCTAAAATTTTATAGAATAGGTTAAAAGTAATATCAAGCAAGCCACCTGCTGTCACTTTGGTGGTCTTTCTCCACTATTCAGGATAAGGAAATACTAGTCTATGAGGGAATCCCTGTGTCAACTTAAGCCTAATTGCTTGATATAGAGTGAAAGTGTCTCAGTTTAAAATCACAACACTCAATCAAACAAACTCACTTCTGAAGATGCAATCCAAATGTTGTAAAGGGAGAGAAAACTTCTTAGAATCCAAACTCACAAAGTACTCAACATTTTTAGTCCACAATGTAGTCAAAGGATGGACACACATTGAAGTAGAAATGTGAGCAAGCTATGAGGTTCTTAAGTCCAACGTAAACCCAATAGTTTATGTAGAAATTATATAAGTTATGTGTTATATGTTCAAGATTCTCCTGATATCACACTATTTTAACTTCATGCAAAATACATAATCTATTCCACCATTGATCATTTGCGGAAATTAAATCAAGATTGCAATGCACACATGAAACAATAAAAAATCACACACATTAACATAGTTGTTTAACGGGAAAGCCTGAAGCTGAAAACCCCAACTATCTGTATATAATATATGTCATAGAGATCATGTAACAATCCTCATACAAAGCTGATCATATCAAGCTCTCAGTACAATAAAATCGCTACACACTAATCAAGTACAATCAGCAAAAATCTGCACTTATTTTTGCCCACCTGATAGCCTGCTTCTGCTGCACAATCCCTGTTGAAGAATGGCTCTGGATGAGTTCGAATTACTCCAGCCTTGCTCACACAATCCTCATTGGCATATCCAATGAATGTGTGGTGCATACAATGCAACACTGTAGTCACAACTGATAGTCACACTTTCTCTTTCACCAATCTCTCCGCTGAGTCTCCACTGATCTGTTCTGCACTGTAGTTAACTGTTGTCTTTGTCCAGTTAAATAATGGGTTATTATTTAGTGAATTAATTTAACTAATTAATTCACTCAACTCCAATGTGTTGGGTGTGGAGCCTGATTATCTTGTTTACTTTGTATCACAACATTGGACCCATGTACCTTGAATGGGGTGGCAACGCTGCCAGTAATTAATCGCTGCCGTGGGGGGTCCGGGGGGCGGGGGGGGGGGGGGGCCGGCAGCAACTTTATGGAGCCCCCCCCTAGCGGGGGGTTTCGAACGTGCCCCCGAAGCTAAAAACAAATGTATGTTGAAATTTGGTACCAGAGGACAGGTGGTTCCCTAAGGCTTTGATCTTTGGCCTAGGGAAAAGTGTCCAAAAGAATTTAATTTTTCTCCTAAAGTAACTTTATAATTTTTTTATAAAGTTAAATCTAATTTAAAAGTGACTTAAGTGATAAAGTTACTAAAGTGACTTTATAAAGTTATAAAGTCAAATCTAATTTTAAAGTGACTTTAAGTGATAAAGTTACTAAAGTTAAAGTGAAGTGACTTTTAATAAAGTCAATGTAAAATTAGAAAAGAAAAAGTGACTTTGGAAATAAATGACTAAGTGGGTCTTTATTAAAGTGGGGTGAATTAAAAAATAGAAAGTGAGATTTAAATGAGCATTTAATCTCAGCCCTAGATCTCAATCTATCTCAGCCATTGGATTTAGGGATTCCCCAAAGTCACTTAGGGTTAGGTTAAAGGAGGAAAAGGAGGAAAAGGTCATTCATTCTTTCATGAGCAGATTGGGAGAAGGAGAGCAAGAGAGCAAGGGAGATTTCTGAGCAGTGAGGAGAAGGAGGCAGCATTTTGGCACACATTCCAAGGCGCATTTCGCTGAAACATTTTCAAGAAGATGTAGCTTCAAAGAAATTTAGCACACAAAGAAGTGCATTTTTGGCACGATTTTGGAGGAAGAAGGGTCACATGTGCCTAGG
This sequence comes from Pinus albicaulis, assembly GCA_034641835.2. Lineage (NCBI taxonomy): Eukaryota > Viridiplantae > Streptophyta > Pinopsida > Pinales > Pinaceae > Pinus > Pinus albicaulis. Next base: position 435,004,875 of record CM076583.1, read on the forward strand.
CTGCATAGCCACTGGTGAGACAATACATTTGCACCCAGACGGTAACACATTTCAGAGCGTATTTGAGGGAGGCCGCACAAAGAAGTGGTCGTACTTTGGTACTATTTCATGCGTAAATCAGACAAAGATATTTTTGGGTTACGTTTCTGTGTACTGGGTATAACAAGATTTATACGTATTGGCACGAAAATCGAGAAATCAGACAAGATTTAGTCATTGCTCCTATTTGTCAAGCCAGAGATTTTCCGAGCATTACAGAGTTAAGCACGGAAAAAGAGATAAGTTGTAAAAGTCTGTTTGCTGATTATTTATTTTGCTGAATATTTCTATCACTGTAAAAAGCATTTTTCCATAAATAAGAAGGAGCTTTCGAACTGGTTTTCCCCAAGAGTTGTAGGGGGTTTTTCCAGGGTCACCTTGACCAAAAATTACTGAGTTATGATGTGTTGAATGACTGTTTGTTACCGCTGTTATTTTATTTCTGCATTTTCAGCATTCTGAAAAATTTCCAGAATTTGTGTTTTCAGCAAATTTATTTTCCAGTTTATTAAATGTATGGATATGGAAAAGGGCATTTAATTATTTTGGAGTAATAAGGTGAAAACTGAAAACCGGGGTGGGAAACAGAATTTTCTACATGGTATCAGAGCTTGAGTGCTGAAGGGCAGTTTGGGACAGCAAGGAGGAAAATTACAGCCTGCTGATTTTTCACTTAGAAAATTTCAGCAAGCTGATTTTTCACAAACAGCATTTTTACCTTTACTACAGCAGTGTTATTTTTCAGTTTTAGGACAGCAGGATGTCTTTGGGATTGAGGGTGGAGGATAGGCTGGATGGGCATACAAATTACAGTGTTTGGAAGGAGAGAATGCAGAGTATCTTTGAGGAGGCGGAAGTCTGGGATATTATGGTGCATACCACTCAGATCCCTGTGAATGTGCCTACTGATGCTACTCAGTTGGCAGCATATAATAGAAAGAACAACAAGGGTAAGAGACTGATTCTAGACGGAATCAAGGACCACTGCATTCCTCATGTGAGAGGAAAGAGAAATGCCCATGAGATGTGGTCAGCATTGACCAACCTCTACCAGAGTACCAATGAGAACCGAAAAATGGTCCTGAAGGAGAAGCTGAAGAACATTAAGATGGCTAAGACTGATAGTGCAGCTGGATATCTCACAAAGATTACTAATGTGAGAGATGAGTTGGCAGCGATTGGAGAGGCCATTTCACCCACTGAGTTGGTGCGGATTGCAGTGAATGGCCTCCCCAGTTCATGGATGAACTTTGCTGATGGGGTTTGTGCACGTGAGACCCTTCTCACATGGGAGAGGTTTTGGGATGATTGCATTCAGACAGAGATCAGGAAAGGTCAGCTTGGGGCAGCCAAGCCAGTTGAGCAGGATGAGGATGTAGCACTGTTGGCAGGATGCAAGAAGGGCAAAGGGAAGAAGCAGGCTTCCACAAGCAATGGTGGGGGCAAAGACAAAGGTAAAAGTAAACAGGATAACTCACAGAAGGACTATTCCAAAGTGAAGTGTTGGAATTGTCAGAAGATGGGACACTATGCAGTTGTGTGTCCGGAGAAGAAGAAGAAGAAGGGGAAGAACCAGAGCATGGCAGCTTCAGCAGAGGTTAAGGACTTTGCAGATCGCTTTGACCAGGAGTTTGGGTTCATTGCGTGTGAGTCTTCTAGTGCAGGATTATCTGCCATAGAGGTTCAGAGGGAGCATGCATTTCCCTCGATTAGCGGAGCATCTTCGGGTATCTGGTATGTGGACAATGGGGCTTCACGTCACATGACAGGAGTCCGTGAGTACTTCTCAGAGCTTTCAGAGAGTGGCACTGATGTAGAGGTAGTACTCGGTGATGACAGAGTTGTTAGAGCAGTCGGTGTGGGAACATTGACATTTCAGAGGGAGTCCAAACCTCCCTTGAAGGTGTCAGATGTTCCTTATGTGCCAGGGATGAGGAAGAACCTCATATCCGTCTCAGCTTTGGAGGATAGAGGATATGAGGTACTGTTCAGGGGAGGACAGGTGTTGATGTACCCCAGGGGCACTCCAGCTGATTCAGCTAGAGTGATAGGTGTACGCCATGCAAAGGTGTACAAGTTTGCATTTCAGTCTCTTTTGGCATTGAGCAGTAGTACCGACAGCAGAGCTAGCAGTTCTGAGCAGTGTGAGATTTGGCACCGCAGGATGGGGCACATGCATCATGGAGCCTTGAGGACTTTGCGGGAGATCACTACAGGTGTGCCAGATTTCAGTACTGATCACTTTGATACTTGCAGAGGATGTGCGATGGGCAAGTTTGCCAAATCCCCTTCTCCCAGCAGTGACAGCAGAGCGACTGGGATACTTGATTTGATTCATTCCGATGTGAGCGGTCGGATGTCTCATGTTTCCTTGAGTGGATATGAGTACTATGTGTTATTCATTGATGATCTCTCCAGGAGGACCTGGATTTATTTCTTGAAGACCAAGAGTGAGGTCTTCAAGCGGTTTCAGGAGTTCAGAGCTCTTGTGGAGACACAGACAGGTCGGAAGATCAAGTCCCTGAGGTCGGACAATGGGAGAGAGTACACCCTTGGAGAGTTTGTTGACTATTGTGCAGAGGCAGGCATTAGGAGGGAGCTCACTGTTCCTTACAACCCCCAGCAGAACGGGGTTGCGGAGAGGAAGAACAGATCCATCGGAGGGGCTGCCAAAGCCATGTTACATGATCAGGGGTTGCCATTGTTTTTGTGGGCAGAGGTCTGCAACACAGCTGTTTACTTGTAGAACATGAGTCTGCATCGTGCCTTGGGGCACATGACTCCTGAGGAGGCTTTTTCTGGGAAGAAGCCTGATATTGGTCATCTTCGTATCTTTGGGTGCATTACATACTCCTACATACCCAAGGAGAAGAGGACCAAACTAGAGCCCACCGCAGAGAAGGGTATCTTTGTGGGCTACAGTGAGACCTCCAAGGCCTTTTGGATTTACATTCCTGCGCAGAGGAAAGTTGTTGTCAGGCGGGATGTAAAGTTCGAGGAGGACAGGGCCTTTAGGAGGTCACGGAAGTTAGAGTATCTGGATCAGCCAGACCCTCAGCAGCAGTTGAGTCAGTCGCAGGGATCCAGTGGGCAAGGATCAGGAGGATCCGGAGGTACATCTATGACGATGTCAGGTCCGTCAGTGGGGAGTGGCTCGCAGAGTCAGAGGGGTGGTGCTATGGGCAGCACGCAGAGCAGTCCACAGAGCAGTTCACTGGGGAGTCCACCGATGGACAGTTCACACGGTACCTCAGCATCTACAGGTTCAGGTGCAGGCAGGAGGACAGCAGACAGACAGTCAGGAGTTCAGGCTCCTGATGTTGAGGAGGAGGAGTTTTATTCTCCGGCGGGAGAAGTGCACTCAGGGAAGAAGAAGCCCAAGTGGCTTCAGGACACCTTGAGAGATGCCACATCTGTTGCTGAGCCTAAGAGGCCGGTCAGAGAGAGCAGACCACCTGAGAGGTTTTGTAGCTATATGGCAATGGCTACCAACATCCTTGACTCTGAGCCTTCTAGCTATGAGGAGGCAGCTAGCCAGCAGGTCTGGAGAGAGGCCATGTAGGAGGAGTATTCTTCTATCATGAAGAATGATGTTTGGGAGGTGGTGCCGAGACCCGAGGGCAAATCCGTGGTTACTTCCAGATGGCTTTACAAGGTAAAGCATGCTGCAGATGGCAACATTGAGAAATTCAAGGCAAGGTTTGTGGCTAGAGGGTTCTCCCAGGTAGAGGGAGTTGATTATGAGGAGACCTTCGCTCCCGTGGCTCGATATACTTCGATTTGCTCCATTATATCGATAGCAGCAAAGATGGGTTGGAAGATCCACCAGATGGATGTGAAGACCGCATTTCTCAATGGCTTCATACAGGAGGAGGTGTACATTGAGCAGCCACAGGGCTTTGAGGTGCATGGGAAGGAGTCCCATGTGTGCAGACCGAAGAAGGCCCTTTATGGCCTGAAGCAAGCTCCCAGAGCTTGGTACTCCAGGATAGATACTTACTTGCAGAAGATGGGTTTCACAAAGAGTGAGGCAGATTCGAACCTTTACTATATTGTGATAGGTGAGGAGCCTCTCATTCTGGTGTTGTATGTGGATGACTTAGTCATTACAGGTGCAGAGAGACTCATAGAGCACTGCAAGAGAGATCTTGCGGCGGAGTTTGAGATGAAGGACATCGGCTTGATGCATTACTTTTTGGGTTTGGAGGTGTGGCAAGAGGAGGGGCATTTCTTCCTGGGACAGGGGAAGTATATTGTGGACATCCTTGGCAGATTCCACATGGAGGATTGTAGACCCATGTCGACACCGATGATCACCAACCGGAAGAAGCTTCATGCTTCGGATTCCGAGTTGGTGGATCCCACATTGTACAGGCAGCTGATTGGTTCCTTGATGTATTTGGTCAACACTAGACCAGATATTTGTTTTGCAGTCAACACGATGAGTCAGTTTATGTGTGAGCCTAGGAAGGTTCATTAGGTGGCTGCAAAACACATTTGCGACACTTGGTGTGGACAAAGGGATTATGGTCCGACTACAAAGTGTGGGGATGGGAGGAGATTGGCAGTTGTTCCATTCGGGTACCAGGTTGTGCTTCACAGGAAGTGAAGTTGCAGGCCGTTTGGGTTGGTTCGGCTGCTGTGCTGCGGTTCACCATAGCAAGAACAGAGGCATTGAATGAGTTCCGCCAAGCAAGAGATCAAGAGCAAATTGTACTAGCTATTGTGAGGCCATCCTGCTTCTCAAGATGTTGCTCGTTTCATTTGGTCGTACCTGCTGAGACCTTCAGTGATTTACTGTGATAATCAGAGTTGCATTAAACTCACAGAGAATCCAGTATTTCATGACAGGTCAAAGCATATCGGGGTCAAATATCATTTCATCAGAGGAGCTGTGAAGCTTGAGTATATTCCCACTGATGAGCAGGTTGCAGATATTCTTACCAAAGCCTTACCACGGGGCAAGCATGTCTACTTCAGAGACAAGATGGGTGTGGTGAGGAACACCTTCCTCGGTAAGAGGGAGTGTTGAAATTTGGTACCGGAGGACAGGTGGTTCCCCAAGGCTTTGATCTTTGGCCTAGGGAAAAGTGTCCAAAAGAATTTAATTTTTCTCCTAAAGTAACTTTATAATTTTTTATAAAGTTAAATCTAATTTAAAAGTGACTTAAGTGATAAAGTTACTAAAGTGACTTTATAAAGTTATAAAGTCAAATTTAATTTTAAAGTGACTTTAAGTGATAAAGTTACTAAAGTTAAAGTGACTTTAAATAAAGTCAATGTAAAATTAGAAAGGAAAAAGTGACTTTGGAAATAAAAGACTAAGTGGGTCTTTATTAAAGTGGGGTGAATTAAAAAAATAGAAAGTGAGATTTAAATGAGCATTTAATGTCAGCCCTAGATCTCAATCTATCTCAGCCATTGGATTTAGGGATTCTCCAAAAGTCACTTAGGGTTAGATTAAAGGAGGAAAAGGAGGAAAAGGTCATTCATTCTTTCATGAGCAGATTGGGAGAAGGAGAGAAAGAGAACAAGGGAGATTTCTGGGCAGTGAGGAGAAGGAGGCAGCAGCTTGGCACACATTCCAAGGCAGCATTTCAGCAAAACATTTTCAGCAAGACAGTTCAGCAGCTTTAGCACACAGCAAGGCAGATTTTTGGCACGATTTTTGAGGAAGAAGGGCTGCACAAATAGGTCGTACAGTAGATTTGCACCGGCAGACGGTGGCCGCATTTCGAGGAGCAAGATTGAGGGAGGGTCAGAGGCTAAGTGGCCGTACCTTGCACGCATTTCAAGGCGTAAATCATATGTTGTATTTTTGACAAACTTTGCACGCTTTTCAGTAAACCGTATTAAAGAAGATTTAAGGTCGTTATTCGCACAAAATCGAGTAGAAATATGTACGCATTTATCACGTTCTATTTTGTCGTCAGACGTTTTCCAGATAAGCGTGTGGTTAAGCACGGAAAACGAGATAAGTTGTAAAAGTTTACTTGCTGATTTTTCTGAATATTTCTCTCACTGTAAAAAGCATTTTTCAAAAATAAGAAGGAGCTCTCAAACTGGTTTTCCCCAAGAGTTGTAGGGGGTTTTTCCAGGGTCACCTTGACCAAAAATACTGAGTTATGATGTGTTGAATGACCGTTTGTTACTGCTGTTATTTTATTTCTGCATTTACAGCATTCTGAAAAAATTTCCAGAATTTGTGTTTTCAGCAAAATTTATTTTCCAGTTTATTAAATGTATGGATATGGGAAAGGGCATTTAATTATTTTGGAGTAATAAGGCGAAAACTGAAAACCGGGATGGGAAACTAGAATTTTCTACAATGTAAAATTGCCTTGTAAAAGTATAGTAATTTCTAGTCAATCTGGGCCGTTCATTAGGCAATGATCTGATGGTAGAAGTTATGTTTAGTTTAGGGTTTTTTTCCCTAGAAGGCACCCCTCGCTTTTATGAGGGTATTGTATTGTGGCTGTGTATTGTGTGTGTATTCTCAGAGCGAGAAATAGATAGGGAGACTGTGAGAGAGCACAAAGGATATTACAACGGATCTGCTGTAGGTTTTGTCTCTTCATTTCGCTAGATAATAGAAAGGAAGGACTGGCTGTTTGGGGTGGACGTAGCCCAAATTGGGTGAACCACATATATCTGTGTCTCTTTGGTTTTATGTGTTTTGTGTGCTTGTATTTTACTCATATTTTATGTGTTGCATTGCTCCATAATATATAATTTTCTAACAATTGGTATCAGAGCCGAAGGTATATTTGGATGATAAAGCCGCAGGAAAGAAGGGTTCCTGGTTCGAGTGGGAGCAATGGCGGAACATGGTAAGTTTAGGGTCGAGAAATTTAATGGCTAAAACTTCCTACTGTGGAAGATGCAGACGGAATATTATATGTATCAGAAATATTTATACCTACCATTGAGCGGAAAAACAAAGAAGTCGGCGGCCATTACAGACGCGGAATGGAACATTCTCGATAGAAAGGCACTCAGAACAGTACGGTTGTGCCTTGCGGTGTCAGTTGCCTTCAATATTTCGAAGGAAACAACAATAGAGGGTTTGATGCAGACGTTGGCGAAACTATATGAAAAACCTTTGGCCTAAAACAAGGTATTTATTTTGAAACGATTATTTAATATGAAGATGTCGGAAGGTGGATCTGTTGCAGACCATTTAAATGATTTTAATACAGTTACCAGTCAGTTAAGTTCTGTAGGGGTAAAATTTGATGATGAAGTTAGAGCTCTGTTATTCTTGTTCTCATTGCCAGATATTTGGAATGGTTTAATAATGGCCATTAGTAACTCTGTCTCTGGATCTAGTACTTTAAAGTTTGATGATGTTGTTGGTGCTATCCTTGGCGAGGAAATGTGACAAAAAAGCTCCGGTGAGACATCGGGTAATGCTTTGAGTGTAGAGTATAGGGGAAGGAGAATGGAAAGAGGAAAGAGCTCAGGATATCACAGTAAATCAAGAAAAGGCAGATCCTAGTCCAGATCGGGGATAGTGTGCTGGAAATGCGGAAAGAAAGGACACCTAAAGAAAGACTGTAGATCTTAGAAGGGAAAAGAAGGAGACACACAACAAGAAAACAATCATGAAGCAAATGTGACAGGTGATGTGTTACAAGATGCTTTGATTCTTTCTTTCGAAAATGTTACTGATTCTTGGGTTGTAGATTCAGGGGCTTCATTACATGCCACACTTGATAAGAAGTATTTTCATGACTATGTTCGAGGAGATTTTGGACAAGTTCGTTTGGGTGATGATAAACCTTGTAAAATTGTTGGAATGGGTAAAGTTCTTGTAAAACAACAGAATGGAAACCAATGGCTACTAAATGAGGTAAGGCATGTTCCAGATCTGAAGAAAAATATGATTTCAACGGGGCAGTTAGGCGGTGAAGGTTGTGTGACAAATTTCACGGATAAAACTTGGAAGGTCACCAAAGGAGCCTTGGTAATAGCAAAAGGCGAAAAGGTTGGTACATTGTATTTATGCAATGGTATTTCTCACTCTGTTAATGCTTTAAATTCCAAAGGAGCAGATGCAACATTATGGAATCATAGGCTCGGACACATGAGTGAGAAGGGTATGAAGATTCTTCACTCAAGGAATTTGCTGCTGGGTTTGAATAATGTTGATTTGGATTTCTGTGAGGATTACATTTATGGAAAACAGAAGAGAGTCAGATTTCTCAGAGTTGGTAAAGAAAAGAAGAGTGAAAAATTAGAGCTTGTGCATACAGATGTATGGGGACCTGCTCAGGTATCATCTCTTGGTGGCTCTCGTTATTATGTTACTTTTATTGATGACGCAACTAGAAAAACATGGATTTATTGTATTTAGAATAAATCTGATGTATTTGATATTTTAAAGAAATGGAAAACATTGGTTGAGATTGAGACAAGAAAGAAGTTGAAGTGTCTTAGATCAGACAATGGAGGTTAATATTGCAGCAAAGAGTTTGATAGGTACTGTTCAGATCATGGAATTCAAAGAGAGAAGACAGTTCCAAGAACACCACAAGAAAATGGTGTGTTAGAAAGAATGAACAGAACAATCATGGAGCGTGCAAGGTACATGAGATTGCATGCAAGATTGCCTTTAAAATTTTGGGCAGATGTTGTAGATACTGTTGTTTATCTAATAAAAATAGGGCCTTCAAGTTCCTTGGATGGTGGTATTCCAGAGGAAGCATGGACAGGTAAAAAGGTAAACTACTCTTTTTTAAAGCCTTTTGGTTGTGAGGCCTTTGTCCATATTAATAAAGAAAATAGAACAAAACTTGAGGCAAAATCAAAGAAATGTACCTTTATTGGATATGGTGCTAATGATTTTGGTTATCGCTTATATGATTATGAAAATCACAAAATCATTAGGAGCAGAGATGTAATATTCAATGAAAAGGTCTTGTATAAAAATCAGCTGCAGGAAAAGAAACAGGAAAAAGAAAGCAAAGAATACACGGTTCTTGATGAGATAACTGAAAAAGTAAAGGTGCCTGAAAATAATAATAATCAACAACCACAGCAGCAGCAACCACCACAACAGCAACAGGCACCTCAAACACCTGAAAGTGGTGTTAGAAGATCTACCGGGATAAGTAGACCCCCTGAACGATACTCTCCTTCATTATATTATTTATTGTTGACTGATTCTGGTGAACCTGAATGTTATGAAGAAGCAATGCAGGTTGAAAGCAGGAAGAAGTGGGAGCTAGCCATGGAAGAAGAGATGGACTCCTTAATGCATAACCAGACTTGGGACTTAGTCAGGTTGCCTGTAGGTAAAACTACATTGCAGAATAAATGGGTTTATAGGCTGAAGGAAGAAGATGGAGGAAAACAGAGGTACAAAGCTAGACTTGTGGTGAAGAGGTTTGCACAGAAGAAAGGTATTGATTTTGATGAAATATTTTCTCCTGTTGTTAAGATGACTTCAGTCAGAACTATTTTAAGTCTTGTAGCAGCGTAAGATTTACATCTTGAATAGTTAGATGTAAAGACAAAATTTCTCCATGGATATTTGGAGGAAGAGATATACATGCAGCAACCAGAAGGATATGAGGTCAAAGGGAAAGAAAAATTGGTTTGCAGGTTAAAGAAGAGCTTGTATGGCTTAAAACAGGCTCCAAGGCAGTGGTATCTAAAATTTGACAAGTTTATGTCTGAACAAGGTTATACTAGATGTCACTCTGATCATTGTGTTTATCTAAAAAAGCAAAATGATGGCAGCTATATTATATTGTTATTGTATGTAGATGACATGCTTGTTGCAGGGTCTAACATGCAGGAAATAAATGTGCTCAAACAAAAATTGGCAAATTCATTTGCAATGAAGGATTTGGGAGCTGCAAAACAAATCCTTGGTATGAGGATAACTAGAGACAGGAAAAATCACAAATTAACACTGTCTCAGTATGAGTACATAGAAAAGGTGTTGAAAAGATTTAATATGCACAATGCAAAACCGGTTAGTACACCTTTTGCTAGCCATTTCAAACTTAGTAAGGAGATGTGCCCAAAGACCCAAGAAGACATGGATTATATGTCTAAAGTTCCATATGCATCAGCAGTTGGAAGCTTAATGTATGCAATGGTCTGCACAAGGCCCGATATTGCACATGCAGTGGGAGTTGTAAGCAGGTACATGAATAATCAAGGAAAAGAACATTGGATGGCAGTAAAATGGATTCTCAGATATTTGAGAGGTACCACAAATCAAGCATTATGCTTTGGTGGTTCAAACATTGCTCTACAGGGATATGTTGATGCATATATGGCGGGTGATAGAGATAACAGGAGGAGCACTACAGGATATGTATTTACTGTAGGTGGAACAACTGTCAGTTGGGTTTCAAAAATCCAAAGTGTTGTTGCACTTTCAACAACAGAAGCAGAGTATGTTGCTGCTACAGAGGCTAGTAAAGAAATTATTTGGTTACAAAGGTTTATGGATGAATTGGGTAAGAATCATGATATGGGCACGCTATAAAGTGATAGCCAAAGTTCCATTCATCTTGCAAAGAACTCAGCATTTCATTCCAGGACTAAACACATACATCTCAAGTACATTTCATACGGTCAATATTGGAAGATGGAGAGTTGAAGTTGGAAAAGATACACACTAGCCAGAATCCTGCAGATATGCTAACAAAAGTTGTAACCAGGGAGAAACTGAGAATGTGCTCAGTTTCAATTGGTCTTTAAGGATGACGATTAAGATGAGAAACAACCAGGTCCAAAGAGGATTCATTGTCCAACAAATGAAGTAGCAGTGGAGTTGCTACAATCAGTCTCCAAGTGGGAGATTGTTGGGTGTGGAGCCTGATTATCTTGTTTACTTTGTATCACAACATTGGACCCATGTACCTTAAACGGGGCGACAACGTCGCCCGTAATTAATCGCTGCCATGGGGGGTCCAGGGGGGGCGGCAGCGACTTTATGGAGCCCCCCCCTGGTAGGGGGTTTCGGGGGCAGCGCCCCTGAAGCTAAAAAAAGATGTAATATTGCCTTGTAAAAGTAGTGTAATTTCTAGTTAATCTGGGCCGTTCATTAGGCAAATGATCTGACAGTAGAAGTTATGTTTAGTTTAGGGTTTTTTTCCCTAGAAGGCAACCCCTCGCTTTTATGAGGGTATTTTATTGCGACTGTGTATTGTGTGTGTATTCTCAGAGCGAGAAACAGATAGGGAGACTATGAGAGAGCATAGAGGATATTACAACAGATCTACTGTAGGTTTTGTCTCTTCATTTTGCTGGATAATAGAAAGGAAGGACTGGCTATTTGGGGTGGACGTAGCCCAAACTGGGTGAACCACATATATCTGTGTCTCTCTAGTTTTATGTTTTTTGTGTGCTTGTATTTTCCGCATATTTTATGTGTTGCATTGCTCCATAATATATAATTTTCTAACACACTGAAAGTATCAATCAGTTAGAAATAGACACAATCAGTTCAACTGAGTTTAACTCCACAAGTGTAGTTAAACTAGAAACCAACTCCACCAACTACTTCTCCAACTCCACCAAACTCTGCCACTTGAGTTCTAACTGAAGTCCTGCATGCATGAACCACCAGTAGCTCTAGGAATTGCATAATTCCTTCAGCTAGTTGATCTGAAGAATATGTTAACTGAATGTTAGTGCTCCAAGAGAATAAGATAATGTTTAGAGTCCAAATATTATTAAGAGCTAATAATATCTGACATGTCTATTTTTAGATTGGAAGTCTAAAAATAGACTTCACCCAAAATGTCTAAAAATAGAAGTCCATCTATTTTCCAACTTGACCAACCATCCACAAATAGCATCCTGCAACTCATAGAATATGATCGACATGTCTAAAAATAGACATAGTCTAAAAATAGACTTTGCGCCAAAAATAGCCTGCGGGGCCCACTAGTGAAGGCGACTCTTTTCACTAAGCTCATCATCTTGTTGAATCTCAACACTCCCTCTCAACAAGATAGGGATTATCTTCCACCCCGATCCCGTCTCTATGGTATTCGAATTTTCTCCTGGTGAGCGCCTTCGTCAGAATATCTGCATCCTGATCTTTCATAGTAATGTAAGAAAGCAACATGATCCTCCGTTGCACACAATATCTGATATGATGGTACCAGATGTCAATATGTTTAGATCTATCATGAAATACTGGATTAACCGAGAGTTTAATGCAACTATGATTATCACAATATATCACAGTAGGATCTAAATGAGAACCGAACAAACCGACCAGGATCTTCCTCATCCATATAACTTCGCATGCAGCCAAACTTGTTGCCATGTACTTGGCCTCCGCTAAACTGAGTGCCACAGATCTTTGTTTCCTACTGTACCAAGAAACTGCTATAGATCCAATACTGAAAATCCCTCCAGATGTGCTCTTTCTGTCCGTTGGGCTCCCTGCCCAATCTACATCCATGAAGCCATGCAACTTCACCTCATCCGTCTGTTTGTACCATAAACCATACTCAAATGTGCCCCTGAGATACCTCAGGACATGCTTGCCTGCCTTCCAAAAGAGCTTGGTAGGCTTGACCATCGCTTGTGAAAGCTGGTTCACAGCATAGCATATGTCCGGTCGTGTATTGACTAAATACATGAGCGAACCAACTAACTGTCAATAAACAGTGGCATCCACTACCTTTGCCGATGTATCATCCTCTTTCCTCCAACCACCAGGAAGAGGAGTGTCGTTAGGCTTGCAGCCTTGCATGTGAAACTTCTCCAGTATCTTTCGGGCATACTTGCCTTGAGACACAAACAATTCACCTTTCCGCTGCAAAATTTCCAATCCCAGGAAATAATGAAGGAGGCCCAAGTCCTTCATCTCAAACTCCTTTGCAAGATCTGCCTTGCATTAGTATATCAACAGTTCATCACCCGTTAGTATTAAATCATCTACATAAAGCACAATGATCAAAAGCTTACCCTCCACCACAATTTGGTATAGGTTTGGATCCGCCTCACTCTTGGCGAAACCAAGTCCGGTGAAATAACTATCTATCCGTGTGTACCAAGCACAAGGTGCTTGTTTCAGCCCATACAACGCTCTTTTGAGCCTGCACACATGTGACTCGCTGCTGAAGATTTCAAATCCTTCAGGCTACTCAATGTACACCTCCTCCTCAATGATTCTGTTGAGGAACACAGTCTTCACGTCCATCTGATGAATGTGCCAACCCATCTACGCTGAGAGAGTGTTGAAAATGCAACAAGATGATGGAGCTTAGTGAAATGAAGTCGCCTTCACTAAGTGGGCTCGCAGGCTATTTTTGGCGCAAAGTCTATTTTTAGACTATGTCTATTTTTAGACATATGGATCATGGTCTATGAGTTGCAGGATGCTATTTATGGATGATTGGTCGAGTTGGTAAAAATAGATGGACCTCTATTTTTAGACATTGGGCGATTTCTATTTTTAGACTGCCGGGCTAAAAATAGAACAGCCAAATATTATTAACCCTTAATAATATTTAGACTATAAACATTATCTTATCCTCTTGGAGCACTTCAGTTTGATGCTTGGATGTGGCACATGCAGCTGACAGAAGGAAATATGCTTTTCCTAAGGGTTCTTTGAGCTATTGCATGGTTGACTTCAGTTAGAACTCATGTGGCAGAGTTTGGTGGAGTTGATGAGACGGTTGGTGGAGTTGTGTTCGGTTTAACTTAGTTGAACTAGTTGTATTTAGTCTAAATGACAAATACACTAGTGATGAGTGGTGTGAATTAATTATTAATTAATTCACTAATTATTAACTCATAAATCAACTAAAGAATACATCAGTTAACTGCAATGCATGGACAGTTCAGTGGAGACCAGTGTTAGAGGTGGGTGAAAGGGTGAGTCTACTATCAGTTGTGACTATAGCTGTGCATGATATTTGCACACACATTGATTGAGATTGCCAATGAGGATTGCGCAGTACAAGCCAGGTGGATTCGAACTTGGATCTCATCATTATTCATCTTGGATTGCGCAGTAGAGGCAGGCAGACTTGTGGAGGAGATTTGAACCTGAGACTTGTTCATCTTCCGTGCTAGTTTGTGTGTAGCATGTGAGATAGTGCTGAGAGCTGTGAGAGCTTTGTGCTATGTATTGTTACATGTTCTCTATCATTATATTATACAGATAGTTGGGGGTTTTCAGCTATTGCTTTCCCCAGTACATACTGTGTTAAATGTGTGCTTGAATTATTGTGTTTATGTGCGCATGCGACTATTTCTATTTCCGCATATTGATGATCAATTGTAGAAGAGGTTATGTATTATGCATGAAGCTTAAATAGTGTGTAATCAGGATAATCTCGGTGAATAATTCAGCAAATTGTTCAAATTTCTACATGGTATCAGAGCGAAATTGATCATCGGGATCTATTACAGTGATTACAATTTTATTTCGGTAGACAGAGTCTGTAACGGGCCAGGTAGCCTCTGGATCCATCCTTTCTTTGAAAGGTGATATATCCAGTAAATGCCCCTACAGTCGATCTCTGTGCTAGAAATAATTTGTTCTCACAGATCGGAAGCGGTTGAGTTTTGAGCTGGTGGAATTCGAATTTGCAGCAGAATTTGGAATTCGAATTTGCAGCAGTTTTCTTGGTGCCAGAGTTGAAATGTATTTCAACGGATTGCGACTGGAATATGCCCTTGAGGGCAGTTCGAATTATGTTGCATGGAAGGACCGGATGGAGGCGGTATTAGATGATAACGGGCTGAAGGAGTTCATAGATGCTGAGATCCCAAAGCCTACTGATGCTGCTCAAGTTGAGGCTTGGCAAAAGAAGATGGTGAAATGTCGAAGGATTCTGTTGGAGGGCGTGAAGGATCACATTGTATCCAGCCTGCATGGAAAAGCTTCTCCATACTTGATGTGGAAAGCGTTGACAGATCTATTCCAGAGCAAGAGCGACCAGAGGAAGTTGGCGCTCAAGGATAAACTCAGAAACATTAAGATGGAGAAAGGCGACAGTATCGCCAATTACCTCAGGAAGTTCACTCAATGCAGAGATGAGCTGGGAAGTGTGGGGGTGACTATTGATGATGAGGACTTGGTGGACCTGGCTCTCCTTGGTCTTCCGAAGAGTTGGCATTCCTATCAGGACTCTGTCAATGGTCGGGAGAATTTGCAGGGATGGGAGCGACTTTGGTCGAATCTCATGCAAGAAGAGATAAGGCGGACTACCAGGGACGAATCTTCATCAAAAGCATCTGATGAAGAAAATTGCGCTTTGGTTGCCAAAGCAAAGAAGGGGAAGAGCAAGAAAGCTTCTCAGTCTGGTGCGAAAGGCAAGAAGCAAGACATGTCCAAGGTGAAGTGTTTTCACTGTCACCAGCACGGACATTATGCCACAAATTGTCTGCAGAAGAAGAAAAATAAGAAGGCTGTTGGATCTGCAGTGGGAGAGGCCTTAGCCTCCCAGTTTGAGCTGGATTTTTCACTGATCGCATGCTTGGTCTCAAGTGTGATGGGATCAGTATGGTTATTGGACAGTGGTGCGTCTTTTCACATGACCAGAGATCGGGATTTGTTTTCAGATCTGGATGAGAAAGATCTTGGAGTGCACATCGAGATGGGCGATGATGGTAGATACAGTGCGATCGGTATCGGTACCATTTCCTTTGAGAGGGAGTCTGGTAAACCCTTCGTATTGAAGGAAGTGTTGCATGTTCCAGGATTGATGAAGAATCTGATCTCTGTGGCGATGTTGGAAGACAAGGGGTATGATGTGGTCTTTAGCGAGGGAAAGGCTTTCCTGCGTAGTAAGACTACTGGAGAAACCCGTAAGATAGGGGTTCGAGTCAAGAACCTTTATCAGTTGCAAGTAGATGGCTGCGCAGCAATGGCATGAAAGGTGGAAGGAGTGGTGAGCCGGGATGAAGGCGAGCTGTGGCACCGGAGATTGGGCCACCTTCACCATGGAGCTTTGAAGATACTGCAACAGATTTCTACTGGGCTTCCTAAAGGCACTCTTGCGCAGTCAGATCAGTGCAAGGGGTGTACCTTGGGAAAATTTGTGAAAGCCACCTTTCATGAGAAGGATAGTCGTGCCACAACGATCCTTGAGAGAATCCACACAGACGTGTGTGGACCTTTCTCAGTAGCTTCGACAACAAAGCACAAGTACTATGTGATCTTTGTTGATGATTTCTCTCGGAAGTACTGGATCTTCTTCATGCAGAAGAAGAGCGAGACGTACTCAAAGTTCTGTGAGTTCAAGGCACTGGTTGAGAAGGAATCGGGGAAGCATGTGAAGGCTCTTAGGAGTGAAAATGGTGGTGAATTCATCTCTGCTGAATTCAAGGACTTTTGCAGTGCAGAATGAATTCGGAGAGAGCTCATAGCCCCCCATAACCCACAGCAGAACGGGGTTGCTGAGTAGAAGAACAGAACGATCGTGGGCGCTGCACGGGCGATGTTGCATGATCAGGGCCTACCCCTTCACTTGTGGGCGGAGGAATGCAATACTGCAGTGTATGTGCAGAACCGTTGCCCTCACAAGATACTTGGCATGAGTACACCGGAGGAGGCGTTTTCTGGCAAGAGGCCTGATATTTCCCATTTGAGGATTTTTGGCTCACCTGTCTACATGCATGTGACGAAGGATGACAGGAAGAAGATGGATCCGACCGCAGAGGTTGGAATATTTGTGGGGTACACTGATACACCCCACAACTATCGAGTGTATTTTCCAGACAGTCGCAAGACTGTTGTGCGACGGGATATCAAATTTCAGGAGGAGAAAGCCATGCAATGTTTGCTTGAGAGGGAGCCACACTTGCATGCAGAGGAGGAGCTATTAGCTCCTAAGGATGAGTCTCAGGATGTGGATCAGCCACAAGATGAGGTTAATGGAGTGGAAGAGACCACTCATGCAGCGCCAACCATCAGAGGGCGCATGGCGCCTTCTGAAGGCTGAGCAAGGCTCCAAGATGCGAGAGAAGGTTGTAGGACCACCCTGAGATAAGCGCGAGCAGAGACGATCACGAGGCCGGTACAGGTTTGGATACATGGATCTTGTGAGAAAATGTATCGTGACGAGCCATCCTCTTTCGAGGAAGAGTTTGTGGAGGACCACGCATGGGTGGATGCCATGGTGGAAGAGTATGATTCGATTGTCAGAAACAGTGCATGGGAGATTGTCCCAAGACCGGAGGGGAAATCAGTGGTGGGTTCATGATGGATCTACAAAGTGAAGTAGGCGGTTGATGGGAGTGTGGAGAAGTACAAGGCGATATTTTTCGCCCGTGGCTTCTCACAGATCGATGGGATCGATTATGAGGAGAATTTTGCACTTTTCGCAAGGTACTCTTCCATACGGACGATCCTAGATCTCTCAACGCAGATGGGATGGCACATCCATCAGATGGATGTGAAGACTGCGTTCCTCAACGGAGTCATTGAGGAGGAGGTGTAGATAGAGCAGCCGAAGGTTTTTCGAGATCTTCAACGATGAGTCGCATGTGTGCGCCGACTCAGAAAACCTTGTACGGGTTGTGAACGAAGCACCTCGTGCTTGGTACACACGGATAGACAGTTATTTCACCGGACTTGGATTCTCCAAGAGTGAGGCGGATCCTAACCTGTACCGGATTGTGGTGGAGGGGAAGTTGCTGATCATTGTACTGTATGTAGATGATCTGATTTTGACGGGTGATGAGCTGTTGATACTTTCATGCAAGGAGGATCTTGCTAGAGAGTTTGAGATGAAGGACTTGGGCCTCCTTCATTATTTCCTGGGATTGGAAATCTGGCAGCGTAGTGGTGGACTATTTGTTTCTTAGGGTAAGTATGCCCGGGAGATTCTGGAGAAGTTCAACATGCATGGCTGCAAGCCTGTTGATACTCCTCTTCCTGGACGTTGGAGGAAGGAGGATGCTACTTCAGCGGAGGTAGTGGATGCCACTGTCTATCGACAGTTGGTGGGGTCGCTTATGTATCTGGTCAATACACGACCCGATATATGCTATGCTGTTAACCAGATTTTGCAAGCTATGGTTAAGCCTACCAAGCTCTTATGGAAGGCATGCAAGCATGTATTGCATTATCTTAGTGGCACATCGGGATATGGTCTGTGGTACAGACAAGAGGATGGAGCGAAGCTTTGCGGCTTCACTGATGCAAATTGGGCAGGGAGCCCAACAGACCGAAAGAGCACATCTGGAGGAATCTTCAGTATCGGGTCGACAGCAGTTTCCTGGTACAGCAGGAAGCAGAGATCCATGGCACTCAGTTCAGCAGAGGCCGATTACATGGCAGCTAGCTTGGCTGCATGCGAGGCTATTTGGATGAGGAAGATCCTCGTCGGATTGTTCGGGTCGCACTTGGAGCCTACTGTGATTTATTGTGATAACCAGAGTTGCATTAAACTCTCGGCTAATCCAGTATTTCATGATAGATCCAAACACATCGACATCGGGTACCATCATATCAGAGATTGTGTGTAGCGGAGAATCATGTTACTTTCATATATTCCCACGGAGGATCAGGATGCTGACATCTTGACGAAGGCGCTCACCAGGAGAAAATTTGAATTCCAAAGAGGTAGGATAGGGGTTGCAGATAATCCATATCTTGTTGAGAGGGAGTGTTGAAAATGCAACAAGATGATGGAGCTTAGTGAAATGAAGTCACCTTCACTAAGTGGGCCCGCAGGCTATTTTTAGCGCAAAGTCTATTTTTAGACTATGTCTATTTTTAGACATATGGATCATGGTCTATGAGTTGCAGGATGCTATTTATGGATGATTGGTCGAGTTGGTAAAAATAGATGGACCTCTATTTTTAGACATTGGGCGGTTTCTATTTTTAGACTGTCGAGCTAAAAATAGAACAGTCAAATATTATTAACCCTTGATAATATTTAGACTATAAACATTATCTTATCCTCTTGGAGCACTTCAGTTTGAGCTACGGATGTGGCACATGCAGCCGGCATAAGGAAATACACTTTTCCTATGGGTTAGTTGAGCTAATGCATGGTTGACTTCAGTTAGAACTCAAGTGGCGGAGTTTGGTGGAGTTGATGAGACAGTTGGTGGAGTTGTGTTCTGTTTAACTTAGTTGAACTAGTTGTATTTAGTTTAACTGACAACTACACTAGTGATGAGTGGTGTGAAATAATTATTAATTAATTCACTAATTATTAACTCATAATTCAACTAAAGAACACATCAGTTAACTGCAAGGCATGGACAGTTCAGTGGAGACCAGTGTTAGAGGTGGATGAAAGGGTGAGTGTGACTATCAGTGTGACCATAACTGTGCATGAGATTTGCACACACATGGATTGAGATTGCCAATGAGGATTGCACAGTTGAAGACAGGTGGATTCAAACTTGAATCTCACCATTATTCATCTTTGATTGCGCAGTAGAGGCAGGCAGACTTGTGGAGGAGATTTGAACCTAAGACTTGTTCATCTTCCATGCTAGTTTGTGTGTAGCATGTGAGATAGTGCTGAGAGCTGTGAGAGCTTTGTGCTATGTATTGTTACATGTTATCTATCATTATATTATACAGATAGTTGGGGGTTTTCAGCTATTGCTTTCCCCATTACATCCTGTGTTCATGTGTGCTTTACTATTGTGTTTATGTGCGCATGCGACTGTTTCTATTTCCGCATATTGATGATCAATTGTAGAAGAGGTTATGTATTATGCATGAAGCTTAAATAATGTGTGATCAGGATAATCTCGGTGAATAATTCAGCAAATTGTTCAAATTTCTACAGAGAGCAAGGATGGTTTGTATTGAAGAATACCTTGCGACAGGTGCAAAGGTTTCTTCATAGTCAATCCCCTCGATCTGTAAGAAGCCCTGGGAAACAAATCTTTCCTTATACTTCTCAACGCTCCCATAAACAACTTGCTTCACTTTGTAGATCCATCTTGAACCTACCACTGATTTCCCTTCCGGCCTTGGGACAATATCCCATGCACTGTTTCTAACAATCAAATCATACTCTTCCACCATGGCATCTACCCATGCGGGATCCTCCACAACTTCCTCGAAAGAGGATGGCTCCGTCACGATACACTTGCTCATCAGAGCCATGTATCTAGTAAATCGTCAGGTGACTTTCTCTGTCTGCGTTGTGATGTAGGAACTCCTACATTCTGCACTGCATCAAGATTCAGTCGCTCAACTTCTATATTGTGCTTCTGACCTCTGATGTTTGGCGCTGCATGAGTGGTTTCTTCCACTCCATGAACCTCCTCTTGTGGCTGATCCACATCTTGAGGTTCATCTTTAGGAACAAGTAGCTCCTCCTCTGCATGCAAGTGTAGCTCCCTCTCAAGCGACAACTTCATGGCTTTCTCATCATGAAATTTGATATCCCGTCGCACGATAGTCATCCGATTGTCTGGGAAATACACACGATAATTGTGGGGTGTTTCTGTGTACCCCACAAATATCCCAACCTCTGCGGTTAGCTCTAGCTTCTTCCTGGAATCCTTCATCACATGAATGTAAACAGGTGAGCCAAAAATCTTCAAATGAGAATGATCAGGCTTCTTACCAGAAAACGCCTCTTCGTGTGTACTCATGCCAAGTACTCTATGAGGACAACGGTTTTGCACATAAATTGCAATGTTGCATGCCTCAGCCCAAAAGTGTATGGGAAGGCCCTGATCATGCAATATCACCCATGCAGCACCCACGATCGTTTTGTTCTTCCTCTCAACGACCCCATTTTGCTGTGGGTTATGAGGCACTATGAGTTCTCTTCGAATTCCTTCTTTGCTACAGAAGTCTTTGAATTCGCCAGAGATGTATTCACCACCATTATCGCTTCAGAGAGCTTTCACTTGCTTCCCCGACTATTTCTCAACCAATGCCTTTAACTCATAGAACTTTGAGTATGTCTCGCTCTTCTTCTGCATGAAGAAGATCCAACACTTACGAGAAAAGTCATCAACAAATATCACATAATACCTATGCTTTGCTGTTGAAGCAACCAAGAAAGGTCCACACACGTCTGTGTGAATTCTCTCAAGGATCGTCGAAGCATGACTATCCTTCTCATGAAAAGTGGTCTTCACAAATTTTCCCAAAGTACATCCCTTGCACTGATCTGAATGCGTAAGTGTACCTTTGGGAAGTCCGGTAGAAATCTGCTACAAAATTTTCAAAGCGCCATGGTGAAGATGGCCCAATCTCCTGTGCCACAATTCGCCCTCATCTCGGGTCACCACTTCTTCTGCTTTGCCTGCCATTGCAACGCAACCATATACCTACAATTGATAAATATTTTTAACTCGAATCCCTATCCTCCTGGTTTGACCAGTTGTTTTATGGTGCAGGAAAGCTTTTCCCTTGCTAAAACAACATCGTAACCCTTTTCTTCCAGCATCGCCACAGAGATCAGATTCTTCTTTAATCCTGGAACATGCATGACATCCTTCAAGATGAAAGGTTTACCGGACTCCCTCTCAAAGGAAATGGTCCCAATACCAGTCGCACTGTATCTACCATCATCGCCCATCTTGATGTGCACTCCAAGATCCTTTTCCTCCAGATCACTAAACAAATATTTGTCTCCGGTCATATGGAAAGACACACCACTGTCAAGAAACCACACCGATCCCATCACACTTGAAACCAAGCATGCGATCAAAGAAAAGTCGAGCTCAAACTGCAAGGCTAAGGCCTCTCCTATTGCAGAACCAACAACACTCTTATTCTTCTTCTTCTGTGGGCAATTAGTGGTGAAATGCCCGTGCTGGTGACAGTGAAAACACTTCACCTTGGACAAATCATGCTTCTTGCCTTTAGCTTTAGATTTGGAAGATTTATTCCCTTTTCCTTTCTGAGATTTGGCAGCCAAAGCGCAATTTTCTTTATCTTCATTCTTCGATGAAGATCCATCCCTAATACCCCGCCTTATCTCTTCCTGCACAAGATCCGACCAAAGTTGCTCCCATCCTGGCATTTTCTCCCGTCCATTGACAGAGTATTCGTAGCTATGCCAACTCTTCGGAAGCCCAAGGAGAGCCAAGCTCACCAAGTCTTCTTCATAAACAATAACCCCCACACTTCCCAGCTCATCCTTGCAGTGGACAAACTTCATGAGGTATTTTGGAATACTGTTGCCTTTCTCCATTTTTATTTTTCTGAGCTTGTCTTTAAGCGCTAACTTCCTCTGGTCACTTCTGCTTTGGAACAAGTTTTTCAAAGCCTTCCACATTAAGAATGGAATGGGTGGCTTTCCCGTGAAGGCTGGACACAATGTGGTCCTTCACACCTTCCAAAAGAATCCTTCGACACTTTGCTACCTTCTTTTTCCATGCGTCAAGTGCGGCTACATCGCTAGAAGCAGGCTTCGGAATATCAACATCTATGAACTCCTTCAAACCATTATCATCCAGCACCGCCTCCATCCCATCCTTCCATGCTATGTAATTCGAGCTGCCCTCAAGGGCATACTCCAATCGTAGTCCGTTGAAAGAAATTTCAATGAATGCTCAACTTCAACACAAAGAAAACACTGCAGCAAATTCGAATTCCACTAGCACAAAACTCAACTGCTTCAATAATTGCAATCTCCTCCAATGATCAACACTACTTTGATACCATGTAGAAATTATATAACTTATGTGTTATCTGTCCAAGATTCTCCTGATCTCACACTATTTTAACTTCATGCAAAATACATAATCTATTCCACCATTGATCATTTGCGGAAATTAAATCAAGATTGCAATGCACACATGAAACAATAAAAATTCACACACATTAACACAGTTGTTTAATGGGAAAGCCTGAAGCTGAAAACCCCAAATATATGTATATAATATATGTCATAGAGATCATGTAACAATCCTCATACAGATTTGATCATACCAAGCTCTTAGTACAATACAATCGCTACAGACTAATCAAGAACAATCAACAAAAATTTGCACTGAGTTTTGCCCTCCTGATAGCCTGCCTCTACTACGCAATCCATGCTGAAGAATGGCTCTGGATGAGTTCTAATTTCTCGAGCCTTGCTCACACAATCCTCATTGGCATCTCCAATGAACGTGTGGTGCATACAATGCAACACTATAGTCACAACTGATAGTCACACTTGCTCTTTCACCAATCTCTCTACTGAGTCTCCACTGATTTGTTCTGCACTGTAGTTAACTGTTGTCTCTGTCCAGTTAAATATGAGTTATTATTTAGTGAATTAATTTAAATAATTAATTCACTCAACTCCACTGAAAGTATCAATCAGTTAGAAATAGACACAATCAGTTCAATTGAGTTTAACTCCACAAGTGTAGTTAAACCAGAAACCAACTCCACCAACTACTTCTCCAACTCCACCAAACTATGCCACTTGAGTTCTAATTGAAGTCCTCCATGCATGAACCACCAGTAGCTCTAGGAATTGCGTAATTCCTTCAACTAGCTGATCTGAACAATCTATTAACTGAATGTCAGTTCTCCAAGAGAATAAGATAATGTTTAGAGTCCAAATATTATTAAGAGCTAATAATATCCGACATGTCTCTTTTTAGACTGGCAGTCTAAAAATAGACCTCATCCAAACTGTCTAAAAATATAAGTCCATCTATTTTTCCAACTTGACCAACCATCCACAAATAGCATCCCGCAACTCATAGAAGATGATCGACATGTCTAAAAATAGACATAGTCTAAAAATAGACTTTGCGCCAAAAAATAGCCTGCGGGGCCCACTTAGTGAAGGCAACTCTTTTCACTAAGCTTATCATATTGTTGAATCTAAAAATTTTATTAGCCTTGTGACATGAACAATTCCCATATATTAGTGAAATATGAACCAATGCTTAGGAAGGGAATGTTAGTGCTTGCAACTATGCGAAATGTGAAGTATTTTTGTTGTGAAATTTAACTATTGGCCATCTACAATATGAGATTATGCATGCTAGAAAATGTATGAAAAAAAAAAGTGAAACCTCAGAGCCATCAATTATACTAATGATTTATCATGTAAGGTTCCCAATTTAACCACGAATTCGAAACTAAATTAATTTTGGGCCTATGAAAAATTAACTAAAAGGAAATAAGAGACTATGAAGGCCTATGGATCCCCCCCCATTAGTCTTGATTGACTATCACTACAAGGAAGAGTGGATAAAATGTCTTTCAATGGGAATGGTTTCGATGGTGATATAGCAGCCTTTAGTTTAGCTAGCCATACTAGGCCTCTGACAAGCTGGCTATGAGTACACTATTAGATTAGGACTATGACTAGTCTAAAATAAGATATGAACTAGTCTCGGGTCAATGAGAAAAACTGCTCTACAAGCTCTAAAACGACGAAGCCCCATTTATTCAGGGTTTTCTTCTGGAATAACACTCGATCTGTCACTACTTTGAATATTTTCTTCTTTTTCTTACTTCCAAAATACTAGGAAATGGAGTGAGTGGACGAATCCTAGTCTTTAGACCTGGAAGACGGTAGGTTAGTTACTCTTATTCTGAGATGTGGTTTGCTTGCGTCCAATGGCCATGTGGGTGTTCCGATGAGGCATGCTCCATCTCTGATGAGAAGACGTGTTCTCTTTCATCTTATGCAGCGGGCGGGTTAGGTCAAAACCTTTGCAAAGGCCATTTTAGCTTGCTTTAGTCCCACTTTCAACCTTGATCAGGGGTTTCCACCTCAGGCTCGAACGACGATTGAAGTGGTCATATTTTCACGTTGGCCGCCCATGTAATGCTGGTTATACCTCTCCTGAAGACCCTTCCAACCATCTCATCCAACAAAAACATTCTTTTATTTGCTTGGCTCAGCCAGGACTGAGATAATTTGATTCTATTGCCATTTTCCCTAGAAACTTGTATATACCTCACACTGTATTCTACTTGAGTGATTCAAACATCAACCTGTTTATTATACTCAAAGTTGTGAGAGAATAAAAATCAATAACAAGAATAAACACGAGGAAATAAAAAAAAATCCAAAACCATAAATAGTAAAAGAAACTAACCTTCCTAACATAATCCGACGTCTGAAATTCCTTCCACCTGATTATATAACACCCCAAAGACCGTAAAAGCATGGATTCGGTCCACACCCTATTCCATTGCGGATGAAGAAATGAAAGGGTCGAGTCATTTAAAACGCGTTCAACGTTAAGTTTCAGGGCAAATCGGGTTCCTTAGGGTGTTGAGCAGGGTCGAGTCGGGTTCAACCCAAGTCTGCGTGCAAAACAGTGATAGCGCGTTCGAAATAGTGATTCGGGCAGTGGACAGTTTCTGGGTCGAGTCGGGCAGTACAATAAGAGCTAGAGCAAGCAGGAATAGGGAGGTTGGGTTGAAGGGTGAATTTTTTTGAGGCAGGAATTGGAATTAAAATAAAAAATAAAAAATTAAATGTAAATAATAATACTTCAAAAAAAATTATATATAGTATTAAATTAAAAATTGAATATAAATAAATAAGATATTAAGGTGTATATAAATTATTTAATATGTAAAACCTACAACTTTTCACACACATGACCCGACCCGAACACGTTTCCTTGGGTGCCCTCACACTACACGACCCGACCCGCCCGAATTAAGGCACAAGGGAGAAAACAACAAACGGGTTGCACGAACGTGCATATTAAGGGACACGAGCGGTCACAACTTAGCATTTTTATACGGCCTCCCTCACATGAACCGACTTGACCCGATCCAAAAGCATTTCCTTGAGCGCCCTCACACAGCACGACCCGACCTGCCCAAACGAAGGCACCAAGGACCCCCCCAGACCAGACCTGAACCGAACCGTCGGGGGTTAAATGGGTAAGGGGTTTAGGGGTTAAATGGGTTAGGGGTTTAGATTTTTATGGGGTTGAATGGTTTAGGGGTTGGGAATTGTGGCTAAGGATTCAAGCTCCATGGAAAAATCTAAAGTCATCAAAAACCTTAATGGTTTGGAAGAATTTTCTAAAATAACTTTCATAATAGACAAACCCCATTGGATATAGGATTCCAGAGTTGTATTTGTAGCAAGTAGTTCATCTTGAAAGGTGGAGGGAACTGAACACAAATTGGAAGGAAAAAATTTATTTATTAAAAATTAAGACTAATTATGGAAAACTATCAAAAGGAATATTTGGGCATAGAGGGAAAACTAAGTATGACTATGAAATGGAGCCTTAGAACAATCGGGAGGCTCAAATATAGTTCACCCATGAAAATTCTGGTTCCGACAAGGTGAGAGGGCTATGAGGTGCCCATAAGAAGATAGCCCACAAAAGAGTGCTTATCATTTACAAAGAAAAGATAATAATAATCCTGGAGCCTGCTACCCACCAAAATGTAGAGTAGCTCTAGAGGAGTCCTCAAGGTACCAATTAGGAAAAATATATTTAAAAGAAAAAAAAATCGATGCACCATAAAAACTTGCCATCAATAGATCAAGAAAGAAATTAAAATCTGTCATTACAAAGTTGACCTTGAGTCTGTCATATTCCCATTTTTGTTGTACTAAATTTCCATATCATGAACTCACATCAAGGAATTAATATTCAATTTATGTCAAATACTCCATGTAAATGGCCAGTATGCTTATAATGTTAGATGGAGCAGACTACCCAAAACTGGGATTGTAGATCCTTGCATTGATAAATTTGGTTTCTTGGCTTACAATGCAGTCTGAATAATGGTTCATTTTGTTCATACTTTGTTCTGAAATGTTGGAGGTGTTTTCTTTTATAGATTATATTAAGATACATAGTTCCCCAACATGACTTGATAAGAATGGAGACTTGTTTTCTTCTATTTTGATTTGTT
Source organism: Pinus albicaulis (assembly GCA_034641835.2). Lineage (NCBI taxonomy): Eukaryota > Viridiplantae > Streptophyta > Pinopsida > Pinales > Pinaceae > Pinus > Pinus albicaulis. The sequence continues at coordinate 435,031,693 of CM076583.1, forward strand.
TTTGGAAGGCATTGATGTTGGTTGTTTCATAAAGGAAAGCAACATTGATGCAGATTGTTTACCATTGTTTGTAATCCTAGAGTGAGTATGCACTTCCTCCCTACTTTGCAGTGGTTATCCGTCATTTTTCTCCCTCCTATCCTTGTTAAGTTGAATTTTATTCCTATTTTGGAGTTCAACTAATTCTAACTAGTGATTATTTTGCATGCGAGAGTCATTAATTACTTCTAATTGATTTCTAACTCCACTTACTTCCAGTTCACTCTATTTTAGAATATTTTGCTAATTTTGGGTCTCCCAATCTAATTTGACCTATTTGCAAAACTAGGGAAAGTGCTTTTCAGATATATCAAGTGCATGCACATGGAATCCCAACCTAATTTGAATTAGTTGGCATCCTAGAGAGTCTCCTTGGTTTATTACTCAATTTATCAACAATTTAATTCTCTTTTCTTTCTTGTTTTGCAAGTATCTAGTTGCGTATTTGTTCACATTTAGATCATGTGATTGTGCTTACAATCCAACACATCCCTCTTGGAGATGTTAGGTGATGCTCACATGACCTGACCCACCATCACACGATAATCCAACACATCCCTGGGCGCCCTCACATGACCTGACCTGACCCGCCCGAATGTGTTTCCTTGGGTGCCCTCACATGACACAAATCGACTTGACCCGCCCAAACGCGTTTCCTTAGGTGCCCTGACATGACCCGACTCGACCCGCATGAACACCTTTCCTTGGGCGCCCTCACATGACCTGAACCAACCCTGCCCGCTCGAATGCATTTTTTGGGCGCCCTAACCTGACCCAACTCACCTGAACACATTTACTCAGGCGCTCTCGCATGAAACAACCCGACCCGACCTGATCTGACCTGCTCGAATGCATTTTCCTGGGCGCCCTCACATGACACAACCCGACTTGACTCGAACCGCCCGAACACGTTTCCTTGGGCGCTCTTACATGACACGACCTGAGTCGACCAGCCCGAACACATTTCCATGGGAGGCCTCACACGACACGACCCAACAAGACCTGAACCAACTCGCCCGAACGCGTTACCTTAGGCACCCTCACACGACCCGATATGACCTGACCCAGTCACATTCCTTGGGCGCCCTCACACGATCCGATCTGACCCGATCTGCCCGAACGCGTATCCTTGGACGCCCTCAAAGTACGACACAACCCGTCTCGACCCAAACCAAATGCGTTTCCTTGGGCGCCATCACACGACCCGACTTTACCTGACACACTTGAACATCGATTAAGAGACGAGCAAGCAAAAGGAAAACAGGTTGCACGAACATGCACAAGGCACATGGGCGTTCTTAACTTAGCATTTTTGATATGGCCTCCCTCACACGATCAGACCCGAACGCATTTCCTATGGCGCCCTCATATGACACGACTCGACCCGCTCGAACGAAGGCATGAGGGAGAAAATAGAAAATGGATTGCACAAATGTGCACAAGGCACACGGGCAATCACTACTTAGAATTTTTGATACAGCCACCCTCACAAAACTCGACCCGACCTGACCTTCCCGAACGCATTTTCCTGGGTGCCCTCACACGAGCCGACTCACTCGAACGTGTTTCCATGGGTGATCACATGACCCGACCCGACCTGCCCCAACCCGCTCGAACACGTTTCCTTGGGCGCCCTCACACGACACAAACCGACCTGACCCGCCCAAACACCTTTCCTTAGGTTCCCTCACATGACCCGACCTGACCAGCACGAACACGTTTCCTTGGGCATCCTCGTGACACGACCCAAACCGACCCGACTCGCCCGAACGCATTTCCTTGGGTGCCCTCACACAACCTGACCTGACCTGACCCGTCTGAATGCGTTTTCTTAGGCGTCCTCACTCGTTGACCACAGGTTTGAGAAGAGTAATCTCAGGACAATTTTGGGTAACATGCCCAAAAATATTTGGTTGTTTCATAAAGGAAAGAAAAATTGATGCAGGTTGTTTACCATTGTTTGTAATCAAGAAAAATCCAACAAAAATATAATTATGTCCACCAGAAAAAATGTCTACCATACCTTAATTTTACAGGTCTGTGCATGCTTGATAAATTTGAAATCACACACTTATGTACTAGAAATTCACCATTGGCTAATTGACAACCTTGTACTAGAGCCAAATCCAAAAAGAGAAAAATAGCCCAGGGCATCAAGATCCCCATCAAGAAAGGATGATGACCCAATGTAGATCCTATGGAGCAACTAAGGATAACCCCAAGCAAAGCAGACCCTTAGATAAGACACTACTCGACCCAACCCGACCTGCCCGAACGCGTTTCCTTGGGCACCCTCACACGACACGACCCAACCTGACCTGACCTGCCCAAACACATTTCCTTGGGCGCCCTCACACGACACAGCCTGACCTAACCCAAATCGAATGTGTTTCCTTGGGCACCATCACATGACCCGACTTGCGTGAACATCGAAGGCACGAGGGAGCAATTGACAAACGGGTCGCACGAACGAGCACAAGGCACCCGGGAGGTCACAACTTAGCATTTTTTATATGGCCTCCCTCACACTATCCGACCCGACCGCATTTCCTGTGGCGCCCTCACACGGCATGACCCGAGTCACCTGAACGAAGGCACAAGGGAGGAAACGGAAAACAGATCGCAAAAACATGCACAAGGAACACGGGTGGTCACAACTTAGCATTTTAGATACGACCACCCTCAGACGACCCGACCCGACCCGCCCTGACCCGACCGAATGCATTTCCTTAGGTGCACTCACACGACACGACCTAAACTGACTCGCTCGAATGTCTTTCCTTAGGTGCCCTCACACGACCCGACCAAACCTGCATGAACGCGTTTCCTTGGGCGCCATCACACAACCTGACCTGCCTCGCTCGAACATGTTTCCTTAGGCGCCCTCACACGACACGACACGACCCGACCCAACCCGATCGATTGTGTTTCCTTGGGCGTCCTCACATGAAATGACACAACCCGACCCGTCCGAATGTGTTTCCTTGGGCGGTGTCACACGACACAACTAGACCAGACTGGATTGGACCCGACCCACCCGAACGCGTTTCCTTCGGCGCCCTCACACGACCTGAAACGACCCAACCCAAACGTGTTCCTTGGGTGCCCTCACATGACCTGACCCGACCCGACTCGCCCGAACGCGTTTCCTTGGGCGCTTTCACAGTACAACATGACTCGACCTGAACGCGTTTCCTTGGGTGCCATCACACGAACCGAACCACTCGAACATCAAAGGCATGAGAGTGAAAATGGAAAACAGGTGGCACGAATGTGTACAAGGCATACGGGTGGTTACAACTTAGCATTTTTTATACGACCACCTTCACACGACTCAAACCAAACCGACCCGATCCACCCGAACGTGTTTCCCTGGGTGCCCTCACATGACCCGACCCGACCCAACCAAAACTGACCCGACCCGCTCGAACACGTTTTCTTGGACATCCTCACATGGCACGACCCGACCTGATCAGCCTGAATGTGTTTCCTTAGCTTCTCTCACATGACACGACCTGACCCGCACGAACATGTTTCCTTGGGCACCCCACACGTCCTGACCCAACCCGACCCAATCCACCCAAATGCATTTTCCTGGGTCCCTTCACACAACACGACCCGATCTGACCTGACCCACCCGAACGTGTTTCCTTGGGCTCCCTCACACAACACGACCCGAATCGACCCGACGTACCTGGACGCGTTTTCTTGGGTGCCCTCAGACGACCCGACCTGACCCGACCCGCCCAAACACGTTTCCTTAGGCGAACTCACACGGCATGACTGGACTGGACCAGACCGGACCCACCCAAATACATTTCGTTGGGCACCCTCACACGACCCTACACGACCAGACCTGGACGCATTCCTTGGGTGCCCTCACACGACCCAACCTGAGCCAACCTGACCCGCCTGAACGTGTTTCCTTGGGCACCCTCATAGTATGACATGACCCCTCCCGAATCGACTTGAACACGTTTCCTTGAGCGCCATCACATGACTCGACCCGCACGAATGTTGAAGGTACGAGGGATAAAAAGACAAATGGGTCCCATGAAAGTGCACAAGGCACCTAGAAAGTCACAACTTAGCATTTTTGATACAACCTCCCTCACACGATCCAACCCGAACATGTTTCTTGTGGCGCCCTCACACGGCACGACCCAACCCGCCTGAATGAAGGGCGCACGAGGGAGAAAATGGAAAATGGATCGCTCAAACGTGCACAAGAAACTCGAGCGGTCACAACTTAGCATTTCTGATGCGGCCACCCTTACACGACCTGACCCGACTTGCTCGAATGCGTTTCCTTGGGCAACCTCACATGATACGACTCGACTGGACCATACTCGACCCACCCAAACGCATTTCCTTGGGCGCCCTCACACGACCTGAAATGACCCAACCCTAACACGTTCCTTGGGCGCCCTCACACGACCCGACCCAACTCGACCTGCCCGAACATGTTTCCTTGGGTGCCTTCATAGTACGACATGACCCGACCTGGGCCGACCCGAACACGTTTCCTTGGGCGCCATCACATGACTCGAATTGACCCGACTCGACTTGCATGAACGCGTTTCCTTGGGCAGCCTCACATGGCACGACCCGACCAAACCCAACCCGACCCGCCCGAACACTTTTTCTTTGGTGCCCTCACATGAGTTGACACGACCCGACCCAGATGCATTCCTTGGACACCCGCACATGACTTGACCTGGACGTGTTATTTGGGTGCCCTCACACGACCCGACCCGACTTGAACCGCCTGAACGATGCATTTCCTTGGGCGCCCTCACACGACACGACCTGACCCTACCTGACTTGAACGTGTTTACTTGGGCACCATCACACGAAAACATCACTACTTCGATGATGCGTTCATACACATCGCACGTCCGATGACATCCAAAAATTTTGCACTTCCGACGGCATCCCAAAACGTCACTATTCTGACAAAATGTTCATAATCGTTGCACTTTCGATGACATCTCAAAACGTCACAGTTCTGACGAAAAACCAAAACGTCGCTATTCTGACGATTCCAAAATAAACGTCGCTATTCCGACGATGCTCCCGAAACGTCACTATTCCGACGATACCCCAAAACTTTGTTATTTCGGCGATACTTGCGAAACGTTGCTAGAGCGACGCTTTTTGGTGGGATTAAAAAATTAAGAAAAAATGGAGAACTTTCCGGCAATACGTCAAAACTGTTTGAACTAAAGTGTCAGAAAATTGACCATATGTACTAGTGCCAAGTCAACATTGGGAGGAGATTTCAATGGATTTTATCATAGTTTTACCCAAGTCCGAAGGAAAGAGTGTCATCATGGTGGTAGTTGATATACTTACCAAGTATGCACACTTTTGTGCATTATATCATCCATTTAAATCTGCTACAATTGCTACTGCATTTATGGAAACAATTCAAAAGCTACATGGAAACCCAAATATTATTGTAAGCGACAGAGATCCCATTTTTACTGGAAATTTTTGGACGAATTTATTTTCTTGTCTGGCTACTCAATTAACTCATAGCTTATCTTATCATCCTCAATTTGATGGGAAAAATGAGATAGTGAACACATGTTTGTAAGGATATCTTTGTTTCTTTGTATTTGATAAGCAAACATAATGGGTCAAGTGGTTACCTCTAGCTAAATGGTGGTATAACACTTCCTTCCATACTCCAGCAAAAATGACCCCATTTATGGCACTTTATGTATTTCATCCATTGTCCATCACATCATATTTAAGAGAAAATTATAAAATTAAAGCAATGGAAGATCACATTGAGCATCAATAACAAGTTCTCCAACTCTTAAAGGATAACCTCACTTTGGCTTAGAATCGAATGAAACAACAGGTAGATCAAAATCACAACGAAATAAGTTCTGATGTAAGCTGCTGGGTATTTTTACGGCTATAACCATACAAACAAACAACCCTCAAGCAAGCTAAGAAGGATAATAAATTATCACCAAAGTACTATGGTCCTTACAAGGTGTTGCAAAATATTGGTACTATGGCATAAAAATTGGACCTTCCAGCATCTTCCCGAGTGCACCCAGTTCTCCATGTTTCATGCTTAAAGGAAGTTATATGTGACAAGCTTCCAGTTCAAACAATATTGCAAAAACTTGACGAGGAAGGAAAAATAATATTGGAACCTGAAGCAGTCACGGAAACAAGAACTTGACAACTACGAAATCGATTAATTTGAAAGTATCTCATCAAGTGGAAGAACTGACCCGTTGAAGATTCGACATGAGAGGATGAGAATTTTATTCAAGAGCATCCAAAACTACTCAATCATTGAGGACAAAATTATTTTTAAGGAGAGGGGCATGTTAGGTCCCTATAATACTATTGTAGCCCATTATTGTTATTGTTAGTGTAGCCCCCTTATTGTTATTGTTATGCCCATGTAGTCCCCATATTGTTATTGTTGTGACCCATAGAAGCCCATTATTGTTATTGTTGTGCCCTTACATTATTTTTGTTATGTCGGCTCTGATTATATTGTGACCCCTTAGACTCTTATATATAGAAAGGAGGTTTTCTCATTTGAATCATCGAGGAATTTTTCATTTATGTAATGTAAAGGAGGTTTCCCCCTTGAAGAGTATATTTTTTAAGTTGTTGATCTACTATTTCTATTTTTTTGTGAGCTGATTTCATAACACACATGTATTATGTTATATTTGTAGATGATTTCTCACGTAACTGCTAGATTTTATTCATGTAGAAGAAAAACCATACATTCTCCAAATTTTTTGAATTTAAAAAACTTGTTGAAAAATAAATTAGCATGAAAGTGAAGGCTCTTAGGAGTGATAATGGTGGCTAAAATTTTGAATGGGTTTAAAAATTTATGTGCAAAGGAAGGCATTTAGTGGGAGTTGACAACACCCCATAACCCACAACAAAATGGGGTGGCTGAGAGGAAGAATAGAAGTATTGTAGGAGAAGCACATTCGATGTTGCATGACCAGATCCTACATATGCACTTGTGGACCGAAGCACGAGCGATGTTGCATGACCAGGGCCTACCTCTGCACATGTGGGCTGAAGCATGCAACACAACGGTATATGTGCAGAACAATAGTCCTCATCGAATTCTCGGGATCAGTACACTAGAAGAATATTTTTCAGGGAAGAAACCAGATGTGTCACACTTTAGGATCTTTGGATCATCAATATATTTCCATGTTTCCAAGGAAGCAAGAAAAAATATACATCCGACAACAGAGTTGGGAATATTTGTGGGGTACACTGATGCACCTCACAACTATCAGGTGTACCTGCCATCTCTCAGGATGACATTTGTTCGTAGAAATGTGAAGTTCGATGAAGAGAAGGCAATGAAGTTTTCCCTTGAGAAAGAGCTTTAGTTGCATGTAGATCAAGAGATTTTGACTCCAAAGGAAGAACCTCAAGGAGATGTGGAGTAGCCACATGCAGAGGAGAAGAGAGTGGAGACAAACACTCAAGCAGAGACATCTAAGGAATGAAGAAAGAAGACCAAGGAAGATGAGATATTATTGTAGGATGTTAGAGATAATGTGGGAGCACCCACATCAGAGCACAGGTAGAGGAGGTCACCGAAACGGTACACAGGCTACATGGCTACGATGAGTGAGATAGTATAGACAAAACCAACCTCATTTGAGGAAGCAGTTGAGAAACCGGTATGGGTTGATGCTATGGTAGAGGAATATGATTCCATTGTCAAAAAATGTGTTTGGGAAGTGGTACCAAGACCGCATACAAGTTAGTGGTGGGTTCGAGATGGATTTACAAAGTAAAGCATGCAGTAGACGGAAGAATCAAGAAGCACAAGGCCAGGTTCGTCACCAAGGGGTACTCTTAGGTAGAAGGGGTTGACTGTGAGGAGACCTTTGCTCCTATAGCAAGGTACTCTTCCATCATATCAATTTTGGATTTGGTTGCATAGATCGATGTGAAGACAACATTCGTCAATGGAGTGATTGAGGAGGTGTATATTCAACAACCTGAAGTATTTGAGGCCTTCGATAAAGAGTCACATGTGTTTTGACTCAAGCGACCGTTTTATGGGCTGAAGAAAGTACCTTGTGCTTAGTACACCTGGATCGATATTTACCTCACCGGGTTGGGATTCACCAAAAGTGAAGCAGATGTAAACCTTTGCCACATTTTGGTAGAAGGTAAATTTTTGATTATTGTCTTATATGTTGATTACTTGATTTTTTACCGATGATGAACATATTATCAAGTATTGTAAGTAGGACCTTGCAAGAGAGTTCAAAATGAAACACATGAGGTTGATGCATTATTTACTTGGTTTGGAATTATGACATAGATAAGGGGAAGTGTTTTTCTCTTAGGGCAAGTATGCTAACGAGATACTTCAGAATTTCCACATGGACAAATGCAAACCCATGGATACTCCTGTAGCGACCAACTAGAGGAAAGAGGATGTCACTTCAGGTGAGGAAGTGGTGTAGAAAATTAATCAACTAATAAAACACATAAAAACATACAAGAGATTTAGGAAACCATACATGGCGGAAAATCCCATAGCTTTGTTATACTCCTCATACTCTCATTATTAAAACAATGGTATAATACATATATAAATACAAGAGGAGAATGTGTCTTAAGATAGTGCGTCTATCTTAGACATTGGTTGAGAAAATATCTCAACCGTACACCAATATAGGAACCTAGTTAGGTGGAGAGAATCTCTAGTCCTAAACTAACTCCTAATTGAGAGGAACAAAATCAATCTAGAAAATTAAGCATAAATTCCTAATTTTCAATATTTAATTCATTTAATTAACTTTTGGATTTATAATTTTTTATGAGAGTGAGGTTAACATTCCCCCCCTCAATTATAAATCGAAGATAAGAACGAGGAACCATCTTCCAAGTTCTCATGCTGAAACTGTTGATCCTCAAAACACACTGCCTAAAAAATCGCCAAAGCTGGATGCCGAAAATACTTCAAACTGAAGAGATCATGAGTCAGCTGCAAGTCTGATTCATCTCTGAATTTTTCTTGACAACTCCATCATGTGCCAAGCTGCAAAAATGATCCAACTCTCCTTTGCTTGCAATCAACATCCTTTATCCACTAACAAAAATTTGATGAGGCCCACTGGCTAATTTTCTTGTCCACTGACAAAATGTTGAAGAATGCCCACTGGAGATTTTGGTTGTTCATTGAATTTTTTTTGAAGAACGCCCACTGACGAATATGCTGATGTCGAAATTTCCCACTGGATACTTGATTATCGCCCACTGATGATGTCAAAATCAACTCAATGCTGCTTTTGTTGATGCTGTCGGAAACTGATCACTGCTAGTGTCGAAAACTACTCATTGCTGCTCTTGTTGTTGGCCGCCCATTGGCGAATTTTTTTATGCTCACTGGCTGCTAAAGATGCCCACTGGCTAATTTTACTGATGTTGTTGAGACTTTAATTTTGAAAACCACCTTCAATTTCAATATCATTTCCCCCCTTTGTCAGCTGAAAGGAGAGACAATCATCGTCATTTCATTTCAGAACTCCCCCCCCCCCCCTTCAGGTGTAGGAGAGTTTCACCATCTTCATTGTACTGGAAAAGTTGTTGTCATCTGAGATTGAACTCGTCGATAACACATAGACTATTGGTTGACTGTAGATGACCACTTCCAAGGATCAATCCATGCATAATTGATCTTCACTCTGGGTGGTTGATTTCTCTTACTACATCTTTCTGATGAATGATTTTTCTTGCCACAATGGTGACAAGGATGGAGCTCAAAACATGTACTCTCCATATGGTCATTTTGCTTACAATGGTCACACTTATTATGAGAATTGTCTAGAAAGCCCGAACTTACAAACTGCACTGGTTTTGAGTAATCTGGAACATAAAAACTGTTGTCTTTGGTGTAACCCAGGCCATGTCAATCCTTGTTGAAGGATATTTCTTCCCAAGGTCTAATCAATTTCTTGGAAAGATCATTGTGTTGTTGTTCTTCACACCTGCTGCTGCTGCCGATATGTTGAGTTAGATTGATTAAATCATTTGTATACACTGAGCATCAACCAGTTCAATTAATGATTCATCTGTTTGACATGCTGCATCAAACTGTTCAACTGGATCTTTGGCACTACTCGTTGCATCATTAAGTAGTACAATAGGTTGGATAAGATCACTTGTGTCACAACTGACATCAACTTGATTGATTAGATCCTCTGTGTCACAACCTTCATCACTATGCTGAATAAGGTCACTTTTATCACAACTTTCATCTGATGTTTGGATGAGGTCTTCAGTGTTGCAACTGGCATCTACCTTTTTTTTATACTATGCATCAAGAAGATCTTGTTTTTCACTTAGTTTGATTTGAAGTGCAGGAATGAGTTTTTCTTTCATCACAAGCTCAATTTGAAAGTTGCTTGCTACTTCTAATGTGATGTTCATTTGGTCGAGTAAGTTTTGATTCTTCTTCAACTTCCATTCCAGTAACTCAATTATATTATGTAACTCATGATTGCACTATTTCAACTCTTTAATTTCCAGCTCTGCACTTTGAAGACATTTACCACCTTTGCCCATTTTTTCACGCTCGCTTGCTTTGAAATTTTCTTGATCTCTTGCTTGTTTTTCTTGTTTCACGTTCACTTAAACTCACGCTTGCTTGTTGTAGATTTAAACTTTCTTGATTGTTGTTTGAAAATTACATTTACTTACTTTAGATTTGAACTCGCTTGATTGCTTGGTTGTTGCTTCAATTAACTTCACGCCGGCTCGCTTGATGTTGTGAAAATTGCACTGACTTGATTGTGATTATTTGAAAAAGAAGGGTGTCGAACACCGTAAAAAATGCACCCAAAAAATACTTACAATTATTTTAATGACTCACTTAATGAATTCACTTGTCCTGTAATCAATTCAAAACTTGGGTGTCGTTGAATGTTGATGTAGAGTTTGCTGGAAATGCTTGAGTTTTGTAGCTTCATTAAATTTATTGCCTAGAGTGAATTGATGTAGAATGCTGCCGTTGACAATTTGATTATGTGTTGTAGTTGCACAAATGCATGTGTTGAGTTTAATTATCCTTTCTTGCAGCTACTTCGTTACAGGTGTTGTGCTTGTTTTCATTTTCTTGTTTTTAAATTTATGTGTGTGTTAAATGAGATCATTTATGTGTCAAAACTAGACATAGAACATAAACAACATCATGAATCATGTGCCATCATAAACATACTCAATGTGTGCATGAGATCCCCTTATTCAATTTTGGGCAGATCTAGGACACAATCACCAAAAAATGATATCTTTATTAATTACTAAGTACATAAGAAATCTTCACCTTCAAGTAATGAAAATGCCAAGATGGAAACCCTTTGAAACAACTCGCCTTCAAAATATAGATGTTCACTGACTGAATCTCTTAGAAGAAATACAACAATGAATTTCTCGTTTAAAAAATAAAATCCACTTATCACTCCAAATACAAGACACTTATTGCTCCAAAAATAAAACAACTTGTCACTCCATTAAATCACCTCAAAAATCAACTCATGCTTTCTCAATGTATTTTCTCCACTAATTCTCTCTCATGACTCTACTAAGACTCTCTTCAAATTTTCACAAAAAACTTTTATGAATTCACTTTAAAACACTCTAATTTATCATCCATTTTAAGAAATGATTTTGTGTGCCAAATATAAATCTCCACTCATTATCTATCATGCCACTTATGCTTTTTCATGTGCTTTATATGTACCCTCATGAAATATATAAGGTGTGCCATTAAATGGCATATCTCCATCACAAATGCATTAAATAGTGGTCTTTGTGCACCATTATTTCTCAATGTAAATTTTACCTTATGAAATTAAAAATAACATGCCAGGAACCTTTCAAAATAGAGCATTTCAACACACTTGACTACCACTTTTCACAAAAGGTATTTCTCCATGCTGGACCGTGTAGAGGTAGTTGGTGGGTTCTCTCATGTATTTGGTGAACACATGGAAAAACATGTGATATGCAGTCAATCAGCTGAGCCAAGCCATGGTTTGACCGACCAAATTATTTTGGAGGGCTACTAAACATGTAATACGGTACCCTAGAGCCACCACTCAGTTTAGGCTTTTGTACAAATGGAAAGAGGGAGTGAAGTTGCAAGGCTTCTCAAATGTAGATTGTGTGGGAAGTCCATCAGATTAGAAGAGTACTTCAGGATGAATTTTCAATGTTGTGTCAACAACAGTTTCTTGGTACAACAGGAAGTAAAGATCAGTTGCACTTAGCTCAACAGAAGCAAAGTACATGACTGTCAGCCAAGCAACTTTTGAAGCTATCTGGATGAGAAAGATTCTTGTTGGGTTATTTGTTCAGATGATGGATCCTACTGTGATTCACTATGACAATCACAGTTGTATCAAATTATCTAAGAATCTAGTTTTTCACGATCGATCCAAGCACATTGATATCTGTTACCACCATCTACGAGATTGTGTGTAGAGGCAGATCATGTTGTTCCAATACATTCTGAAAGAGGAACATGATGAAAATATTTTGATATTGGCCTTGTCAAGAGGAAAATTCGAGTTCTATAGAAGTAGGATTGGGATATCTGATACTCCATTTCTTGCTGAGAGGGAGTGTTGAAAATGGAGCAAGAAATTCCTAATTTAATTTTTCCTTTGATTAAATTAGGAGAAAATCAAAATTCCACATCAATAGACAAATTGAATGAGTTTATTGAGATATTATCACTAAGTTAAGTTATGTTAGTTAATTCAAGTTGGAGGGTGAACTTGAGTTGTGTACAATGATTCCTAAATTTTAGGAGCCTAGGTTGATTTAATTTCAGTTGTAACAATTTAATTTAGTTAAATTGAGTTAAGGTCATTTAAACTAGTTCCAACTATTGGAGGAACCAGTGAGAGGTCTAGAAATAGGGTGCATCTTCAATGTTTAACCAATTAACTGATAAATAAACCTAAATTAAATCATGCATGCATGAAATTCGAGTTACCCATTTGAGATTGGAGTTCAAGGTCAATGTTCTACCAGTTGTAGAATATTCCAAGTTGTAGAGGTCATGCATACAATCAAAGGAAGGCAAAAAGGAATTATGCAATTCTCAATGAGGAATTTTCCTAATTAATAGGGGCCTAATTCCTAGAGGAACAACGCAAGGAAATAGGAGGTTGGAGGCTTGAAAAATTAGCTATGTGTTGGCCAAAGTCAATTAGTTAGGCAGAGGATAGAAGATCCTCATGCAGGTTGAGCTCAACGTTGAGTAGAGCATATTGTATTCATCCAAACTCTTTGAATAATGCAATACAAATAGTAAGGGGTTTTTAGCAGTTGCTTTCTCCTAGATATATATGTGTATGTGTGTTGAATCTTGATGCATGTTAATGATTTGTGTTCTCGATCGTGAATTTAATTCTGCGGATTGGTAGAGTAGATTTGAGTCTTATGCTTTAGTACATTACATGAGCAATTTTGAATCTACATGAAAATTATACACTTCACACATTCACTAGTGGTGCATAACATACATTCTCAACAAGTCCTCCTAAATTTTTTTGACCCTCTTTATTTGTCCATCTGTTTGCGGATGATAAGTTCTATTGAAGGTTAACTCTATACTCAAACCCGTAAACAAATCTTTCCAAAAACTGTAAGTGAACTTGACATCTTTGCCTAACACAATATTCTTAGGACTACCTTCTAACCTCACTATCTCCCTGATCAAAACCTGAGCTACTTAGCTAGCTGAATTCGTATACTTCACTGGAATGAAGTGAGCTACCTTAGTCAACCTATCAACCACGACTATAATAGAATCATGTTGAGTAGATTCCCTCGGCAAGCCTGTAATGAAGTCTATGGAAATGACCTCCCATTTCCTCTTTGGAATCAGAATTGGCTGCAATAGACCATATGGATGCTTACACTCTACTTTTACATGTTGACAATCCAAACATTTTACAACAAACTCATCCACCTCTTTCTTCAAATTTTGCCAATGGTAGAAATTATTAACCATTGTCAATGTCTTCTGATATCTTGGGTGACCTGAATACGTCTTAGCATGAAACTACCTCAAGATAATATTATTGAGTTCACTATTTTCCGACACATAGATCCTATCCCTAAATCTGGCCAAACCATCTGTCGTGAGATGCTAATCCATATCATGTTCACATGTACCTTACCGCTATAACCTATTCCTAATCTCCTTGTACCTTTCATCATGTTTTCCTGTCTGTAAGATTCGATTTTTAAAATTTGTCCCATATGAACTCATAGTTTCTATGTGATTTACCTGCACTCTTCTGCTAAGAGCATCTGCAACCTTGTTCTCTTTACCCTTAATGCACCTGATCTCGAAATCAAACTCACTTAGCGTAGCCAACCACCTAGTTTTCCTGAGATTCAAATTTGGTTGTTCAAATAAGTATATCAATCCATTGTGATCAATTATCAAGATGAACCTCCTGCCAAGAAGATAGTGTCTCCACTTGTTCAATGCATGGATGATAACTTCCAACTCAAAATCATGCATCATGTAGTTCTACTCGTGGTCATTCAATTTCATTGACTCATAACATACTACTTGTCCCTCTTGCATCATAACTTCACCAAGTCCTCTCTTGCAAGCATCTGTACATACCACAAACTCTTTCTCTGGATCTTCAATCTTTAGAACTGGATCATTTGTAAGAAACTATTTCAACTGCTCAAAACTAGTTGCACATTCCTCTGTCCACTCAAATTTCTTTCCTTTTTGCTGCAAAGAGGTATTAGGATAGGAAATCCACAAGAAGTTACCAATGAACCGCCTGTAATAACCTGCTAACCCCATGAATGATCTGACCTAATCCACATTACTAGGTTTTTCCCATTCCATGATAGCTCTAATTTTTGCTGGGTCCATTGTTATACCTTCCTTGGAAACCACATGCCCAAAATAATGAACCTTTGTCTAGAAGAAACTACATTTACTAATTTTGGCATACAATTGATGTTGTCTTAGCAACCTCAACACTGTTGCTACATGTTCTACATGCTCTTCCTCATTATTAAAATATATCAATATGTCATCAATGAATACAATCACAAACTTGTCCAAATAAGGGTGCAACACACTATTCATCAAACACATGAAAGTAGTGGAAGCATTAATCAAACCAAAAGGAACCACAACAAACTCATAATTCACATACCTAGTTTGGAAAGCAGTCTTGTAGATGTCCTCTTCTTTGATGCATACGTAATTATTTTCTGATCTCAAGTTGATCTTCGAGAACATTGCTACTCCCTTCAACTCATCAAACAAGTCATCAATCTGTAGTAAAGGATACATGTTCTTAATCGTCACCTTGTTCAACTTCCTGTAATCAATGCACAACTTGAGAGTACCATCCTTCTTCTTCACAAACAATATTGGTACACTCCAATGTGACACACTTGGACTAATGTATCCATTGTCAAGCATTTCCTTCAACTGAAACTTTATTTCCACTAACTCTAGAGTGCTCATCCTATACAGTGCCTTTGATGCTGGAGGTGCTCCCGACATCAACTCAATAGTGATGTCCACTTCCCTGTGAGGTGGTAACTTTGAGATCTATGTTGGGAATACATCTTGAAACTGCTGCAAAAATAGGTACATCCTCAAGAGTTCAACATCCTCAACATCCTTACCTTTATCTCTTGGAAATATGAACTGCAAACAATACACATCCTTTCCTACTATTGCACTTGGTGATCAGGGGCTTAGTTTTATGCTAAAAAATAAAATTTCTCATAATGGCTCGAAACCTGAACGACTGCATAGTGCTCATCGTTCTAAATTCGGTGCACTTCGTTTCACACAAAATGGACTCTGTATGCTCCTGGAAATGAGTTATCTTCGCTTTGATAAATAAGAAAAATTAAAAAAAAGAAGGACAGACATGTTGCCCAGTCAACAGTCCATATTGCTGACATGGCATGATGACTAGGCTGGGTCAAATTTTTGTCATTTTCCTCTAGCAAGTAAGGGACTGCCAAGTGGAAACATCATATTAGTTGAAATTCTTGGTTATTTGGCAAGTTTGTATTGGTTGAAATTCAGACCAATGGGGTGAGGACACGTGGTGCAACCTGGGGCTGCCACGCCCCCCCCCCCCCCCCATGGTGTAGAAAAAATTTGTTTGAAGTCAAGGCAGAGGCGTCAGGGTTCAACCCTGCGACCTCCCACACAACATGCACGCCATCTACCACCATGACACAGCAAAGGTCTTAACCATATTGGCAACCCACATATATTTATGTTGTATAATGTTCAATGGTAAGGGAAGAGGGCCCCAACCCCCAACGTATATGACCAACACGATGACCACCAACAGAGCCAAATATAAAGAGTAGAGTTTAAACAATAATCTGGGTTTAATTAACCCCTAAAATTGTCTTAAAATGCGCCTAATCCATAATTATTAACACTAATACGAAGTTATCCGTTAAGCCCGAGTTAAGCACTAAACTTGATTAATTAGCGCTAACTGCACTTAATTAATTTAATATGGATTAACTTGGCGGTCTGCAAATTTCAGTGGAACTGCTAGTTTGGTGCTCGCTAACCGGATTTAGCTCCAGTTAGCTAAATTTAGGCCAGAAATTGTGGAGTAAAGGGAAATGGTCATAACTTTTGGAGTTTTAGACCAAATCAAGTGCAGAAAGAGGCTAGATGATCATTTTTGGGCATTTTGGACTCACTGGTGCAGGTTTTAGGAGAAGAAAAGCATTGTAAACACATAATTTTTCAAATTTGAGCATAATATAGAGGCCCAAGCCATGGAAGGTGGACCAAGGAGATGTAGCCTAGGAGCGGCGAACTCCTTCATCAAATTACTATGTTGATGTGTTGTATGGTGATGTACTGTACTTTTATTTGATTTTGTTCTACCTTTATTTTATGTTAAATTGTTCATAAAGTTAACATGAAAAACACTCATGAGAGTCAATAATTTGCAAGAAAACTTGAGCCCTTAAGCACACATAAGACATTGTTTACAGAATCTGAAAGAGGAATTAACACAAAAAACTAACATACTTCATTCATATCATTTTTTATTATTAGAGATTTAGTTTTTGTTGTGCAAGAAGGGATCTAATTATTTGCAAGTTTGTGCCAAGCTTACAAGGTTAAAACTCAAAAGAGGAGAAGGGAAGCTGGTTGAGAGCCCTGTAGTTGGATCAAGAGGAAGAAGGGCAAAGTTGCCAAAATCTTCCACACCAGCACATCCTCAAGTTGAAGTTGAGTCTTTAGTGATCATGTCTCATGAAGGAGAACCCACCATGACAAAAGATTAAAGAGAATTAAGAAAGGCATTTTTTGATATGACTGAGATGGTTAAGGTCCTCTATGAGGAGAGGAATTTAAGGATGCAAGGAGAAATTTCTAGGACTCCACGAGGAGAGGGTTCACCAGGAGGAGGAGGCCATGGATATGGTAAGAAGCCACCATCCACTCCACCACCATCCACTCCACCATCATCCTCACCACCATATCACCTTCTGTTGAGAATGCAGCAAGATGATGGAGCTTAGTGAAATGAAGTCGCCTTCACTAAGTGGGCCCGCAGGCAAATTCTGGCGCAAAGTCTATTTTTAGACTATGTCTATTTTTAGACTATGTCTATTTTTAGACATATGGAGCATAATTCAGAGATTCCAGTTGGAGATTCTTGAAGCATGCGACATGTTGGTAAAAATAGATGAGACTCATATTTTTAGGTTCCAGGCTATTTTTAGACTGCATCTCCTAAAAATATGGAAGCCAAATATTATTTACCCTTAATAATATTTTGACTATAAACAGCAGTTTACTCTCTTGGAGCACTTCAGTTCGAGTCATGGAAGTGGCTCATGCAACTGACAGAGGAATCACGTGGTTCCTAGGGTTTGATGGCATCTTGCATGGTTGACTTCAGTTAGACTTCAGTGGCAGAAGTTTTGGAGGAGTTAATGAGAAGGATAGTGGAGTTGTGTTCTGTTTATTTTAGTTGAACTAGTTGAGATTAGTTTAACTAGCTAATCAATTAGTTATGAGTGGAGTGAATTAAATATTATTTAATTCACTAATTAGTAACTCATTAGTCAAATCAAGAACACATCAGTTCACTACAGTGCATGATCAGTTCAGTGGAGACCAGTGGAAGAGGTAGATGAAAGGGTGAGTGTAGCTATCAGTTGGAGGATCAGTTTTGCATGGGATTTGCATTACACTTGGAGGAATTGTCCATGACAATTGCGCAGTCAAGCCAAGGGGATTCGAACCTTGGATCTCTACATATACAAGCCATGATTGCGCAATAGAGGCAAGGCAATTGGCAGGGAGTTTTGAACCAGTGACTTGTTCAAAACTAAGCTAGATTGTGTGTGACTTTATGAGAAAGTACTGAGTACTTGTGAGGAGTATTGTACTTGTTTTGTTACATGATTTCTCCATTATAATATACACAATAGCTGCGGGGTTTTCAGCTATAGGCTTTCCCCATACATACTGAATTAATGTGTGATTGATTTGATGTGAAGATCGCTTCTATTATTTCCGCATGTGACAATTAATTGTAGATGAGATTATGTGTTATGCATGCAATTCGAAATTGATGTGTAATCGGGTTAATCTCCATTGAATAAGTGATTTATTCAGCTAATTTCTACACCTTCATCATCATCATCTTCCACTACCACAACCCTTCCATATGTTCATACACATACTTCAAAAGAAGCTGGTAAATCACCCTTACTTAAACTTGATGTTAAATTTGAGCTTTCGATGTATAATGGTGAAGTGAATGCAGAGAAGATGGATAATTGGATTCCTCAATTGGAGGTTTATTGCAGCATTCAAAACCTTCAAGAAGATGACATAAATATTCAATTGGCTTCCTTGAGAATGGAGGGTGCAACACTTGTATGGTGGGAAGAAAATACACAAGATGAGATTAAGAAAAACGGTAAGATCTCAATGTCTTGGTCAAATTTTATTGCTTCCATTAAAAGGAAACTCCATCCTATAGATTACATGCAAAAAGTTATTATGAGTTGGAAAATTTTCAGACAATTGAAAGGTGAAAGTGTGCAAGGTTACATTCATGAATTTAGGAGAAGAGCTCTTATGTTAGGTGCTGATTTGCATAGCCAAGAAATTTTGTTGAAGTACATAGGGGGTTTGCATAGTTACCTAAAACATACCATCCTCATGTTTAATCCCACCAGTCTAGATGAAATCTGTGTGCAAGCTACACACCTTGAGGCAAGAGGGAAAAATGTATAAGAAGAGGGTAAAAATAAACCATTCAAGGGTGTTGAAAACGTAAAGTGTTTCAAGGGTAAACAAAAGAAAAATGCATCCATTAAAAAAGAAGGGGAGAAAACCACATGTAATCACTATTCTGAAGAGGGTCATGATGAAGCCCACTGTTGGAAGCTTCATCCAGAATTGAGGCCTAAGTAATTTAACAACAAGGGGAAACAAAATACAACTGCTACCACATAATAGGATCTTAGATCTGACTCAGGAGATGAGACTAAAATTTCAGCCATGGTCAAAAAGGGAAAATAAGACATAGCAAGTACTAGTTCATCAAATTGTCACAGTAACACTCCAAGTGAAGAAACAAGAATAGAGCTATTTCATGCAAGAGTGATCTCAAAATATACAAAAATTAACACACTGTTAGGACCTCACAATGTACCATTTTTACCATACATTTTGACACCACTTTACTCTTTATAGCTATATTTAAAAAGGTTACATTATCATTCTCATCCATTTTGTCCAAAGGTATATGAAATCCTTCTCTTTACTATATATTTAATCCGTTTTACATATAATTCCACATTACTCTTATATTTCATCATTAATCGAAGGTATATAGTTGCTAACGCAAGTCTAAAAGATCGCAGATAATTTATGATAAGGAATGTGCTGTAGCCGAAACAGTCGGCCGTTGCTGAAACAGTCGACTCCGTTGCTGAAACACTCAAATCTGTTGCTGAAACAGTCAGCGGGCATGTAAATTCTGTCACTACTCTTGATTTGCGATTTCGAAAGAATATTTCAGGAACAATGGCAACAAGATGGAGACAAGCAAGGAAAGTTGTTACACGGATTATTCTGAAGCCAATAATTTTTCATATCTGTTGTAACAATATTTTTCTATGGAAGAATAGAAAGACCCTGTTTTAAGATAGAAGAACAGATTTGGATAAATATAGGATTTCTCTGATGTAACTGTAATAGATGTCTCCTCTTTAAAATCATCATTAGAAGGGGAGTTAGAGACTGCAGGAGAGACATTATTTTTGAGTGGAAAGGAGCCAGACTCCATTGTAATGTATCATTCTTTTTGACAGATGAATAAAGGTTTCTTTTGAGCACTTTAATTTAACTCTTTCCTCTGGGGAATCTTGTGAGAAGGAAAGGGCCTGCCTTCATCACAAGATTCACCCGATTACTCCTGTAGTTAGTTAATTTCTTTATGTTGATTGCACCTTCATTTAATTCTATTGCTGAAGAATCATTTACGTAGTTCTGTAATTCTGTTTAAGCACTCTGTTTCCTTTAACACTGTGTTAGTTCTGTACCATTCATTCTTAAGAAGCCAAGAGATATTTTTCTGTTTGAATGTGTGATTAATACCAGGAGACAGGTGCTGAAGATTCCTGTTCATAGGAATAGGGTCCTGCTCTCCTTAGGTTGCTTTCCTTTTTCTGCAGTGTGAATGATAGCAGGCAACAGGTGCTGAAGATTCCTGTTTGAAGGAATAGGGTCCTGTTCCTTGTTATGGTTGAATGATTTCATTTCCTGCAGGGTGATTTCCTTTCATTATCATTTTTTAGAATTCTTTTAATGAAAGACTGCAATAGAGAAGTTGCTTCTGCTGTAACACAAGTAGGCTTCAGCTTCATTAAAGTGGGGCGTGAATAGTTAGATTTGTATGATTGATAATTGTGTGATTTTTACTAGAACATTTCCTTGCTTTTGGAATTGAGCATATCCAGTGCGTGATTGTCTTTGGAATAAACATACCTTCCTGGTTTGACAATTTATGTGGTGCTTGAATTGCTAAAACAATTAAAGCAACTAACATTTTGGCGCCGTTGCCAGGGAAGGCAATTATAGATTTCAAAAGCATTGATATTTTCTTTCTAGATGTGCAGATTGTATGAGAGGACGCGGAACCCAGAAGAAAAATAATCCTACAGGTGGCAAGGGCAAAGGAAGGGGAGGAAGAAAGACTTTTATTGACGAAATTGTATCAAAGGCTGAATCATCACAGAGATTAAGTTCTCGAAGACCAAAACCTCAGCGCTCCCCTCAATCAGACTACAAAACAGAAGAAGTTGTGAGCGCTGAAAACATAGAGGAACCTGTAACAGATATTAAAGAACCAAAAACCAGTGCTGGAGAGTCAGAAGAAAGTGCTAGCAATTCAGCAGAGCACGTTGAGGAACTAATAGAGAGTATTGGACGACCAATGGAAAACATTGAAGAACCAGTAGAAGATCTTGAGGATCGAGCAAGTGCAGTAGGAGAACAGCCAATGGAAGGAAACAACGAAGAATTCTTTGGTGGAGGATGTGTAGATCCTGAAGGAGAAGGAAGGGATGAAAATTCTCTCTCTACCTTGGGATTTCCTATCAGTGATCTCCCTAGAGGAACAACTCCTATGAAGAATATTCCATTGTCAGCTTTACCCAACTTCCATGGTTTATCCTCTGAAGATCCGGATGAATTTCTTTTTAAATTTGATATATTATGTAGAAGTTATGATTATGTTACTAATGCTCAGAAGTTGAAACTGTTTCCAGCAACATTTAAAGGAAATGCTTTAAGATGGTTCATGAGCCTTGGAAGTCAGGTAATCACAACATGGGAACAGATGAAACATAAATTTCTTCTTAAATATCAAGACTACTGTTGGACAAGAGAAAAGAGGGAGGAACTATTCAACATGTCACAAAAGCCGGATGAGAATCTGGAGGACTATGTGGAAAGGCTGCAGTATAATCTGCAGAGATCTGATCATCCGAATGTAAGTAAAGAAATTCGTAAAACAATATTACTTAGAGGATTAAGGGATGATTGTTTAGACATGTTAAACATGCTTGGCAAGGGAGATATATCTAAAGAATCTTATGATGAGATTGTTGAACTTTGTAAAAGATGTTCAAGAGGAGCTGCAAGGAACAAAGTAAGTAACAGAGACCCCACCTATTCAAGAATTTAGAAATCAGCCAGTGGGGGAGCAACAAGAGCTGAAATAGGTAATTTACTTGAAGAATTTAAAACTGAGATGTTAAGTTCTTTTGCTTCACAAATTGACACCTTGTAGGTTAAAAAGAAGCAAGCTGAAGCAGAAGCAGCTCTGGCTGTCTTTTGCCCTAAATGCAGAGACAAACATCCACTAAGTGAATGCCCATTGGATAAAATACCAATCTGTACCCTTTGTGAGAAAGATCATGAAACACAACAATGTCCCTCTCTACCGGGAATAAAGACAGCACTGCAGCCAACGGAAGAAGAAGCTGAAGCAGTTTACTTGCTAACACAAAGAAGACAATGGCAACCAAAAGGACAAGGTATGAATTCTAGTATGCCATTTAATCGTTGGAATAATTATTCTGCTTTCAGTCAGACAAATTACCCTCCCTTTAATCAAATGCAATACCCACCCTTTAATCAGATGAACTACCCACCCATGCAACAAAAAAACCCTCCCTTCGTTGATCTTGCAATATGGACTCCTTGGCCCCCACAACAGCCATCTTCTTTCAATCCATGGAATTCAAATTGGAGAAGCCAACAACTCCCGTATCCAAATCAATTTCCTCAATTTCAACAACCACTTCCTCTACCATCAAGTGCTCCACCAAATAATCAAATGAGACCCCAGCTACCTGTGCAACCAAATCCTAACCCCAATAATAAAGTTGTGCAAGTTATTGATATTCAGAATCAGCCTGCATTTTCTACTATGCAATGTAATGATATTCATTTAAGATCCGGGAAAATAGTAGAACCTATCATCGATGATATAACATCTTCTGATTCTGATAAAGAGGAAACTGAGAAACATAAAAAAGCACAACCACCCTATAACAAGGGTATTGAAATAACAGAGCCACCATTCCCCGAGTGTTTAATTTTAACTAAAACACCTGAAAAACCTGCTTTTAATCTTTTAGGGGAATTACAAAACTTGTATGTTAAAATTCCACTTTTACAGGCACTAAGAGATGTACCAATTTATGCCAGAACTATAAGGGACATTTTTGTTAAGAAACCTGGTAGGAAGACTAAAGACCCCCTTACAGTTCATGTTATGGGTGATATATCTGCATTAATGTCCGGAAAAACCCCTCCTGTGAAATATGGTGACCCCGGCCATCCTACTGTGACAGTTCAAATTGGTAAAACGATAATCCCTCAAGTTTTGGTAGATCTAGGTGCTGCAATAAACATTATGACTCTTGAAAATTCACAGTTGTTACAGCTGAATAACACAATTAGAGATACACCAACCATCCTAGAGTTAGCTGACTGTTCTACAATTAAACCTGAAGGAGTTGTTGAAGATCTAGTTATCTCGGTTGAATCCTGGAATTACCCAGCTGATTTTGTGGTATTACAAACTAAAACAAAGCTGGGGGGACACCCTTTATCTAGGAAGGCCATGGCTGGCCACAGCCGATGCCTTTATCAGTTGTAGATCTGGTTCAATGACAATTTATAATGGTTATGAAACTAAACAACTTACTCTTTATCCTCATGCTACACCCATAATTAATAATGAAAATTCTGTATGGATGGATTATGATAATAATGCTATTCAACCCATTTTAACTATCGGACAAGCCTTAACTCTTAAAGACAATACAGAGGATGAAATAATTAATAATTTTATTTGCGAACCTTCCTCTGTAATTGCTGAAACACACAATCAATTGAATGCACTTTTTGAAACAGATACCCAGGAAAAGATTGAATCTAAAGATTTATCTCAGACATTAACCACCTATACAAGTCTTCCAGTACCCCACTTTTATTCTTCAGATCCCTTGGGTGAATATTATCCAGTATTGAGCAGATCCTCATATGCTCCTGTTTCTACATTCCAGAGAAGTTTAAAGATTCTTCCATCAGTATCAAGCCATTATGAAGCACTCTATACTTCGAATTATAAAAACAAAGGTAAAAATATAAGGTATGAGGATTTTTTATGTAATTCAGTTACATAATAGTTTAAAGAGAGGATCTTTCCCATAATGATTACAATCCCCGCACACTTAAACATAATTTCATCACATGTAACGGGGGAAGTTCGAAAATTGAAATCATCATTCCACACCATCCAATCCACCGTCACTCTTCATATCCATTAATTCTGCTGTCATTGATACTCCATATCCTCAGTCGCAACGATTAGCTTGATCAAGCCTGTGTTTCTGCTCTCTGTGCCTCTGCATTTGACTCAAGTTAGTAGCTATGGGAGGCCCGGCTATCAGACATGAGCCTGGCTCAATAACTCTTCTTGAACTATTTCTGGAGGCATACCAAATTTTTCAGCAGGCAGGTTGGATTACATATTTCGAAAGGCTAGGAGAATTTGATCCTCATCAAGTTTTAGAGTTTGCACAGAATTTTCAGGAAGACCACTCCATACTCCAAGGGGTTCGAATTCTGGTCACAGAGGAAGATATAGCACAAGTTTCAGGGTTGCCAGTCACAGGTGCTCACTGGTTTAGTAGGAAACAAGTCATTTTAAACGCACAACAGGACTTCCTTCTTCCAGAGGAGTAGGTTGAGATTAAAGGGCGTGGCATAAGTCTGCATTCATTACCTCGCCCATGGCCAAGCATAGCTGAATTTTTCAAGCACTACCTGACGTGCGAAGGGCGTTACCAGGTAGTGTATCAACACGATTTTGTTCTAATAAGTCATTTGCAGCATGGTCAATTAGTTAAAATTCCTTATTATCTACTTGGGTGTATTAAAAACATGTCATATTACTATAGACGGGTAAGATTCCCATCACTATCCCTCACCCATCATCGTTTATGTCAATTATTAATTCAGAGGGGTTTTGCTCAGCAAAACCCCCCTCTCAATAACCCACCCCTACTTCTCCAACAAGCCCCTGAAATTCCCCAAGAAGCCGAAATTCCCCAAGAAATCTTCGAAAGCTCTTATGAACGGCAATTGGAAGATATCCCTGACCCCCCATTGATTCCCTCTTCAGAGCCAGTCGACATATCCCCAAGTTCATCCCATTTAGCAGAGTCATCCCATCCCACTGTTCATATCTCTAGCGATGACTCTCAAGCTGAAACACCCCCATCACCCCCTACTCTTAAAAGAAAGAGACGAATTGCAACAGTCTCTGTCTCAAAAAGGAAAACAAGGGCCACATCCCAAGCTGCCACCTCTTCTGATAGCCCTTCCCCTAGAACATAACCTTCTCATAAAAAGAAAAGGGAAGCCACTGATTTTTCTGCTTTCCTACCCAGGAGAAAAATGAAAACGACTGTTGAAACTGAAGTCACTCCCATTTCCCCTAACCTCGCGGCTATCTTGTTAAAACTTCAAACTTCATCACCATTCCAAATTCCCGAATCATTACCCGTCTCGTCCTGTGGCACTGCTCCACAAGAACCAGATGCCCAGGGTAATATGACATCAATTTTTACTCAAACAGTAACTGCTCCACAAGAACCAGTTAGTCACTCAGCAGCTGAAACACAAGAACCAACTGCTGAATTGCAAAAATCAAACACCAAGCATGATAATATAGGGAAACCAGCTGTAGCTGAAACACAAGAACCAGCCACAGCTCAGCAGCCAACTCCAGCAAAAGCAACCGAAACACAGGGTTCACTTACCCTGGCATCTTTATTGGAGGAAAATGAATTTTTGAAGTCAGAATTAGAGGCCTATAAAAAAGAGTTGGTAATGGAAAGGGAAGCCTTTGATAAAGAATTAAATCTCTACATGTTGGCACATACAGCATCAGTACAAAAGAATGACCCATGTAAGGAGTACATGTGCCATGAATGTGGGAACATTTACCAACAGGCCGGATACAAAGTAGTTAAAGTCCCTGTGCCTGAGGCATCCACATCAGTTGCAGTTAAAGATGAACGCCCTACTGTCACACAAGAACCAGTAGGGCCCTTAAAAAGTCTGGAAAAAGAAACCAAGCCACAGATATCCTGCCCTGTGTTAGTTAACTCAGCCACTCAGATTATGCCCCAACCCAGTACTTATAATGCCGGGACACAAACACCACCATGGAAAGAATTGGAAGTAATGAATAAGTGGAAGAAGCAGTATGCCATTGATCAAGAGAAAATGTTACAACAACATAAGTTGGCCTGGCAGAATCAGATGTATGCCAACTGGGATAATTGGGAGCAGGTACTTCAGCAGCTTAAGGATTCCAAGAAAGAAATCAAGGAGTTAAAAGACAAACTGGTCCTGATGTTTTCATTAGTACAGAAATTTCTAGCCACCAGGAAACCTTCCTTGAACTATTCTCTGTTCCTTTCTGAACGCCTTGTGTATTTTCAGTTGAAAGAAATTAAGGATGGGAGACCTCACGAGTTGCTCACGACGGAACAATTTGTTAAAACATTTGCTGAGGCCTCCGCTAGTGATCAACATTTTTTATGTGAACTTTACCTTCATAATGACCCTATGCCAGAAAATAGATAGGTCAACCTAAATACAATTGTTGGTGATATACAAATTAGGGCATTTGTTTGATTTCTTGCCAATCAAATCACATGGCAAACTGCTTTTATTGCAAGTAGGCATAATGAGGATAATCGCCTCCTTTGGATAAGACCGGAACCTTCAAATCCGACCATTTTTGTAGCAAAATATCATCGATTTTTGCAGAAGCCAGGAATGCGCAGGTACATACAACAATTGCAAGCTTCAACACTCCTAAAGTGTCATCAGTTAATTAGAGTCAACGAGATTGCTGCCTTGAAGGCCAACACCATGTTCTGGCAACAGTCCTGTAAGGAAAGACAAGAGTATAATCCTTTTAGCCCTAATAATCTTCAAACTGCACTATCTAGGGTACCAAATTATATCAGATGCATTCAGCAATGTGTCGAAAATTGGATTGGTTACCATTTTCACTTCCCTGTCTTATGGATGCTGACAAAACAATATCAGCCTCACTACAAATTGGCTAACAGGGACGAGGCAGTAGCATGGCAGAAACCGCAAAACAACCAGGGATTCAGATCTCCGAAAGAAGCTACCTTCCATAGTTATTGCTTGAGTAACTTGCATGCAAAGAGTCAGTACTCAGACTCTGACTCGGACTAAAAGTTGCCTGAGGACATGCTACACCTTCAGCTAGGGGGGATGTTAGGACCTCAAAATGTACCATTTTTACCATACATTTTGACACCACTTTACTCTTTATAGCTATATTTAAAAAGGTTACATTATCATTCTCATCCATTTTGTCCAAAGGTATATGAAATCCTTCTCTTTACTATATATTTAATCTGTTTTACATATAATTCCACATTACTCTTATATTTCATCATTAATCGAAGGTATATAGTTGCTAACGCAAGTCTAAAAGATCGCAGATAATTTATGATAAGGAACGTGCTGTAGCCGAAACAGTCGGCCGTTGCTGAAACAGTCGACTCCGTTGCTGAAACAGTCAAATCTGTTGCTGAAACAGTCAGCAGGCACGTAAATTTTGTCACTACTCGTGCTAATGCAAGATTTGTATGATTGATAATTGTGTGATTTTTACTACAAAATTTCCTTGCTTTTGGAATTGAGCATATCCAGTGCGTGATTGTCTTTGGAATAAACAGACCTTCCCGGGTTGACAATTTATGTGGTGCTTGAATTGCTAAAACAATTAAAGCGACTAACACACACTATTTGATAATGGGTCTCAAGAGAACTTAATATCTGAAGACTTAGTCAAGAAGCTTAATTTTGAAACCTTACCTCATCATAAGCCATACCCTTTGGGTTGGATAACCAAGGATACAAATTTATAGGTTACAAGAAAATGTGTTTTCCGGTTTGCAATTACCGCAAACTTCATTGATAAAGTTGAGTCAGATGTTGTACCGCTTGACATATCGGGAATTTTTTTGGGTAGTCCATATCTCTATGATAGGAAAGTAGTATTATATCTCCATGAGAACAAGTATCGATTTTTCAAAGATGGAGTGAAATATATTGTGAGATCTCATAGCAGAAAGCTAAACCTCTCTTTAGTTAATGCTGGGCAAATGAAGAGACTAGTAAATTCAAGCAACAAATTTGTGCTTCTTATGATCAGACAAAAGAATGATAGGGATTATGAATATTTTTAAGGTTATGATGATAAATTAAAATATGATTTGTTTGATGTGGTAAGTCAGCATGACGAGATGTTTCAGGAACCAAAGGGCTTACCTCCCAAGAGGGGAATCCAACATGAGATACAATTGCAATAGGATGTTCCACTCCCTAACATTGGCATGTACTGCATGTCGATAATGGAAAGTGCAGAAATAAAGGAGAACATACAAGAATTTTTGAATAAAGGTATCATTAGCCCATCTACCTCGTAATGTGGTTCACCGATTGTGTTGGTGCCCAAGAAGGATGGAACATGGCGCATGTGTGTGGATTATCGTGCACTCAACAAAATCACAATAAAGAATCGCTATTTGCTCCCAAGGATTGATGATTTGCTTGATCAATTAAGGTATGAAAATTATTTCACTAAGTTATACTTAAGAAGTGGTTATCATCAATTTAGAATAGCTGACGAGGACATATGGAAGACCACATTTAAAACTAAACAAGGATTGTTTGAGTGTCTTGTTATTCCTTTTGGTCTTTGCAATGCTCCAACTACTTTCATGAGAGTTATGAATGATGTATCGAAACCATTTATTGACGAGTTTTTCATTGTCTACTTAGATGATATTTTGATATTCAACAAGTCACGAGAAGAACATGTTATGCATGTAAGAAAAGTGCTTGATGTCTTGAGAAAAGAACAATTATTTTTGAAGATGTCAAACTGTTAATTTGGTAAAACTCCTTTAGTGTATTTGGGACATATTGTTGTAGGAGGTGAGCTGAAGATAGAACCCTCTAAGGTTGAGGTCGTTGTGAATTGGCCTACACCCAAGACAGTCACTAAGGTAAAATTTTTTCTAGGAGCAGCACAATATTTGAGGAAGTTCATTTCTATTTTTTCTTCTATTGAAGCTCCATTACATGCATTGACTAGTGTTAAGAAAGTGTTCTAGTGGGGAGGCAATCAGTAGAAAAAAATTGATGCTTTGAAAAATAATATCAGTTCAGCCCCAATACTCGCACTACCGGACTTGAGACAACCCTTTGAGATTCAAATCGATGCAAGTGACTATTCCATGGGCGCAGTCCTTTTACAACATGGTAAGCCTATTTTATTCCATTAAGAAATGTTTAATGGTGCAGTGATAATCTATCCGACATATGACAAGGAGATATATGCGTTGGTTCAAAGTGTGAAGAAGTGGAAACACTATTTGATGGGAAAGGAAACCATCATTCACACCGATCACCAACCATTGCAATATTTGAAAACGCAAACTAATTTGTAGCGGTCAAGGCACTTTCGATGGATGAGTTTCTTGCATCAATTCCACTTGGTCATCAGGTATAAGAAAGGTATATACAACAAGGTTGCGTATATGCTTTATAGGCCTATTATTAGTGCAGTTAATTTACTCAAGAATACTTCTGTTTTATATGAAAGTTACATTGAACAATATGCATTTGATAATGAATTTCAAGATGTTTATGCAAACTTGAGTCAAGGTTTCCAAGTTGAGGAATTAGATTACCATGTACATAATAACTTGTTGTATCATTTGGGCAAGCTTTGTATTCCATAGGGTGAGAGAGTGAATGTCATAAGGGAAGCACACACTTCCCTAATTGCAGAACATTTTGGTGTAAGCAAAACAATGGAAAATATTCAGAGGTATTATTATTGGCCTCATATGCTTGAAAGTGTGTCATGTTTTATTAAAGGTTGTTCATTATGTGCAGCCAGTAAGCCTCGTAATAGGATTTTAGGATTGTACACACCACTTCCAATTCCTTCACGTCCATGGGAAAATATTTCTATGGATTTTTTAGGAGCTCTTTCTTTGTCAAAAAGAGGTCATGATTATTTGTATGTAGTTGTGGTCAGGTTCAACAAAATGTGTATATTGATGCCATGTAAAAAGCAAGTTACAGCTGAACAAAAAACTCACCTTTTCTTTCAAAATGTTTGGGTTGACTACATCTATTGTAAGTGATCGATATTCTCAATTTGTTGGGAATTTTTGGTCAAGCTTGTGGGACTTGACGGACACTAAGTTGAAGAAGAGTACAACCTTTCATCCAAAAACAGATGGTCAAATCGAGGTGGTCAACAGAAGAGTAATTCATCTTCTTCGAGGATATTTCAGCAAACATCCTAAGTTGTGGGATGAAAAGTTGCATTACATTTAGCATGCTTACAACCATGCAAAACACTCCTATAGTCAAACATCACCATTTGAGGCATGTGTTGGACACTTGCTGAAATCGCCGTTGGATTTCATTTTTGGGAAAGATGTAGCTATATATGGGAATAGAAACATAGATAAAGCAAATAAATTCATAGATAAAATTCAGTTGATCCATTAAACAGTGCAAGATCAACTAGAAAAAAGTCAAGGCAAGTACAAAGCGAGGCACGACAAACATTGTGTGGATCATAAGTTTCAAGTTGGTGACGAAGTTTGGCTTCACATTAGCAAGGAAAGGCTTCAAGGAGAAGCCAAAAAGCTGAAACTAATCCATTATGGTCCTTTCAAAATTCTGGAAAATATTGGTAACAATGCCTTCAAGCTTGATTTTCCTTCATACATGCAAATTTATTTAGTTATTAATGTTGAAATTTTGAGATTGTGTGACCCTCCTTTGATTGAAGATCAAGGAGATAATGTTCAACTGCCATATATTGAAGATTTTTCTCCAGAATTATTTATTGAGCTTTAGCAAGACACCATACTTGACAGGAGGACAAGGACATCAACAAGAGAAAGTGTTGACTATCTTCAAGTGGGGCTTAAAGGAAAAAATCCTTCAAAATCCAAATGGATTGAAACTGGGAAGGTGAGGGAACTGTACCCTCACCTGTTCAGCAACTGAATATGATCTTTTGGCGTGCAAAAGCTTTGAGTGGGGAGGAATGATCAGGGGCTCAATTTTATGCTAAAAAATAAAAATTATCATAATGGCTCGAAACTTGAACGAACGTGTAGTGCTAATCGTTCTGAATCCGACGCACTTTGTTTCACACAAAATGGACTCTGCATGCTCTCGTAAATGAGTTATGTTCACTTTTCTAAACAAGCAAAATTAAAAAAAGGACAGACAAGTTTCCTAGTCAACAACCCATACTACTGACGTGGCATGCTGACTGGGTTGGTCGAATTTTTGTCATTTTCCTCCGGCGAGTAAGGGACTGCCAAGTGACAACATTGTATTGGTTGATTTTCTTGGTTATTTGGCAAGCTTGTATTGGTTGAAATTCAGACCAATGGGGTGAGGACATGAGGTGTAGTCTGGGGCTGCCACGTGTCCCCCCCATGGTGGAGCAAAACTTTGTTTGAAGTCTGGGTGGAGGCACAAGGGGTAGACCCTGCGATCTCCCACACAACACGCACGCCATCTACTGCCATACCACACCAAAGGTCTTAACCATATTGGCAAACCACATATATTTATGTTGTATAATGTTAAACAACAGGGGGAGAGGGGGCCAACCCACAATGTATAGGACCAACAACGCGACCACTGGTGGAGCCAACTCTAAAGAGTGAATTTTAAACATTAATTCGGGTTTAATTAACCCTTAAACCCATCTTAAAATGTGCCTAATCCATAATTATTAACACTAATCCAGAGTTATCTATTAAGCATGGGTTAAGCGATAATCACACTTAATTAATTTAATATGGATTAACTTGGTAGTCTGATAATTTCGGTGGAAATTCTAGTTTAGTGCCAGCTAACTAGATTTAGCTCTAGTTAGCTAAATTTAGGCCAAAAATTGTGGAGAAAAGGGAAATGGTCATAACTTTTGGAGTTTTCGACCAAATTCGGTGCAGAAAGAGGCCAAATGACCATTTTTGGGCATTCTGGACTCATTGGTGTAGGTTTTAGGAGTAGAAAATCATTGAAAACACATCATTTTTAAAATTTTAACATAATATAGAGGTCCAAGCCATGGAAGTTAGAACAAGGAGATGTAGCCCAGGAGGGGTGAACTCCTCCATCAAATTCTTGTGTTGATGTGTTGTATGGTGATGTACTGTAATTTTATTTGCTATTGTTAAAACTTTACTTTATGTTAAATTGTTCAAAAAATTAAGAAGAAAAATACTCATGAGACTCAATAATTTGCAAGAGAACTTGAACCCTTAAGCACACATAAGACATTGTTTACAGAATTTGAAAGAGTAATTAGCACAAAAACACTAACATACTTCATTTAGATCACTTGGCCTGCATAGTTGTAACCATTATCACTGATGTGGGATTCTTATTACCCTATAAGATTCTCTTCTTCCCATCACCATCCAAGCACTCAATAGCCTTATCATAACAATCTACCTTAGTCCTGTGAATGTATATAACCAATCCATACCCAATAACATATTGTATGATCCCAACATAAGTACATTTAGATGCGCTAATGTAGACATTCCATTCAACTCAAATGCACAATCTCTTTCCTAATGATGCACTCTTTTCTTAGTACCTATAGGAAATTTCACTAAACAAGACTCTGCATGGACTTATTTATTCAAATGAAACTTATCCACCAGGTCAGGACTGATATAAATATAGTTATATCCAAGTTCAATCAAAATAGAAACAACTTGATCACAAAGCTTACCTTCCATCTCGATAATAGATGCCTGATGAACAACATGCCTATTATCCAATTTTGCATAGATCCGAGGGATACTCTGTCCAACATCTCCAAATGTCTATGCCTTCAGAGAATTATAAATTTGTGGCTTGCCACCCTGATGTTGTGGACAATTTCTCCTGCGATGATCCTTGCCACAAGTCAAAAACTATAAAGGCTTCCTGCCATCACCCTTATTCTGCTCTTTAGACTGAAATCCCTGTCCTTTGTCATTCGCATTGAACTTCTTGTGCGGTGTTGCATTTTCATTTTCATATGTATCTTGTGGTTTTCCTCTCTTCTTAACTCACTTTCCCTTCTTATTCTCATTACATTTCCAATCCTAATTAGACTCATTCTTACACTTCATATGCTCATAACAATTCTTCAACTTTCTAATGGATTCCTCCAATGATCTAGGCTCATCAAAATCAATAATGTATTTGAATGATATCGGTAATTGACTGGTAAATCTCTGAATCTTTGATTTATCCTCCTTAAGATAAGGCACATACCTCAACAATTCCATGAATCTTCTAGTATACTCCTCATCAATAATAGATCCCAACTTCGGCTCATGGAACTCCTTTTCCTTGTTATCATAGCATCTTTCAAATAGATACATCTTCCGGAAAAGTCTCTCGAACTCACTCCAAGTCAACTCCCATTCTCGAATGCCTCTGATATTATTTATATATTTGCACCAAATGTATGCTTTTCCCTTAAGACTGAAAGTAGCTATCCTGGCCTTCATATTTATGAATAATCATGCAATAAAAAAAAATTATTCATCCCAAGCAATGAAGCTTCTGCATCCAGTGAAGTATTCATTTCTCCATCAAATGTAGGAGGCTTTTCTTTCTTGAATTCCTCTGGAAGGTATTTCTTCTCACTCCTATGTGGATGGTGATTATGATGATGTTGTATCTATGAACCAAAACTAGAATAGAATCTATGGTCATTACCCCTCATGTCAGGTGCAGTATGCAAGAACCTACCATCTCTAACTGTATCATCCCTGTCAAACTTGTATCTTGACTGAGACCTGTTGTCATATGCCCCATTCGTTCTTTCCTCCTATCCATGACTTATCCATGTCTCTGCAAATATGATAAAACTTGAAGGATGACTACATTAACATCAACATGTTTCTCCTGTGCCCTAGAAAGTCTCTCATGTGACTGAATTATTCTATCATTTTCCTCTTTACAAATTATGATATCTACTTTCAAACTTCTCAATATATTTGCTATATCAGGGGAGTACTCATCACCATATTGTTCATCTGATATGTAGGGAGAATAACGTGAATTGTACTCCACCATTTTTCTTATCATATTTGATCCTCTACTTCCTACAAACATACAATGTCAGATAAACCAAACATAAACAAAATCAACATACCTCAGTGAAATTTAAGGGAGACTATATTTATGAAATATCAATTCGGATTAACCCAACACACACACACACAGACATAATGGAATCAAAATATTAACTGTTGGGTGTGGAGCCTGATTATCTTGTTTATTTTTTATCATAGTGTTGGACCCCTGTACCTTAATGGGGCTGCAACGCCCCCCATGATTAAACGCTACCTGGGGGGTCCAGGGGGGCCAAATGCGACTTTATGGAGCCCCCCATTGGTGGGGGGTTTTGGGGGCAGCGCCCTTGAAGCTAAAAACAAATGTAAAATTGCCTTGTAAAAGTATAGTAATTTCTAGTCAATTTGGGTCTTTCATTAGGCGGATGATCTGATGGTAGAAGTTATGTTTAGTTTAGGGTTTTTTTCCCTAGAAGGCAACCCCTCACTTGTATGAGGGTATTGTATTGCGGCTGTGCATTGTAGGTGTATTCTCGGAGCGAGAAACATATAGGGAGACCGTCAGAGAGAACAGAGGATATTACAATGATTCTGCTGTAGGTTGTGTCTCTTCATTTTGCTGGATAATAGAAAGGAAGGATTGGCTGTTTGAGGTGGATGTAGCCCAAACTGGGTGAACCACGTATATCTGTGTCTCTCTGGTTTTATGTGTTTTGTGTGCTTGTGTTTTCCACATATTTTATGTGTTGCATTGCTCGGTAATATATATTTACTTTTCTAACAACTGGTATTAGAGCCGAAGGTATATTTGGCTAATAAACTCGACGGAAAGAAGGGTTCCTAGTTCGAGTGGGAGCAATGGCGAAAGATGGTAAGTTTAGGGTCGAGAAATTTAACGGCCAAAACTTCCCGCTATGGAAGATGCAGATGGAAGATTATCTATATTAGAAAGATTTGTACCTACCATTGAGCGGAAAAAAAAGAAGCCGATGGCTATGACAGACGCAGAATGGGAGATTCTCGATAGAAAGGCACTCGGAATAGTATGGTTGTGCCTCGCAGTGTCGGTAGCCTTCAATATTTCGAAGGAAACAACAACAGAGGGTTTGACTAAGGCGTTGGTGAAATTATATGAAAAACCCTCGGCCTCAAACAAGGTATTTCTTATGAAACGTTTATTTAATATGAAGATGTTGGAAGGTGGATCTGTTGCAGACCATTTAAATGATTTTAATATAGTTACCATTCAGTTAAGTTCTGTAGGGGTAAACTTTGATGATGAAGTTGGGGCTCTTTTATTTTTGTGCTCATTTCCAAAAAGTTGGAGCGGTTTATTTATGGCCATTAGTAACTCTGTCTCTAGATCTAGTACTTTAAAGTTTGATGATGTTTTCAGTGCTATCCTTAGTGAGGAAATGCGACGGAAAAGCTCCTGTGAGACATAGGGTAATTCTTTGAGTGCAGAGTCTAGGGAAAGAAGAATGGAAAGAGGAGAGAGCTCGGGATATCGTAGTAAATCAAGGAAAGGAAAATACAAGCCCAGATCGGGGATAGTGTGCTGGAAATGCGAAAAGAAAGGAAATCTAAAGAAAGACTATAGATCTCGGAATGGTAAAGAAGGAGACACACAACAAGAAAAAAATCATGAAGCAAATGTAACAGGTGATGTGTTACAAGATGCTTTGATTCTTTCTTTCGAAAATGCTACTGATTCTTGGGTTGTAGATTCAGGGGCCTCATTCCATGCCACACTTGATAAGAAATGTTTTCATGACTATGTTCAAGGAGATTTTGGACAAGTCTGTTTGGGTGATGATAAACCCTGTAAAATTGTTGGAATGGGTAAAGTTCTTGTAAAACAATAAAATGGTAACCAATGGATATTAAAGGAGGTAAGGCATGTTCCAGATCTAAAGAAAAATATGATTTCAACAGGGCAGTTAGGAAATGAAGGTTGCGTGACAAATTTCACAGATAAAACTTGGAAGGTCACCAAAGGAGCCCTGGTAATAGCAAAAGGAGAAAAGGTTGGTGCATTGTATTTATGCAATGGTATTTCTAACTCTGTTAATGCTTTAACTTCCAAAGGAGCAGATGCAGCATCATGGCCTCATAGGCTTAGACACATGAGTCAGAAGGGGATGAAAAGTCTTCACTCAAGAAATTTGTTACCGGGTTTGAAGAATGTTGATTTGGATTTCTGTGAGAATTGCATTTATGGAAAATAGAAGAGAGTCAGATTTCTCAGAGTTGGGAAAGAAAAGAAGAGCGAAAAATTGGAGCTTGTGCATACAGATGTATGGGGACCTGCTCAAGTATCATCTCTTGGTGGCTCTCGTTATTATGTTACTTTTATTGATGATGCAACTAGAAAAACTTGGATTTATTGTATTCAGAATAAATCTGATGTATTTGATACTTTCAAGAAATGGAAAGCTTTGTTGGGGTTAGAAAGTCTTAGAGATTGAAGTGTGTGAGATCGAATGAAAATGGAGGAGTGGTGTCCTTCAAATGAAAGAGTTTAATAGAGTGCTGACCTTCGAGCATGCAGATTAAATAGAGAAGATAGTTCCAAGAACATCACAAGAAAATGGTGTGTCAGAAAGGATGAACAGAACAATCATGGAGCATGCAAGGTGCATGAGATTGCATTCAGGATTGCCTTCACAATTTTGGGCAGATGCTGTAGATACTGTTGTTTATCTAATAAACAGAGGGCCTTCAATTTCCTTGGATGGTGGTATTCCATAGGAAGCATGGACATGTAAAAAGGTAAAATACTCTTTTTTAAAGCCTTTTGGTTGTGAGACCTTTGTCCATATTAATATAGAAAACAGAACAAATCTTGAGGCAAAATCAAAGAAATGTACCTTTATTGGATATGGTGTTAATGATTTTGATTATCACTTATATGATTATGAAAATCACAAAATCATTAGGAGCAGAGATGTATTATTAAATGAAAAGGTATTGTATAAGAATCAGTTGCAGGAAAAGAAACAGGAAAAAGAAAACAAAGAATATACAATTCTTGATGAGATCACAGAAAAAGTAAAGGTTCCTGAAAATAATAATAATCAACAGCCACAGCAACAAAAACCACCACAACAGCAATAGGCACCTCAAACACCTGAAAGTGGTGTTAGAAGATCTACCAGGATAAGTAGACCCCCTGAACGATACTCTCCTTCATTATATTATTTATTGTTGACTGATTCTGGTGAACCCAAATGTTATGAAGAAGCAATGCAGGTTGAAATTAGGAAGAAGCGGGAGCTAGCCATGGAAGAAGAGATGGACTCCTTAATGCATAACCCGACTTGGGACTTAGTCAGGTTGCCTGCAGGTAAAAATACATTGCAGAATAAATGGGTTTACAGGCTGAAGGAAGAAGATGGAGGAAAACAAAGGTACAAAGCTAGACTTGTGGTGAATGGGTTTGCACAGAACAAAGGTATTGATTTTGATGAAATATTTTCTCCTGTTGTTAAGATGACTTCAATCAGAACTATTTTAAGTCTTATAGCAACGAAAGATTTACATCTTGAATAGTTAGATGTAAAGACAACATTTCTCCATGGAGATTTGGAGGAAGAGATCTATATGGAGCAACCAGAAGGATATGAGGTCAAAGGGAAGGAAAAATTAGTGTGTAGGTTAAAGAAGAGCTTGTACGGCTTAAAACAGACTCCAAGGCAGTGGTATCTAAAATTTGACAGGTCTATGTCTGAACAAGGTTATACTAGATGTCACTCTAATCATTGTGTTTAAATGAAAAATAAAAATGATGGCAGCTATATTATATTGTTATTGTATGTAGATGACATGATTGTTGCAGGGTCTAACATGTAGGAAATAAATGTGCTAAAAAGAAAATTGGAAAATTCATTTGCAATGAAGGATTTGGGAGCTGCAAAACAAATCCTTGGTATGAGAATAACTAGAGACAGGAAAAATCACAAATTAACACTGTCTCAGAATGAGTACATACAAAAGGTGTTGAAGAGATTTAATATGCAGAATGAAAAACCAGCTAGTACACCTTTTGCTAGCCATTTCAAACTTAGTAAGGAGATGTGCCCCAAGACCCAAGAAGAAATGTACTATATGTCTAAATTTCCACATGCGTCAATAGTTGGAAGCTTAATGTATGCAATGGTCTACACAAGGCCTGATATTGCACATGCAGTGGGAGTTGTAAGAAGGTACATGAACAATCCAGGAAAAGAACATTGGATGGCAGTGAAATGGATTCTCAGATATTTGAGAGGTACCAAAAATCAAGCATTATGCTTTGGTAGTTCAAACATTGCTCTTTAGGGATATGTTGATGCAGATATGGCAGGTGACAGAGATAACAAGAGGAGCACTACAGGATATGTATTTAATGTAGGTGGAACAACTGTCAGTTGGGTTTCAAAAATCCAAAGTGTTGTTGCACTTTCAACAATAGAAGCAGAGTTTGATGCTACTACAGAGGCTAGTAAAGAAATGATTTGGTTACAAAGGTTTATGGATGAATTGGGTAAGAAGCATGATATGGGCATATTATACAGTGATAACAAAAGTGCCATTCATCTTGAAAAGAACTCAGCATTTCATTCCAGGACTAAACACATACAGCTCAAGTACCATTTCATACGATCAGTATTGGAAGATGGACAGTTGAAGCTGGAAAGATACACACTAGCTAGAATCCTGCAGATATGCTAACAAAAGTTGTAGCCAAGGAGAAACTGAGAATATGCTCAGTTTCAATTGGTCTTCAAAGATGACGATGAAGATGAGAAACAGCCAGGTCCAAAGAGGAGTCATTGTCCAAAAAATTAAGCAGTGGTGGAGTTGCTACAATCAGTCTCCAAGTGGGAGATTGTTGGGTGTGGAGCTTGATTATATTGTTTATTTTTTACCACAACGTTGGACCCCTGTACCTTAATAGGGCGGAAACGTTGCCCGTAATTAAATGCTGCCTGGGTGGTCCAGGGGGGTGGCTGCGACTTTATGGAGCCCCCCATTGGCGGGGGGTTTCGGGGGCAGTGCCCACGAAGCTAAAAATAGATGTAAAATTGCCTTGTAAAAGTATAGTAATTTCTAGTCAATCGGGCCATTCATTAGGTGGATGATCTGATGGTAAAATTTATGTTTAGTTTAGGGTTTTTTTCCCTAGAAGGCAACTCGTCGCTTGTATGAGGGTATTGTATTGCGGCTGTGCATTGTAGGTGTATTCTCGGAGTGAGAAACAGATAGGGAGACTATGAGAGAGAACAAAGGATATTACAATGGATTTGCTGTAGGTTGTGTCTCTTCATTTTTCTAGATAATATAAAGGAAGGAATAGTTGTTCGAGGTGGACATAGCCCAAACTGGGTGAACCACGCATATCTGTGTCTCTCTGGTTTTATGTGTTTTGTGTGCTTATGTTTTTTGCATATTTTATGTGTTGCATTGCTTTGTAATATATATTTAATTTTCTAACATTAACCATATTAACATTGACATCATCAACCTTTACATGATGACGCAACTACAACAATGACAATCACAATGCATGCATAACAAACACATAAACAAAAACATTCCTCCCATCCAATCCAAATGTTGAAACTGAGAGCTCTGATACCAATATATGGTTTCAGATATCACCGAAAGAGAATGAAACCCACTCTGATACCATTTTGTAATCAACCCTTCCACATTTACCCAATTGCACCACCCTTCCAGGGTAAACATGAGAGGAAGAGCTACTGTGACATGACCTTACCTCCTAGGTCCCATTAAGGAAGCGGGGTCAACTACTAATGAAAAACTGAGATTTCACAACATTCTACAGGAGATATAGGACACTCGGAGGACGAGTAACCACCCGTGGTGGAAAAAACATGAGCTGGACACCCTTTTCTCTAACCTGGGTCCCCCACCGCTCCCACAACAAGCCCTCCATGTAGTTGGAAGCCTGCAACCGCATGCACAAGCCTGCATCCATGCAGTTGCAACCTAAAATGTCAAGTTCAGAGCATGTGGTCCTAGATTCTGAGCCTATATTCTAGGTCAGCCTCCAGATCAATGCCCAAAACTCAGTGAGAATTTCTAGAATGATACATGGCATCATGAAAAAGCCATTCATACAAAATTTGATCAAGAAATTGACCTAACCAGGCCTAACCATGACAATCATTTTGTAAAAAATATGGCGAACATGTAATATGTTATCTTTAATAACAATTAGGTTGGTTAGGAGTGTCTTTTTGAGTTAGTTCAAGTTTTTTTGGTCAAATAAAGTCATGAAATTGATCAAATTTCATGTTTGGTATATAGTCCTAAAGGGTTTAAGTGGTTATCAATCATGTGAGTAAGGTCTTGTCATAGGTAAAATTCAAAAATATGAATGCATGAGGTTAATTAAGTCACTTTTTGACACTTGGCACATTTCAACTGAGTCCATAGCGTTTTCTGTGCAAAATAGGTTGTTTTCGTTATAGACTCACCTGACAATTTCGTAGCGAACCTGTCATCCCACTAACTGAATTTGTTGCGAACTCGCGTTTTTCTGCTAGCGGTAAGTGGATAAGTGTGCTGTCATATTTTCAGTGGTTAGAGGTCAGTTTTTCATCATGAATAATCTGTTATGAGTCATCATTTGATGTATTGCCTGCTTGGCAATCATCACACCACCATTATTCCATTTTCCCTCCCACTTTTCTTTCCTAATTTAGCATTCATCCATTCGAGTAATAACACTTACCTTTCGATCCTTGTGAGCTGTTTGATCCATTTCCAACAATTTTCTCTTTTAGATTTTGTCTAGCTACTGTCTCAGGTTAACTTCCACCTCTGTCAAATAAGGAGTTTGTTGTCTTATATAGTTTTTGCAGGTGTCAAGAATTGAAGTAGGGCAACGCTATTTTGGAGGACATGGATTCACATAAGAAGAAAAAAAAAGGGGGCTTTGTAGTAATATATGAGACTATGGATCTGAAACTAGTTATGGAGGACCCAAGTTTTGTACAAGCCTTCATAGATGCTAGCTGCATGAGATTTTGTCAAAAGTTGCAGGGGTACCATGCACAAGTCTCCACATATTTTGCTTCAATTTTTTTGACACAGCTTCAAATTTTTTCATATTGAGTTTCACAGTTTCCCTTGAGACCATTTCTCAAGAAACATAAATTCCGAGGTTTGGGTAAGAATGGTCAAGGCCACCAAGTTCAAACTTCAGAATTGTGATGAATTTCTAAAGCAGGAACATATATGAGTTGATATGACCTTAGGTATACCCAGGAGTTACCTTGAGGAAAACTATTCAAAGTTGTTGATGGTAATCCAAAAGTATTTTACATGTGACATTAGATTTCCCATGATCTACCAATGACACCTTAGCTAACACCTATAAGCAAAAAGCTCAAAACTGATATAAGGGTTCATACGAGAATCACCAGGATTCAAACAGAAGGAAAGGGTAAAATTAAAGACATTATGTAGGCCATTTATATTAGGGAGACCCCTGTGGTAAAACCTGTAAAGATTAAAGGAACTAAAATGAAGAAGAAGGGTCTCACAAAAAAAATTCTTGATTTCTCGAGTGAGGATTCAGGTTTTGTCTTCAAGCCTAAGAAACCTTTCACTAGGTCACAACTCTCAAAGGGAGGCAAGTATAATAAGATGCATAAGGAGATAGAAAAGAGAAAGCAACCCATTGTGGAAGAGATCATTGAGTTATACCCAACTGAAGAAGAAACCACCAAGTCACAGAAAGGCAAAGAGAAGGTCCAAGATAAGTTTGAAG
The DNA here is from genome assembly GCA_034641835.2 of Pinus albicaulis. Classification (NCBI taxonomy): domain Eukaryota; kingdom Viridiplantae; phylum Streptophyta; class Pinopsida; order Pinales; family Pinaceae; genus Pinus; species Pinus albicaulis. The sequence continues at coordinate 435,073,883 of CM076583.1, forward strand.
TGGATCTTCTTAGAGAGAAACTTAAAGAAGCCAGAGATGAAGTCTTAGAAACCAAATTGGAGTTGGAGGATTTTAAACAAGAAAGGAAGGAGCTGTCATATTTCAAGAAGGAAGTCATCAAGAAAATTGATTTTTATGATGAAGTGGCATAAAGGTCAAAGAAAATGCTAAAAATAACACTACCCTTGCACAAGATGATGAAGCACACCATGAGGAGAAATAGATGGCTCTAGGGAGAGAGGAGAAAGCTGCAAAATAAATTCAAAGAGTTAGAAATTCAAATGGAAATGGTGTAGACAGAGTTAAAGCAAAAAGGCTTGAAAATGATAGTGGTGGATGAACCTGCTGTGGATGAAACTGCTACCTCTTGAGGAGGGTAAGACATGTTTTGAGACAATTTTGTTTTAGAATGATCCTTCTCATCATTTCACATAACTCTGGATAGGTTTTTGGAGGAAAGAAGTGTAAATTTCAAATTTTGGAATTATTAGGAGTTTGCAGCATACTCCAGGCTTAAAGCCGAGTTTTCACTACGAACTCGCTGAAGATTATTTTATGTTATAATTTCCATAGTTTATCATAAGAACGGTGCGTAAAGGCATATATTAAAGTATTTTTTCCTAATGAAGACCCTCCAATGAGCAGAGAAGTCAGAATGGTTGCATAAATTGCCAAATGGAAAACGCTACAAACTCTTCACCACGAACTTGCCTTAAGTGTTCTGTTTTTGCAGCAAGGGGAAATTTTGATGTTTTTGAGGATGATTGGACTGATAGCTTAACATTCTTGCCACATCATCAAGCACAACAACACATCCTAAAAATCTGAGAAGTAGACCCTAGATTCCAGTATGGTCGTTCATCACTTAGTCACGGTCATGGCCACCTTAGGCAAAGCTGTGTTTTTCAATAAGCATCATCGTGTATGTGCCATTTAAAGTTGTTAATGAAAATGATGTTAGAGTCCTATTAGGTTTTAAACTCTTTGTAAATAGAAATATCTTTATATTCTCTCCTTGTAATCAGTTCCTTTTTGAATAAGGTGTCTTCAGCAGTTTCGAGGGTCTAGCCCAGGTGGTAGACTTCATGTAAAGGGGTTTAATTCTATAAATAGGGAGATGAGAGTATTAGATGGGGTTGATTGATGTTATGCCACATGCCACTATTTTAATATTTTGCATTCAGTAATATACAGTTGCAAAAATCTTCTTTTAGACCTGAGATTCTTCATGTACTCTTATGTGTTTGTCTTATCTACTTTTTTTTAATGTCCATTCAACTTACTTTATGTGTAATCACTTGGAATTCATATTTAAATATGCTCCAACTTCCTTTATGCATCTAGTCTGATGTTGAAGTTATTTTTAATGAGATTATACATGCCTCAGCTTCCATGAAAGATGTTTTCTATATAATTGAGTTTCAAACTGAATCCATGCCCAATGTTAGCCATTAACTTACATCCTTCATCTGCAAAAAACCATTCAAAACACATTCAAGGGTTAGCCATATTTGTTCTAAGAATTGTTTATTGAAGATAATACATTTCCTTGAGAGATCCCTCTTAGGTTGGAAGGGCTAACTTCAAACCATAATTGGTTTGAAATAGTTACACTCAATTGACTGTTGAACAACCCAATCAGCCTCAGTTTGGTGATAACATAATCTATAGGTCATGAGTGCATATTTAAACAAATGGGTCTGATACTTATCTGAGAATAATCAAGAAGGTCTAATTCCCTCTCATAATAGTTGCAATAACATTTATTAGCTCATGCACTCATTAACCATTCATAAAAATATCAAAACACATCAAGATCCATAGCCATTATACATCATATAACCAACATATAATAAAAAAATGAACAACATATACACCATGATAGAACAACCATCAAAGCCACATAACAACAAATACAATTATTCATGAAAATACAAGAGGAAACAAATCTTACTACCATATGAAAAATCCAACCAAGTCAGGGACTTCCACATACCACCCGACCATAGATTGAGCTGAACCAAATCTCTCTTTCAACCAATCACCCCCGCACCATATTCCAAGCGTGAATGTGGGATCTCATGGAATAAACCAAATATAACCAAACTAGGGCTTATAGAGGCCAAATGAACTCAAACCTCAACATGTGATTCCACCTCACGACCATACATCACTAACATCAACCAAATCGGTCTCTACCCAAGATGTCTAGGGCTCCAGAGTGTTTGTCACAATTGTGACTCTAGGAACTATTAACTCATCCCACAACCTTTTAGGGATCTAGAGAATTTTTCCAACCCAACTCCAGAACAATAAAATCAACCCACTAAGGGCTCAATAGTGTTTGTCCAACCTAGGATCCAGGACTAGTAACTCAACCAAAGTTTTTCCAAGGCTCCAGAGCGTTTTTTCCAACCAACGGCTCCAAGAACTAGTAACTCAACCCATCTCTATAAGGAACCTGAGCACCAATAAAAAATAACAAGCTGGAAACCCACGACACCATGATTATCCAGGAAATGTCAAGGCTAGGCGAAACCACTATATATCCAAGAAATCCCCCATGCCAATGACAGATAATAACCAAATAACCACATGCATATACCATGCATGCCAAAAATAGCATGGAAATCATACATGCAACTCGATACCTGCAAGGCAGTCCTATTGTAACTGCTGATCCTGTTGTTCCCTTGCGCTTCCCCACTTTCCTTTGTATTCTTTCTCCAAATCCAATGAAAACTAGAGTGCTGCAAGCATGCTCCAACAATGCTCCAAGATTTCTCTAATTGTGTAAGAGTATGAGAGAGAGAATAAAGGGAGAGCTCCAAAAATAGAATAACAAAAGCTAACCAGTAAAAAATGTGAATTGATCCTTAGAAGCCTTTTTATCATTTTGTTTACGGTGCTATAAATCCGTCAACCAAGGGGGCCTACCTGATGTGATGTCCCAATTATACCTCACATTGTTTGGAGTAGGAGCCCCATCTGGAGTATCGACCCAACTCCATGTATCCTTGTAGATTTTCCTTGGATACAAAGCTTAGTACAAGAGAGTAATACACAGGTATTTTCGGATCAACAAGTGAGTATGCCTTGTGAAATGTTCAGTTGTGGAAAGTATCAAGGTCCTTCTACCAAAAGGGAAGATAAAAGTGGGCCCTTTAAAGACAATTAACAGTACTAATCTAGAAAAGGCACATGAGCATATACATATGAATGAACCGTTGATCAAATAGTGAACTAGTTCACAAGGAAGCAATGATAGTTAAATAAAATATAACACACCTTCAATAGGATAAGTACCAAAGCCACCGAAATAGTTCAATTTCCTTAGTACAAATGTAAACAACATACATTGCAAAAATTTAAGGGCAGTCTTACAATATTCATGACATACGCATGGAAGCGTGTTGGCTCAACAAGATTATAAATTAATTAAAATTTCCAAGATACATTAAGACAATGAACACCACTAGCCCCAATAGTGGAGCATTAGAGAAGTAATTCGCTCCTCCAAAACAACTATCTTCCTCTCCAATGCTTGGTAGGAGGAGCCAAGGTGAAAAGTCCTTTGCATGAACAATGAGGGTGTATATATAAAAAATGGGGTGATCATTCACCTCCCTTGTGACTCTTGGACTACCCTCATGATTGTTTGAATTATTTATGACCTTTTGACTCCCACATGATTTTTCACATTACATGGATGACTCTTGGACTTCCACTCTACATTAATTTTTCAATATAGAATTTACATAATCCACGAATGATGTGGCACATGATGGCTCATGACATGACATGAAATGACACTGATGACATGGAAATGTCAAGTCACTCTTTTTCGTTGCTTTATTTGTGTATTATTGACATATGGCGCATGTTATTCTTCCTCCTCCTCCTTATGACTTGAAGACAAGGAGTCTTCAATGTGGTCTTGATATTCTGTCTTCTGTTGATATTTTGTGTCCCTTTGTCTTCTCACCCAATGATCATTCGAACTCTTCAGCTCCAGAAGTGCCTTCTATCATGGTCTCCTTATAATTTTCCTCCATTGTCATTCTCTCATGATAAGATAAAGTAACTGCAACTTAAATCCATTCTTGAAAATACAACATCAATATAAAAAACCCCTAATCTAACATGCTCCATGAAATCACTTATTAGGGCTGGAAATGGTGATTGGTTGAGTGATTCAATAAGGGATTTTGTAGTTCCAGAGCCCAAGGTTTGGGATCAAGGCTTGAGACTGCACAATGCGTAGTTCATGATGGACAAGGTCAAAGGATTGTGCAATTGAGGGGCTTAAGAGCTCAACACTGGGGCATGAGGCTTGAGGGTGCCCAATGTGCAGTTCTAAAAGGAAAACCTCAAGGAACTGTGCAGTTGAGGGACTTAGGAGGTCAATCTTGAGGCTTGAGCCTTGATATTTCCCAATGCATATTTTTGAGAGCCCAGGCTAGGTGATTGCGCAGTTGAGGGGCTCAAGAGCTCAAGGTTGAGGCTTGAGGTTTGAAGTTGCCCAATGTGCAGTTCTGGCAGGAGAAAAAGCTGGGGGATTGCATAGTTGACGGGTTCCAGGGCTCAATCTTGAGGCTTGAGGTTTTAAGTTTCCCAATGCACAATCCTAGAGGGAGAGAAATCTCATATATTGCACAGTTCAAGGAGCCAGGTTGGAGGCTTGATGCTTGACACTACACAATGCGAAGTTGAGGATGACTGGGAGGTAATGATTTCACAGTTTTGGAGCTCAAGGGTCAAGTCTGAAAATTATAAATACGCAGTAGACAATTCCAAGAGGCAAGGTTAGGGCTTGAAGGATAAGAATGCACAATGCGTAGTTTAGGAGCACTGAGTGAGTTCAAGTTGCATGAGAGTGGTTCGGATGAGGCTAAGTGTGGAATCAATGAGACCAAAGTGGATAAGGAAAAAAATTGAGTTTCATTACACATTTAGAACACTTTTATACACAATTTTGATCACTCATAATACATTAACAACATACTTTCCAAAATGCAATTACATTGCAATGACTTTCCCCAAGTCTGACACTAAAGGTACACTTTGCGATGACGCTTGTGTGATAGTGCAGAAAACTTTGGGAATGAGTGTAAAACATATCTACATGACTAGAGGGACTCATAAACACCAAATTTACCCTTTTAAACAAGCCAAAACTCCACTTAACATGACAAGTGACACCTCCCATGCTAAAAGACGACATTTTTTATATGAAGAGAAAAGTAGAACGACAGTGAAATAAACACATGCTAGAGAAAACATAACATGAAAAAGAAACTAATTAAAGTGAAATAAAGAGAAAGTGATAGTCGAAAACATGAAAGTGATACTCGTGAAAGAGAATGTGTGTAAAAGTGATAGTTTGGAAAACTCACTGAAATAGGATTGGAAACGAAGCTAGAAGTGAGAAACTGTCAATGAATTTGCACAATGATTTTTGACATGAATTGAAAATTGCATAGGAACTACCTTGGTGGACTGTGCTAGGCTTGTTCAAGCTTGCGTGAATAAATGTGATCATGAATTCATTACAAACTGAGCATGTGTGAGCAGGAGAATTCGACACTTACAATCCAAGAAGGGAGCTCAAAGACTTAACAAAGTATCAAACAACCAAGAAGTGACTACAGAATGACCGATCGCAAGATCCAAAATAGGCTCAACAATTCAAGTATAGGAAAAATTTTCGAGGATGTTTGTTGCAACGACAAAACTTGGTGACACACTGGTAGAGCTCCAACTTATTTGCCTTGGTAAATTATTTGTGCAGGGTCTAGTTATTTAGGGATCATTGATTAATAATTCAGGTTGCTCGAGCTTCCCCACTTACTCTGTATGTACACACGGTCCCCTTCATTCCTTCTCGGTTGAACATAAATATAAAACTAACTATATCACAATGTTTCAAATCAGAAGAAGGGTAACGTTACTCGTGAGCTTAAGATATTTAGGGTATTTTTTTTCATCTCTGGTGTTGCTCTGTTGTTTCTGGTAGGCTTGGACAATACCCCGATGGAGTCACTTCACGAACACAAGCATTACTCCACTACCAGCAAGCCTAGAAAGTACCCCGACAGAGTTGCTTGCTTCAACTCTCTGCGTAGGAAGACTTTATCTTATTTCACACTTTATTTATCTATTTTATAAAGGATTGTTCATTGACACTTATTAATTTCATGGGCGGAAGAATACCGACTTGTTGAAAGTAGAAGATGTTGTTCCTTAAAAGAAGAATATCTAAAACCTCTAATATATTGGTTTTCTTGTTTAGATTTCCCCCTTGTACTTATATACTTGGCTGGATAAGTGTGGATAACACTGAAACATAAAGAACATAGTATAGGCATGAGGTTTCTAGAATAGAAAAAAATATCATGGTTTGACACAGAGATTTACTCACGCAAGGATCGTATTTTCTGTCAGAACATCATTGACCAAAGGATAACCAAGACAATGAAGAACGACTGATGGTTAGCCAAATGTTGTAGTGTCAAAAAGTCCTCTTCTATTTCACTACACTGTCTTCTAGCCAGAGGAAACATCCTTCATGTGAAGCCTTCTTAAAAAAAAACATGAAAGAAGAGACAAGAGACAACAAGAAAACCAAAATTAAAAGGAAAAAAGAAATGGAAGCTAAGCCAATCAACAAAATGCAAGACAAAATATATAAAACAAACGAATGTCTATGGAAAGCGAGTGTAGGATGAGTGAAAGAGGGGGAAACTAAAATGCAAATAGACCGACTCATAGCCTAACTAGTTAGAAGGTCAAGGTCAAGTGTAATGAAACTTCCAGTGAAGCCACCGTAGTTGTTCCCGACCTTCAATCAAAAGGATACAACCAATTAAAAAATATATAAAATAATGTGAAAAATAAAAGATAAAAGCTTGAATAACTTGCACAAAAATTTGAAGGTATTTCCTATGAGCAGAAATATATGTCATAGCCACTGCTTCTACCCAACTTGCGATCTTACATTTTATATTAATATTAAAAACATACAAACCTAAAAAAATTCTTATGAATGCGCATTCATCTGTACCATCCTTCTTAGCAAGCATGAGAATTGACCAAAACTTGTTATTAGCAAAAGGGATTACTAAGAAAGATGCTTCCAGGTAATCATAGAATGGATCTTGAAATTCGAAACAATCCTCTTGAAAACCCCAAAATCCTTGAAAAGGTGAATTTTCAATTAGAAGCATAGGGCCAAGATGATAATATTATGAGAAAAAATGGACCTGATCATATTCATTCGACATGTAAAGACAACGAGGACCTGTCATAACCGTCAACGATTGAGGAAGTGCCTCAACTGCTTGACAAGTACCCCGATAATGAGATGTTAAACCATACAAATCAAAGGATGTAAAACAACTGTAATTGGATGTGTTGATGGGAAAATGGTAAGTTGAATGACAGTCATCATAGACATAATCATGATTGGATGGGCTGATTAAAGCATCATATTCCCAGCTTGTAATTAACAAGGATAAACAATATAAATAGTTTCGCAAATACTTTGCATAATAGAATCATCTTCCTCATGTGATGGATGTAACAAACCATATCATTGTGACTAGTTGTCCACTACACTAGCATTTTAATCGTTGAAGGAAGTGAAAAGGAATGCCAATATAGTAAACACATGAAACCTGTTAGGATACAATAAGCGAAGAAGAATTTTATTCGCCAAATAACTAATGCATTCATTAGTACTCAAAAGGATTTGGGGCGTGATGAAGAAAAATATTAGCCATATAACATTCCCAAGAAAAACTAGGAGTTGAATATTCTGAAATGCATTCAATATACATGATTCATTCAACCAAATATGGTGTTTGAAATAATCAACTTCACAGTTCCATTCTTCTGTGAGAGATACACACTCCAAACTTGAGTTAAGAGTAAGAGCTTTGCATGGATATGAATCAACTAAAATAGAATCTTGAATCCAATCATAAATCGAATCTTTAAAATTAGAAAGATTATATCCACAACACCAAACATATTTCAAGAAGGAATTTACATTGAGTGAAACCATGTGGAAAGAATTTTTTTGCGAGGAAAACAAAACCTGGCTCAGTTCGGGGATCTTACCAGAGTTGCAAGATCCTGATATAACCATTAACGAAATTTGAAGTGCCTCACCCCCCTGATAAGTCCCCAAACTTTCAAGGATTGTAAAATCACATTTTTAAGATTGAACCATATCATGCATGGTGTGAGGATAATTGATTTCATTGATTTCAATGATAACACTATTAACCAGATGGAAACCATCTTTGTCATTGATTTGATCAAATTTTACAACTTCGACAACCAAATTGCTTAAGTCAAAATATTGTTCTGATTGCAAAACTAAAGATGTATGAATCAAATATATTTCACGAGAAAGCTGATTTGAAGAGTTGTCTTCATGCAAAACAAGATATGATACAAGGTAGAAATGATACTTAATGATCTGATTATTTTCTCTTTCATCATGGACAACCTCACTACCTTGTGTCAATTGAGAAGTGAAATCATCCGATGAAGAAATTGAAGATCATGGAGTATCTTCATCGCATGTAGATGCATCACAAACAGTTGAACATAAGGGATAGTGGGATGAAGAGGAAGTTTTAATAAGAGAATTTTCTTTGGTTGGATGAGATTCCAGATATAATTCTGTCAAATCAACATTTTCTGGAGGAACTGAAAAATCAGTTGGTGCACTTGGGCATTCATCACCACATAAATTGACAAAGCTATCATCATCAAAATGATTATTGCCTAAGACTACAGATATGAAAAAATTGATTTCATTTGATTCACTACCGAGATTGAATATTGAAAATCATCCAAGAATGTAAGAGCATCATCTTGACATGGAGGACTTCGAAAAAAATAACAAAGATAAAAAAAAGTCTTCTCCTTCTTTCTCCTCTACTCACAAAACCTGAATACCTTGCACTTATTTACTTCTTGTATTGGGAAGAGATTGATTAGGTAGATTGAGGGATAAGGGGTCATGAGAAAGAGATGGTAGAGGATGCGAGGTATCCAAATCAGATTCAAGATTAAAATTCTGTATAATAACATCATCCTGAGGAACGAAGAAATTAGTCTTCACCATAGGCTTCATGAATCATTCCAGGAGTTCCTCCATGGGATCTAAATCATGAAAAGCAAAAGGAGGATGAGAAGATGGATTAGGAATTTTATTTGCATATTTCCCAACTTTATGATCATCGCAATGAGGCACCTCGATCAGAACCGAAAAAGGAGGAGGAAAAGGAACAAAAGGAATAGCAGGCTCCTCCTCTGAAGTTAGGGGTGTCTCATGGCTTACAAGATTTGGGGAAGGAGAAACATCAAGAGGTTTAGATTCACCGTGTAAAGAGATATTAACCAAATGCTCGAAATTTTCTTTAAATAAATCCCAATCTGTTTCTTCTTCAGGAAATTCATAACAGAGGTGAAGGAATTGATTAGAAAAATCCTCAATTGATTCATTAGGCTTCATTCTTAGTTGACTAATCCTTTTATAAACATCTCAGTAATCATACCTATCAAATGATAAATTAAGCTCCTTGATGAGGTTTTCAATAGAATGAAGGGAAGTAGGTGTTAGAGTATGACACCATTGACTAACTTGACCTTCAATTGTGAGGCATAAAAGAATACAAGCCACATCTTCACAGTCAATTTTGTAGTATTAATAGAACTTAAGGAAAAGAGGTACGTGCTCGAAAATGGATGTATCACCCTCACTATCAAACTTGAGTTAATACAAGTCATGAAGAGGCTCATTAGGGATTGAAAGTTCACTAGGGGACAGGTTAGAAAAACACACCGAGAGTATGATTTGAGGATGAGCCATTTTAGATAAGAGGTTAAAAATAGACTCAACATGCACAACTTGTCATTTGGCCCTCCTTCTAGTGCCATTTTATTGATGGTGCTAAAAATCCCTCAACCAAGGGGGTATCCCCGATGTGAATTGCCAATTAGACCTCACACCATTTGGAATAGGGGCCCCATCCAAAGTGTCATCTTGACTGCCATGTATCCTTGTATATTTTCCTTGGCTACAAAGTTCAACATAAGAGAGTAATACATATGTATTTCCAGATTAGCAAGTGAGTATGCCTTGTGAAATGTTCAATTGCGGAAATTATCAAGGTCCTTCTATCGAAAGGGAAGAGTAAAGTGGGCCCTTTAAAGAAAAGTAATAATACTAATCTATAAAAGGCATACAAGAATATAGATATGAATGAACCGTTGATCAACTAGAGAAATAAATCACAAGGAAGCAATGATTTTTAAAGCAAATACAACACATCTTCAACAAGATAAGTACCTAAGCCACTGAAATAGTTCAATTTCCTTAGTACATATGAAAACAACATACATCACAAACATTCAAAGAATAGTCTTACAATATTCATGACATATGCATGAAAGTGTGTTGGCTCAACGAGCTTCTAAATTAAGTAAAAGTTCCAATATACATCAAGACAATGAACACCACTAGCCCCAATAGTGGAGCATTAGTGCAATCACTCGCTCCTCCAAAAAAAATATCTTCCTCACCAATGCCTAGTAGGAGGAGCCAAGGTGAAAAGTCCTTTTGAATTAACAATGAGGGTGTATATATATAACAAATGGGGTGATCATTCACATCCCTTGTGACTCTTGGACTACCCTCATGAATGTTTGACTTCTCTATGACCTTTGGACTCTCACATGACTTTTTGCATTACATGGATGACTCTCGGGCTTCCACTTTACAATACATTTTTCAATATAGAATTTACATAATCCACAAATGATGTGGCACATGATGGATGACGACATGAAATGACATGACACTAATGATATGGACTACATGATGACATGGAAATGTCACGTCACTCTTTGCTGCTACTTTATTTGTGTCTTCTTGAAAGATGGTGCATGCTCTTCTTCTCCCTCGTCCTTATGACTTGAAGATAAGGAGTCTTCAATGTGGTATTGATCTTTTGTCTTCTATTGCAATTTTGCATTCCTTTGTCTTCTTGCCTAATGATCATCTGGTATCTTCAACTCCATAGGTGTCTTCTATCATTGTATCCTTGTCCTTTTCCTCCATAATCATCCTATCATGATAAGATAATGTGCCTACAATGGAAATCCATTCACGACAAGACGACATCAGCCCAAAAAACCCCTAATCTAACATGCTCCATTAAATCACTTGTTATGGTTAGAACTACATATTGGTTCAGTGTCTGACTTAGGAATTATGTAGTTCTAGAGGAAAAGGTTCAAGAATAAGTTTTGATACTGTGAAATGCACAATTCAGGATGGCCAGGGTCAAAGGATTGTGTAGTTGAGGGGCTCAAGAGCTCAAGACTAGGGCTTGAGACATGAGGTTTCCAAATGTGAAATTATGGAAGGAAAGACTCAAGGAACTGCATAATTGAGAGACTCGGGAGGTCAAGCTTGAGGCTTGAGCCTTGATATTTCCCAATGAAATTTTTTGAGAGGCCAGGATACGTGAGTGCGTAGTTAAGGGGCTCAAGAGCTCAAGGTTGAGGCTTGAGGTTTGAAGTTTCCCAATGCGCAGTTCAAGCGGGAGAAAAAGTTGGGGATTGCATAGTTGAGGGGTTCTAGGGCTCAATCTTGAGGCTTGAGGTTTGAAGTTTCCCAATGCACAGTACTGGAGGGAGAAAAATCTCATATATTGCACAATTGCACAGTTTGAAGGAGCCATGATAGAGGCTTGATGCTTGACACTACATAATGCATAGTTGAGGATGATTGGGAGGCAATGATTGCGTAGTTCTAGAGCTCAAGGGTCAAGGATGGGTGCTGTGACTACTCAGTGTGCATTTCCAAGAGGTAAGGTCAGGGCTTTAGGATTGATACTACGTAATGCGCAGTTCAGGAGGGCCGAGTGAGGTCAAGTTTCCTGGGAGTGGATTTTCTAGACGAGGCTAAGTGTGGAATCAGTGAGACAAAAGTGAATAAGGACAAAAATTGAGCATGATCACACACTTAGAACAATTGAATAAATAACATTGATCACTCATAATACATGAACAACATACTTCCCCCAATGTAATGACTTTTCCCAAGTGCGACACTAAAGGTACACTTTGCGACGACAATGACGACGGTTGTGCGATAATGCATAAAGCTTTGGGAATGAGTGTAAAACATGTCTACATGGCTAAATGGACTCATCAATACCAAAGTTACCCCTTGTAACAAGCCAAGTCTCCACTTTACAGGATGAGCGATACCTCATATGCCAAAAGACGACATTTGATATATAGAGAAAAGTACGAACGACACTTGGGATATGTATACGATGGTGAAATCAACACATGCCAGAGTAAAGATAACATGAAAACAACACCAATTAAGGTGAAAGAAAGTTCATTAGAGAACTTTTGAGGTCTAAAATGGGCCTCCTAAGAAAAATGTGCAACCAAAATACACTTTCTAAGAACCAATAGGATTCAAGATGATGTTGTCAACCATAGGGGATGATTCACCATTTTTAGGGTAAAAAAGTAAAAAGATTAAAAAATAATAAAATAATAAAACTACTTTTTCAACTTATCTCTCGAAGGTTTTAATCAAATTTTGAGTGGGAGTATTCGTTGGATGCAAAATTTGATTCCTCATCCTAGGAGTGTCCATGTTGCATACTTTCGATGGAACCTACTATACAAAAAATGAGAAATACATGAAAAATGATTGCAATCACGTTTTTTCGTCTATTTCTCATTTTGCGTGTAGTAGGGTCCATTGAAATTATGCAACATGGGTACTCCTTGGATGATGAATCAAATTCTGCATCCAACAAGTGTTCCCGCTTGAAATTTGAGTAAACACATAGGGAGATAAGTTGAACATACGAGTTGAAACAGTAGTTTTTTCTTTTTTCCCTCCAAAATTTGATGATGTAATATAATATTATTTTATTATTTTCACTATTGTTTTATAATATCCTTAGGAGGCCCTTTTTAGACCTCAAAATTCTCTTAATGAAAGCGATAGTTAAAAACATGAAAATGGTACTCGTGAAAGTGAAGGTGCGCAAAAGCGATAGTTTAAAAACTCATTAAAATAGGAGTACAAACGCAGCGAGAAGTGAAAAAATGTCAATGACAACGCACACCGATTATCAACATGAATTGAAATTACACAAGCATTGGCTTGGTGGACTGTGCCAGGCTTGTTCAAGCTTCCATGAAGAAATGCACTCATGAATTCATTACCAAATGAGCATGTGTGATTAGGTGACTTCGACACTTACAATCCAAGAAGGGAGCTCCAAGACTTAAAAAAGTATAAATCGACCAAGAAGTGACTATGGAACGACTAATCACAAGATCCCAAGTAGGATCCAAAGTTCAAGTATAAGCAAAATTTTGGAGGGTGTTTGTTCCAGCGACAACATATTAAGGCCTCTATTTTCTTCACTTTTCCTTAATTTTCCTTCAATTTTTGTCACATGCAAATATGTGACCTTTCACATTGCTTTCCTCCTTTTTTTTTTCTTCATAAATAAATGCCAATTAATGCCACTTTTCCTTTTTCAATCTATATTGCCATTTATTAATCACTAGTGATCCCTATCTCTTATGTTTTTCACAACATTAAGCTTGGAATATGTGTCTCATAACCTTGGTTATTGTTTTTATTTATTTACATAGGAAATCAACCAGGGGATGTTACACGAGATTACAATATTTATCAAATTTTTTTTTTCCCTGTTAGAAAAAATGTTTTTTCTTTTTCTTTTTAGGGTAAAAGAAAACATTGCAATATAAAAGTTTCAAAATCTAAAAAAGATGGGATAAAAAAAGTACCAACGCTTCCCTAGAACCAAGGGCTCTCCTAAAAAAAAATCTAATAATCAATAATGTTTAAAAAAAAAACAATAATGTAATGTTTGGAGCATTAATATACCTCTTAGTGCTTCATATAGGTTAAATAGTTCCAATAGTACAAATATGACGCGGGAACCCAAAAACCATTGAATTTGCAAGTCATCCCTATTTATTTATAAAAGAAGAGTGGTTTATAACCTCTACCTCAAAGACCCTAAATATTAACTCCTCTTCATATCTCTCAACAATATATGCATTAGGAAGAATGCGATCTAAAGCAATAAAAATAAAGGGTTTGTTTTTATGACATTCTTGAATGAAATGAATTTTGAAGATGAAAGCTCTCCATTGTAGAATGGAGTAATAGAAAGAGTTTTCTTTAATTGAAGGACAATGTGTTAATATGACAACAAATATTTTATCCATCTCCTATATGTAGGAACGTTACTTTCTATTGCAAGGTTGATTATTTTAAAACCAAATTTTCAACAATTTATAAAACATTTTTTTTTTTTTTTAAAGCAATTAATTTTAGAGTGATAACAGATTTTAAAAGCATCCATCGTAAGCAGTTGTTAAATCAATTTGTACTATTAAAAAAAATAAAAATAAAATAAAAATTAAAAATTGTGTTGTAGTAGAGTTAATAACAATTACATGAAGCTAGCTAGAATTCCAAAATTAAGGCTGTGTAATCATTTGTTGTTATAATTTTTTTTCAAAAGAAACCATATAAAAATCATTCCAAGTATTTTTGGTTGTGGCTTGCTTGACGAAATTTCCTAAGATTCTAATGACTCTGAAATACACGAAATTTAATGAAATACTTGGTTATTATTTCTCATCTTTCCCCAGATCAAAGGAACGAGGGGCATGTTGTTCTAAGTTCATTAGTTCATTGCACGAGTGAATTATTTGTTCTTTCTCAAATTTTTCTTGGACAAATTTTTTTGATGCTCGATTGTTAGAGGTGCATTACTGAGATTATTTACGAAGATTCAGATCCAAATTCTCCACCATGCTACATTCAAGTTTTAGGATATTCAATCTTTGTTTTGATGGATTAGTACTATATTTGTTTATCACGATAAACAATGGTGCTCAATGGCATTGATATTTATGTAATTGAAGGCAAGGTTTTCTTGTTGAAATGTATGCCTTCCTCATGCCTTCACATGATTATTATGAATTTTGCAAGATCCATGTTGACCATGTTGTGCACTTTTGTTATCTAGAAAGCTTGAGAGAAGGCTGGGTAGAGGGGGATCATGTGTCCTTAATGAAAATAGGCATATCTACCTTGAATTTGAAAGATATAAAAACTTGCTTCTCAATCCAATTTCCTTTGTATCTTTCCTTGACCTAAATTGCCAGCTCATAAATGAATTTAGTGGCTGACACAACAACATTAAGAATTTAAGTGTTCCCTAATACAATATCCTTCTAATTCCAGACTAATACTAAAGAAGAAGTCACTTGTAAATGAAGCTTGTTGTTAAGCTTGATAAATATATTGTCCTAGACAATCTTAAGGGCAACATCTCCCTCCAAAACTAAATCCCTAGAAGCAAATAAAAAACACATCATAGAACAAACGATGTTAACAAATGGCCCAAAGATAAATTTTGAGCATACCAAAGGTTTGGTCCTCACTAGATTAAGGCCACTAAGGTGCCTAGTTTATTCCTCTACTCACAACACTTTCCCATCACAAAAATGCACTAATAGTTTGAGCTCTTCAAAGCTTGGTGCATGTTTAAATCCTCACATGCTACAAGTACCATATTCCATCCTCTAAGATTCCATATTGAAGCAAGAAAAATGATGTTATCTCTACATATTTATGAGGAATTAAATGTTGATTAATATTTCAATCCAAGGAGAACTATATGGGATATAGCAAGTATCACCACCCCAATTTTTCATAAGAATTCGTAGCTTAAGGTTTTTGTTTATCTTAGCCCATTGATCAAGCATTGAATTGAGGCCCATTTTGACATGGAAAAAAATATATTTTGAGAAGTTTTTTTTTTTTTTTTGGCCTTCCAACGATGTTTTCCTAGTTGTTATCCATGGCATTCACTTTGTCAATCATGACTTTGATGAATATAATAAAATACCTAATTATTATCGATGATTTGATTCTTTCTTCCCTAACTATGAGGATGCCTCACAATAATAAATGAATGAAATCAAAATTAAAGTTAAAATTTTAATGTCATATATCTAAACCTTATCTATATCACTAAAAATAAGAGTCACAAACAAACAAAACATCACCTAACTATTTTAGATCTACATCAAGTCACAAACAAAAAAAATCACTTAACAATTTTAAGTTGACATAAGACTTAGAAAAATTGCATTCAAATTTCATTAAATGAAGTAAGGTTATTTTTTCAGTCATAAATAATCAACCCATTTTCCATAGATAACACAACTACAAAATTAAATATGTAACTTTTAAATAAGTCTTTTTTAGTCGGAACCATAAGAATTAGATTTTTAAATCAAGCTTTCACTTGAAGAATTGATTAGAATATATCCTTATTATCCGCTTGACCTTTCATTATGTTCCTTTTTATAGGATATATAACTTTCCTAATTATTATAAGATATTTCAAATAAATTTACTTGACCTTTCATTATGTTCATTTTTACAGGATATATAACTTTCCTAATTATAATAAGATATTTCTTTTACATACTTCGAACAAATTTGCTTCCAAATTATGCTCAAAATTTACCACTAACATGGAACAATTAAAGTTCTCACTTATGTTATATTAGAGATCTTTTGCTTAAATAGATTACTTTTCTTTGAGCTTCTTTGGATTAGATTTTCATAAGTTAGTTAATGTCTCTCCCTCCTTATTCACTGCAAGTGCCACACTTTTAAATTTTGGAGTGCTTAAGGAAACTATGTGCTTAATCCATATCAAACATTTATGGAAATGTAACAATAGTTATATAATTATTTTGGCATCTTGGATTGTTGTCACTACACTGCGTGCATTGACATATAACACCCACGCTGAGTTATTAGTCACTTCCATACCAAAAAATTACGAATTTTTTTTTGCGATTATAGGTTTTTCCTTTCCCGATGCGATGACGTATGATGCCGTCAGGCGTAGGGCTCCATTGACCGAGATATCTCGTCAGGCGTAGGGTTATCTTTCTTTATAAGCGATGTATCAACAAATTAAAACTCGGAAAATTTATGAAGGTTCACAAGCGATGATGAGTCACACTTAGGGCTGATTATTCTTAGTCCAAAATTTTTTATAGAATAATTCAGAAATTTTAGTAAAATTATGAAAAATTTGGGTAAAATTTTTTGCAAATCTAAATTATAATTGTTAAATTTCAATATTTTAGATACTCTAAAAGTTTTTGATGGTGCTGAATCTATTTTCACCATCATAGTATTTAAATTTACATTATCAATTAAAATAAAATATAAAACAATTCATTTTAACTCTAAATTTAAGATATATTTTCATTTAACTTATTCATTATAAAAAGTTAGCAACATAGTTAATTGAAAAGAGTAATTGATGCTCTCTCAGCTATCAATTAAAAAAGTAAACGAAATTTGTTGTGACTTTAAAGCTATAAAATAAATGAATAATGATTAAATTTGGAATTTTACTCATAATAGTTTTGTTTTCATTTAAAAATTAAAATTAATAATATATTAAAAAATATGTTTTAAATAAAATATTATTTTTTAAATAAATAGAGATTATTGGGTAGTTGAGTGGAATGGTTGTTATTTTTCTTATCTAGATTTAAATCTCAACTAGTAACATAATAGACTATAATGCCTTGATAAATATTGTTATAATAATCTCTTGTTTATGAATATTGTTGTGTTGGCTTAGAATTTTATATACATTTAAATAAATAGACTCATGGATTGGCATGGTATCAACAACCTCACTCTTGCTCTCATATACATTTAAATAAATAAACTTATATATTCTCGTAGTATCAACATCAACAACTTTACTTTTCTTCAGGCTTAAAAAAAACCTAGTTTCTTTTTTGATTTTTTTAAAAAATACTAATATATATAAATAATTTTGAAATATTAATTTTTTTTTAGAGATGGTCATAAAATCAAATATTTTCATGAATAAGAGAAAGTAATCTATGGACGCATCTCTGGCATTCCCCAATCTCACTTAAAAATGGAAATCACATTTATAAAGTATATCTTTAGATTTGTGGACTTATATATTTGTAATATTATGTCAAAGTTACGGATGTAAGACAAAGTATATAAAGGTGTTTAATATTCTGTAATATATTATTAATATAATTAAATATATAAAAAGTGATGGTGGGTTTTGTAAATAATTTTAAATATTTTTAATTGTATCTAATTTAAATCGTTGAAAATTTTGTTTTTTTTTTAAAATAATTTTTTTCAAATAAAAAAGAAAAAAGAAAAAAAAAAGAGTTAAAATTTCAAAACAAGAGTTAAGTTGTATAAACAAAAGCAGTGGCATTGTCATCATATAGTTTGTTTGTTTGTTTTTTTTTTTAAATTAAAAAGTTCTACTAACATCTGGAAAATAAGATTACATAGTAAGCAACCGGGTGAGAGCAGAAGCTTCAACACTCGGAACAGAGAACTGATGTAGAAGAGCAAACCCTCTTGGGAGGCAATTTACATTGGATTTAGCTGAGAGGGTGACACATTTACAAAAGAGTGGGAGCATAGCCCAGAACAAAAAAGGCCAACCTGGCCTCACATAGAGAGAAGGGCCAAACATGCCGAGAAACTGTATAACACTGCGGTGCAAATAGAACATAAAAAGACCTCACATGAGAAAAAAGGAACCTGGAAACTTCATAGGACTGAGTAGGCCTTTAAGCAGTATCTTCCCCCGGGTAATTGTTAAGGATGATGGGGCACTCTGGGGTGCTGCCTTCATGAATGACGTGCTGGGCTTTCAGAGTCGTGGAGGGGCTTGCTGCCTTCCCTTTGATCTCTAGTATACCATGTCGGCTTGCTGTTCTACGTTTGAGCATGCTGTAATGGGGAGAATTATTGTCAACAAAACGTCGGTAATGGACCTCACCCACATAGATCATGAACTTTTCCGCGAGGGCGTCTATTTTCTTTTCCACCGCGTTGTGACTATCCCGTTACTCCTGCAAAGCCAGAGCCATCGTGGTCTTAATCTGCCAATGGAGCTCAATGGCTCTGCTGAAGATGTTTTCTCTCGCCCTGGTTAGTTCGGGATTCGAGATCCAATTGATGGAGGCGTCTACCTCTTCCGTGGAGACCTGCTGGCGGACATTCTTGGCCCTGTCTTCAAACTTAAGGATGTGGTCCTTAGATTCCTAAGTGTTGGTATTCTCATAAATTATGGCTACATTTCGCGCGGTGGTAGTCGCTCTTGTTGTTGGAGGCCTGTTAGGGTAAGACCAACGTGAGCTGCGACCGGGTCCTCGTCTCCCAAGGGCAGGAGAGACAGAGCTGCGAAGAGGCATGATGATGGAGGGCTTAGAGAACAGAGGGCTGCGGGGCAGATTACGCTGGGAGCTCGGATTAACGAGTGTGGAGAGCAGATTGCTACAGGGATGAGATATAGGGCATAACCTTCGCAAGAAGGGGGAGGAAAGGCGCTCAGGATAAAACTCACAGGGGAATGCGACAATGAGCTTGGAGGCTGGGTATACATAGGCCGCAGGCGAGGTGGGATGATTGGAAATCGAGGGGAGGGGAATGATGAGAAGGCACGCACAGAGCAGAAGGTAGTTAATGCGACAGGGTTGCATGGAGATGGATAGGCCCCAAGGGCGGCAAACATAAGAGTACGTGGAGGTCGAAGTACCTTCGCTGATGCGAAGGAGGTTAAGGGATGTTGAGATCATGATGCAGTCGAGTGAGGATCAACAAACATCCGATCCATGTTATACCTATCTCGCATCTCTTTCCTGATTATGATGGCACATTCTTCTTTAACCGTGGATTTCCCGAGATCATCCCATGCTTGGGAAAGGAGGTGAAGAGTTCCTTCCACTCTAGCATTGGCCAATCAGTCCGCCAACTGGTTCGCTCTGCGTCGGACCGCTCGGAAGGAGACCCCCTTGGCGTGGTTGATATGGATTTCTATCTGATGAAGAATCTTGTTGAGCCACCAACTCTCCAAAACCTACATAGCGCTTCAGCCTTGTTGGAGTTTTTGACAAACTTAGGTAGCAAACCACATAACTCTTGTTAATTGTGTATCACTTTGTTTATATGCATTGTAAATTTGAAATAACTTTCCTAATTCTAATAAGGTCTTTCTTTTACAGAATTCAAAAAAAAAGATTGCCTCCAAATTATGCTCAAAATTTACCACTAACATGAAACAAGCAAAGTTATCACTTAGGTTACATTAGACACCTTTTGCTTAAATAGAGTAAGGCTCTTAATTGTGATTACTATTCCTTAGTTCCCGCTTCAACTACCAAGGCTCCTTCCTCCTCTCTGTCACTGATTCCTATCATCAACGCCCCATCTCCGTCACTGGCTCCAGTCGTCGATGCTCCATCTCCGTCGCCTTCTCCAGCTCCACTTGTCTCTGTTCCATTCCCATCTCCTATTTCACCTCCGTTGTCTTCTCCAGTCGTGTCTCCTCCGTCCCCGTTAACGACAAACTCGTCGTCTTCTCTACCCTTGTCACTGTCAACGACGATTCCGTTGTCTTCACAAAACGCGGCCACCGCCTCTCCACCTCCGCCAAGTGCATTGCCTCCATCTTTAGTCTCTGCGCTGAACCTTGTGATGTCGCAGGTTCAGCGTCTTCTTTCTTCTCTTATAATCAATTCAATGAAAGAAGGAAATAGTTAGCCAAAAATTAATTTGACGACTTGGTATGTGATTGTTTCTTGTTGTACTATTCTGACCAGTCTCAAGATTAAAAATCTAATTAAAGAATGCAATATAGGAAATTGTAAAATGTAAAACAAACGTGTACAGTGATATAATACACATTTCTATCCACATAAATCTTTATATCGACTTTAAAATTATATCTATTTCACATAACTTTTTATATTTACTTAATTTTTGAAATTTAAATTATAATTATATATATAAATATATTAAATATATATATACATTTAAGTCAGTTCACTGTATTCTAGGTTGAAAATTAAAATTAAAATGATATATATAAAGATACATATTTAAGTCATCCTAGGTGGGTTGGGATGGTTTGATTATAATTTTCTTAGCCAAGTTCAAGTGTCATTGTGAAATGAAGTTCCAATGGAAACTACCTTTACACTGATTATCTTGACTATGTTGAGTAGGTAATTTTTCCTTAATTAAAATTAAAATGATATATATAAAGATACATATTTAAGTCATCCTAGGTGGGTTGGGATGGTTTGATTATAATTTTCTTAGCCAAGTTCAAGTGTCATTGTGAAATGAAGTTCCAATGGAAACTACCTTTACACTGATTATCTTGACTATGTTGAGTAGGTAATTTTTCCTTAATTCTTGCAATTAACTAGAATGAATATATAAAGTTTTTTAATTTTTTTGATATTTTTTAAAATTAATTAAATTTAAAATCCAATAAAAATTATGTGAAGTTATACATTTAAATTATGAAATTTATTAAAAATTATATTGTTGAATTGATCCTTGTGAATTAGAGGAAGAATGATATTCACAAATACACATATATATGAAAAATTTATTTTTGTTTTATTTTTTCAAAAAGTTGTTTTTTATTTGATTTCGCTTTATTGTTTTGTTGTTGAAAAAATAATAACCATGTTTTATTCCAAACACTAATAAAAACAAGTGTTGTATAGTAGCTAGTACCTGTAACTTAGTTTAAATATAGCTAATTGGAGTATGAATTGTTGACATGAAGTGCGATTATCAGTTAAAGCCTTTATTAAAAAAATAGAAATGAAAGTGAAAAAGTTGTGCTAAAATGTTGTTTATGTGTGAGCCCCCTACCATTGGTTGTAACGAAGCTTTATAAATTTATTTCTTTGGCACTGTTTGGTTCAAATTGATATGGAGAAACTTAGTTTTAAGTTAATGAGATGTATATTTCAAGAAACTTGTTTTACACAACCGATTGTCTTGAACAAAGTAAACTTTTAATGTTAATTCTCAAATGAGACTTCTTTCTTTTGCATAGAAAAATGGAATTGGGATGATCTATAATTTGTGATTTAGTATTAAATTATTTTTTAAATTAAATTGTGAAGACAAGTTAATTAATATTTATCAATAATTTGTAATAACAATTGTTTTACTATTAATTCAACCATACTAAATTATGACTAGCACAATTATATAAATTAAATCACCAATAACTATATATGGATATCAAAACACTTAGTTTCTAATCACAATTCTTAGTTCCTAAAACATTTAGTGTCCTGAAAATAAAAGAAGCATTAAAAAAATGATTAAACGGCTTTAACAAAATTCACACATTAACTTTTTGCATGGTAGATGAGACCAATCTTCTATGTTTGGTTCGAGGAAAGAAGATAAAACAACTTTACCAAACCAATTGAAACATATGAAAAATTGAAGGTTAATCTCCAATGACTTGAAACAAAATATATAGAACTTCAAATTGGGATCTTCAACTACTTGAAACAAAATATATGGAACTTCAAAGTAGGATACTTCAAAGTGGGATCTCCAACTACTTGAAACAAGATATATGGAACTTCAAAGTGGGATGTCCAACTACTTGAAACAGAATATATGTAACTTCAAAGTGTAATACTCGGGGGAAGTTTCAAATCCTTTGACTTGCCAAAACAATCATAAAGACACGAAAGTATATAAAAAAAACTTCTTGAATTCAAGAAGATCAATTTCTTGAATTTAATTTCTTGTTATAAGATCAATTTATGAAATTCTTGATATACTTGGAGGCAGAAATTATAAAAACTATGAGTAAATAAAAAAAATTCAACAAAGTTACTAAAAAAATGTTCATTAGATCCTAAAAATTAGTAACCATACATCAATACAAATTTCTTAATAAAATTAGAAAAAAAATGCTCACAAGATTCTAAAAACTAATAAATAATTATCATAATAGTTATTAATTATAAAAGCCATATATAAACAAGAAAAAAAATTATGATTAATTTAATTGAAATTGAAAATAGAGAAAAAAAATTTAAAAAGAAAAAAAAAATATAAGTCAAATTAAATTATTTAAAATTATTTAATTATTTTTTCCTCTTTAAAATTTGTCATCTTAAAAACAAAAACCATAGAAAAACATTAAAAAAAGGTAATATAGCTAAAAAAGAATTATTGGGTTTTATTTTTATTTTTATTTTTTTTTCTCTTTAAAATTTGTCATCTTAAATTGAA
Organism: Pinus albicaulis; assembly: GCA_034641835.2. Classification (NCBI taxonomy): domain Eukaryota; kingdom Viridiplantae; phylum Streptophyta; class Pinopsida; order Pinales; family Pinaceae; genus Pinus; species Pinus albicaulis. The sequence goes on from CM076583.1 coordinate 435,097,152, forward strand.
AAGATGGAGAAAAAACTATAATTCATGAAAATGGAAATAATATAGAAAGGAAAAATTAGTAACTAATAGAAATGGAAGTTACTAAAAAAATCCATAATAACACCTCAACTACTCACCTTACAAATAAATATATTTAAATAATAATAAAAACTAAAAAATAATGAATTCCCAACATTAAACTATGGAATAAGTGGCATAATTTTTTTCCTAAAGACAAACTAACAGGTAGTCAAAGGAAAAATTGAATGTGTAATACCATACTTGGAACAAGTCTAATAATGCTAAATAAATGAACATATGAATTTTTGAAAATAATTTAAAATGAACAAATGACTTTTTGAAAATAATTTAAAATGAACAAATGACTTTTTGAAAATAATTTAAAACTATAATATTTTTTTTCCTTCCTATTTTTTCTTTTGGTAACCCAAACGAAACCTAGAGGAATTGACAGCTGGGTTAGTCTTGTACTCACAAGATACAGGGTTGATTCTGGCTGCTACCACTATACCTATGGATGCCTATGGCATGTCCTCCTCTCCGTAAACCAAGTCATGACTGAAGAACTGAACCTTGGATCTCTTAATTTGCACGATTTCACATCACTTCGATCACCAATTAAACTGCCATTGGAACTGATTTTTTCCTCTATAATTTTTTATTTTTTTTTTAAATTAAAATTTATTTTTAATTTTGGTAACCCAAACGAAACCTAAAGGAATTGACACCTAGGTTAGTCTTGTACTCACAAGATACAGGGTTGATTCTGGCTGCTACCACTATACCTATGGATGCCTATGGCTCCGTAAACCAAGTCATGACTGAAGAACTGAACCTTGGATCTCTTAATTTGCACGATTTCACATCACTTTGATCACCAATTAAACTGCCATTGGAACTGATTTTTTCCTCTATAATTTTTTTTTTTTTTTTAAATAATTTTTTTTAATTTTTAATTTTAATTTTATTTTTATATTAAAATTAAAATTTATTTTTAATTTAAATAATATATAAATATAAACAATTTGATTCATTGCTCAATTCTAATATAAAGTGGGCCAAACTAATAAAATAAATATACATAATTTACCTGTGTCAATTGAAATTAGAATTATTGTTATGATATTTTTATTACTATATTTTAGTGTATAGTGTAAAGAGGGTTAAAGTAATAAAATGAATATACATAATTTTCAAGTATATGTTAATTATTTAATTATAATTATAATAATTAGTTATGTATTTTTATAAAAAAATAATAAATGATTTAATAAAAGTTTGATTTGTTTAGAGACATTTAGTATGTCTAACTTGTGACTTATATTTTACGTGAATATTGGTGATTTGAAATGCTACGAGTATTGTTGTAACTCTAGAGACGACATCTGACTGAGAAGAGGTCAATGCCTAGGACATCTGTACAAAAAGGCAAAAAAATATGTTTGTTGTCCCATTATGATTACTCATAAAAATATTATACATGTATTGCAAATTTTTTTTGGGGATAAAAGATATCTTTTTAGATCACCACGTTGTCTATGAAAATGATTTTAAAGTCATAGTGATGTGATATAATGAAATGATGGAAGATTCAAAATAGAAGGTTGCAGTTGCAGAATATTTTATTATAAATCTTAGAAAAATGCATGAAAGACTTAGAAAATTAATATATGGAAATATGGAGCGCAGTTTAAGGTTATTTAATTAAAGTTTACAGGTACTGTGAGCTCTCTCCAAGCAAAGTAAATCTGTATTACTGAAAATAACCAACAACTTCTTTACATATTTCCAAGAGAAGAAAAACAATTAATGACTTACAGTAACAAAAAAACACATATCATATTCAGAAGACAATTGTAATCACCTAGAAAAAATTATTATATCTCCAAGAAGAAAGTAGACACATTACACATGAGTTTCTCTCTAAAGTCAAATATACGGAACCCCAAAAATGGTTCCTTAATGTCTTTTTGTAGAAACATTACAATGAAGGCAGTTATAAAAATTGTTAACTGTCATGAACTAACTTGAACTACTTTCTAAAACTACTCTAAACTTTTCTTGGTCCTTGCGAGGACTCAAACTAAACTTAAAAACTTAAAATACTTTGGTTTGAAATTACAAAATACAATAATTTTCCAAAATGTATTTTCCAAAAGATGTGGTTGATTTTCATTCGATCACTTGGTATCCTTGTGCAGGATCGCTTGAAGAAGCTCTAGGTTCCAATGTTTTGGTTGGTGACAACAATGCTTGACATTTTTTCCACAATGAGAAATCAAAGCTTGGGAATTTGATCAGTCTGTGATAAACCATTCTAAATTTTTTTATTCTGCTATAGGTTGGATTTAGAGAGAAAATTTTCCCAGGTGGCATAATGTGGAAAGGCAGTTTCACATGATCTTATACAAGCAGACTCTGGAAATTGGCCACAAGGGTTTCTTCAGAAAATGAGGTGTATTGGTCAGACTATGGAAAATCCAAGGCTTGTTGAATCAATAATGCAAAAACCTGAAAGATGTTTTCTCCCAATGAATTCATTGCATAACATTTTTGAGGGTAGAGGGATGAGGTCAACCAAGTAACAAATTCGAGAAAAAAGTGTGTTTGGGGAATAATTGCAACTAAGAGACTAGATTTAATGACCCTAGAAAACACTATTGACTCCAATTGAACAATGAAGACATTCTGACATAATTAGATAAGATTTTGTGTGCATACAGGTTCAAAATCATCTCTCTTTGTGTCCATAAGTGGGATATGGGCTACAAAACCCGCCATGGAAGTTTTCTTGGAAATTTTAGACAATGGAACATAGTAGTGCAGTGGAATAAGTACCTGTGAAGTATTTACTGATGTCAGATTTGAGTTGGCAAGTTGAAAAGAGTAGGTGGGCGTTGTTACGCTCTGGAGAAATCAACAAGAAAAATAACTTTGAGCGAGGAAAACAATGTTTTAATAGAAAACAAAGGGAAAAACGAAATTAATGAGTGCTAAAAAAAATGTATGACATACTAACGTAATGGTGGCTTGAGGAGGGATGACGTAGAGTGATGAGGTGGAAGGTGATATGGGAAGGTGATAAATGAGGTGGCAGGGTGGAGGAGTAACATGGGCAAATGATATTGCGCTCGCTTTCCTTAGTCACAGTGAATACCACTTACCACTCACTGGGGGACAAACCTGTGGTGGTAAGTGGTTCCAACATTAGGTGATGTCAGGTTTCTTCCGTGGAGGAGTACAGATTACATGAATGACATCGCGCCTCAAAATGCACGTTTTTTAACCTTACTCTTCTGTCGTGAGAATAGGTCCCACCATTCATTAAATATATTATAATTTTGGACTTGTGCCATCCTATAACCCAAATTATTATTTTTTTAAATAAACCACTGCAAAATAAGCTTGTTTTTCCAAAATATTATACTTCAACTCAACATCCCTCCACACGTGGCTGAAAAATGCTACTGAATTATCTTTATTGTCTTGATTCTTTTGCAAAAGAACAACTACAATGGTAGAAGGTGAGGCAAAAGAAAATATTTGAAAAGGTTTCTGGTAATCAGGACTTGCCAAAATTGGAGCTTCTCCAAAAGACTTTTTGATCCTTGTAAAAGACTCTCTAGTTTTTGGAGTCCATATAACCTTTGTATCCTTATTTAACACATCATTGATCTCTTTAATAATTTAGTCATAGTTTGGAATGAACTCCTTGAGAAAATTTATTCTTCCCAAGAAAATTTGAATCTCCTTTTTATTTATGAGTAGAGGTATATTATTGATTGCTTCTACTCATTTTAGGTTAATCATGACTCCCTCCTTTGACACAATATGTCCCAATAATTTACCTCCTCTTAGAGAAAAATGAGACTTTTTTGGATTTAGAGATAGTCCATATTTCCTACACTTCTCAAAAGTTTGTTGAAGGTGTTTCAAGTGTTCATCATCAGATTTGGAAAACATTGTGATATAATCTAAGTATATAACCACAAAATCACCAGATTTGGAAAACATTGTGATATAATCTAAGTATATAACCACAAAATTGTCTTTTTCTCCCACAAAGGCTATATCCATAGCCCTTTGAAAGGTAGTACTAAAATTCATAAACCATAATGACATTTTTGCATACATAAAAGTCCACCATGATGTTGTGAAAGATGTTTTCTTTTGATCATGTGGATGCACATCAATTTTATTGTATTCTGAAAATCCATAAATCATAGACAACCTTGAAGATCCTGTCACTTTCTGCAAAATACGATTCATTTTTGAAAGAGGGTAGTTATCCTTTAGTGATGCTCTATTTAGATTTCAGAAGTCAATAAACAATCTGATATCTCCATTCTTTTTTAATATAGGCACTAAATTTGCCACCCAGTCTGAATACCTCAAAGGAAGAATTATCTTTGCTTGCAATAACTTCTTCACTTCCTTTTCGACTAAGGGAAACAACAAAGGATTTATCTGTCTCAACTTCTGTTTATATGGTTTGACCCTTGATTTAAGAGGGATATTGTGATGAATAATGTCCTTATTATAAGTCTTAAGTTTCTTATAAGACCATGCAAAAACATAATAATACTTTTTGAACATATCTACATACCTGTGTTTATAATCTTTAAAAGTATCTTTTTCCAACTTCACAAGTTTGGTCTGCTTTTCAGTTCCAAGATTTCAGTCTTCAACATCATCCTCATAACTCTACTTGCTAATATTCACTGGAACATCATTTGCATCGAAAAATCTCTCCAAAGGTACCAGACCTTTGGGAATCACATTACCTTTTGAATTGTACAATCTTGTGGTCTTCAATGGAAACTTTCCAAGTTAACTCATCTTCAACCTTTTCCTCTTCAACATTTTTAGCTTCCTCTTCTTGATTAATCTTTGAGTTAGTAAAATCCCCTACAATTTCCAAAAATATTTTGATTTGTTCTTCATCTTCAAACACCTACCAATACTTAACATTGTTTGGTATTGAAGGCCTATTTCGGACCTCAAATTCATACCTCAAATTTGGATTCTGTGGGGGTCTAAAGGTGTTGGCTGCCACTGCAAGTGAAACATCCAATCTATTACCTTCTTTTGGAAGAAACTGAATATTAAATGTTGAAAAGAGGTTTTCCACTAGATCCAAAACTTCGTTTTTGTAAGCTCTAATCCTTGGGTTCTTTGCGTGACACTGCCCTCTTATTTGTTTTACAACTAATTATAAATCCCACAAAATAGAAATACATTCAATATTCATGTTCTTGGTAGCTTGCAGACCAATAATTAGAGCTTCATACTTTGTTATGTTATTAGTAGAATCAAACTCCAATTTGTAGGAAAGGTGAATCATTTCACCTTTTGGAGAAAGTAGAAGAACCCGTGCACCATTCCCTTCCTTGGAGTATGCTCCATCAAATTACAACTTCCAAATAACATTTTGTATTACTTCTTTCTTTTGAACTTATTTAGGAACATGCACCTATGTATCCTTAACAATATCCTCGTGTACTTCCAACATAAAATAAGAAAAATCCCTTTCTTGACTATAAATGGGAGAGTTGTTGAAACTCCCCTCCTTTGTAATTGTTTTTCCGAATCTCGACTCCTTGTACAATATTCTTTATTCACCACCAAAGACTGGAATTATTGCATAATTAAAATCTATTTGTAATACTCCTCCTAGCTTAGCTCCCAAAAATCTAGAAAGCAACATTCCAAATCTATTTGGGATGTATGCAACTACTATGTCCACAAAATACTTCTGGATGGAATTTGAGCTAGAGAAACCACAAGGTCTTTGATAATCCCAACACATTTTAATTTCTTAGAGTCGAAAGAATATATATCCTTGCAAGGTTTTGTGATTTGAAGATTGAGTTGCTTTATCATCGAGAGGGGAATTAAGTTATGAGAAGCCCCTAAGTCCAACATACATCTATGAAGTATAAAATTATGCATTAGAAGAGAAATATAAAAGGGAGGAGTAGAATAATCATGTTCCTCTACATGAGGGCCAAAAATAACCACTAGCCTCTCCTCATGTAAATTGACCGTGTCTGCTGAATCATTTGTTTCAGACAAGTTAATACAATCTGAAATCTACTTTTTGTAACCAGACTACTTCACCAACTCAGTCAATGGGATTTGGATTTTTACCTTCTCCAACCATTTTCGTATATTAAAAGAATTTACTTTTTTTCTTTCTTTCTTTTGTTTTCTCCTCCTCCGATGGTTTTTCCTTTTGAACATTCTATTGACTCACCACAGGTTGTTGAAATTACTTCTCTTAACCCACTTTTATTTGCTAAATCTTAGAAGTTTCTCCTTGCTGAATTGGAATTGTTCTAAGAGTTTGCTTTCCCTTATCATAAAATTTCTAAACAAACTGCTAGGATGGCTGTTTAGACTATTCTTCCACTTGATCCCGAGTCCTTTATCTCTTCCCGTATCTGAGATCATACTTTTTATGCAATTATGCATGCATCATATGTGTACATTTTTTACAGTATTCATCAATTTCTACTTCATCCAATGAAATTTGTGACTCAGGATCCAAATCCTCTCATATATTTTCTCACCTTCTTCCTCTGACATAATAGAGTATTGATTTTCCTAAAATTTAAGAGTGTCCTCCATCACTTCTTCAGGTTCATCTTCAATACACAGAGGAGGCTACACTCGATCTTGGCCTTTCCTTTCCCTCTGTATAATTTTCAACAATGGTCTCCTAAATTGAGGGTTAAATTTTCTATTCTGCCTCTACTGAATTTTCCCGGGAGGATTTTTATTTTCCAGCTCCATCTTTACTAATTTACTAGACAAATTCCTAATGACCTTTTCCATCTCATCCAGCTGCTGTTCATGTGAATCCTTCTACTGATTTGAGGGTCCTGCTTCTTTCTTTCCCTTCTTCTTATCTGTTTGTTCAGATTTTGGTTTTATTTTCCCAGCTGCAAAATTATTTGATTCAATTTTCAATGCATCATTCTAGATATGATCTAGGGTGGGAGATCGTGTTTCTCTCAGGGTGAAGCCAAAATTTGATTCAAATGCTCTTGAAAAAACTACCTTTGCATAAACATGAGGTGGTTTTATCTCTATTGGAAAACTGTTATAAAGTTTTTTAAATATTTTAATAAATTCAACCACTTCTTCATTTGGTTTCCTTTTAATTGCATTGAATTCTGTCAAAAAGTAACCATGATATTTCTTCTCTCCCCACCTTTGTATAAAGGTATTTTCCAATTCCTCCCCGGTATTGATTGAATTGGCTAGGAGGGTCTTGAACCATTTTTTGGCTTCTCCATCGAGAGATTGCAAAAATAACCTCATTACCACATCTAGATATTCAACATTTATATTTTCTGCAAAAGCATAAAAAACCGCTACATGTTTTTCAGCTGTAAGCTCATCTTCTCTTGTGAATCTCGGAAACAACGTCAGATAGTCTTGAGGCATTGCATTCATGGGATAGGGAAGATTAAGGGGATTATATCAATTTAAAAGAAACCCTGGAATCCTTATATTTTGATTTTGAATGGGAGGATGAAGACTTATTGCTTGAAATACAAAAGAGGCTGGAGGATTTACGAATATTGGAACTGGATGAGAGACTGAAGGAAAAAATTGATATGGGGATGAAAAATCAACAACTTCAATTTTTTTAACCTATGATATTGCTAGAAAATAAAAAGAAACAGACTAAAAATATCTTTCTTCAACTGTAGGCTTAAGAAACAAGAATCAAGGAGTAAAACCCTCCTGAGAGAAATCCAAATTTCTTGTGACTTCTTTTGGGTGATAAACTTTGGTATCTTGTAGGACTTGTGGTTTCTAGAGATTATTTTTCTCTCAAAACCCTTCGGGAAACCAATCTTTTGGGTCAGATAAAGCTGGGTTTTTTTTTGGGAAGTGTCTTACCTCATGTGGGGTCTTCTTGGAGCCAGGATCGCTGCTTTTATTCTCGCTTGGTGAGAAAAATCAACCAACATTCTTTATTTTTTCACTAGACATAGAAAAGGGTTTTTCAAAAGCCTAGGGAAAAATAACTTCGTTCTTCGCTCCCCGACAATGGCACCAAAAGATGTTGTAACCCTAAAGACAACCTCTGGCTAAGAAGAGGTCAGTGCCTAGGACAATTGTACAACAAGGTAAAAAATCTGTTTCTTGTCCCATTATGATTACTGAGAGATATGTTAAATAAGTAATGCAAAGAAAAATCCTTGGTTAAAAGGTATCTTTCTAGATGGCCACACTATCTATGAAAATGATTTTAAAGTCGCAGTGAAGTGATAGAATGAAACAATGGAAGATTCAGAATAGAAGGTTGTAGTTGAAAATTATTTTATTATAAATCTTAGCAGAATGCATGAAAGACTTAGAAAATGAATATATGGAAAAATGGAGCGCGGTTTAAGGTTATTTAATTAAAGTTTACAGGTACTGTGAGCTCTCTCCAAGAAAAGTAGATATGTATTACTGAAAATAACCAATAAATTCTTTACACATTTCCAAGAGAAGAAAAAAATTAATGACATATAGTAACAAATGAACACATATCATATACATAATATAATTGGAGTCATCCATAAAGATTTATTATATCTCCAAGAAGAAAGTAGACACATTACACATGAGTTTCTCTCTGAATAAAAAATTCGGAACCCCAAAAATGGTTGCTCAATGTATTTTTGTAGAAACATTACAATGAAGGCAGTTATAAAAACTGTTAACTGCCATGAACTAACTTGAGCTATTTTCTAAAAATACTCTAAAATTTTCTCAGTCCTTACGAGGACTCAAAACTAAACTTGAAGACATAAAATACTTTGGTTTGAAATAAAAAAATGAAATATTTTTCCAAAATGTATTTTTCAAAATATGTGGTTAATTTTCATTCGATCACTTGGGATCCATATGTATGCTCACTTGAAGAAGCTCCAGGTTCCATTGCTTTGGTTGGTGACAAAAATGCTCGACATTTTTCTACACTAACAAATCAGAGCTTGGGCATTTGATCAGTCTGTCATAAACCATTCTGAAATTTGTTATTTTATTGTAGGTGTGCTTTAGAGACAAAATTTTCCCAGGTGGCATAATGTGGAAAGGCAATTTGGCATAATTTTCTGCGGACAAACTCTGGAAAATGGCGACAAGGGTTTCATCAGAAAATGAGGTGTATTGTTCAAATTGTGGGAAATCCAAGGCTTGTTGAATCAATAATGAAAAAACCTGAAAGATGTTTTCTCCCAATGGATTCATTACATAACATTTTTGAGGGTAGAGGGATGAGGTTAATCAAGTAACAAATTCAAGAAAAGGGTGCGTTTGGGGAACAATTACAACTAAGAGATCGAATTTAACAAACCTAAAAAACACTACTTACTCCAATTGACCAACTAGGACATTTTGACGCAATTCCATAAGATTGAGTGTGCATACAGGGTCAAAAACATCTCTCTATGTGTCCATAAGTGGGATATGGGTTGCAGAACCCGCCATGGAAGTTTTCTTGGACATTTTAGACAATTGAACAAAGGTGTGCAGTTGAATAAGTACCTGTGAATTATTTCCTGACATCGGATTTGAGTTAGCAAGTTGACAAGAGCAGGTGGGCGTCGGTACACTTTGGAGCAATCAACAAGAAAAATAACTTTGAGTGAAGAAAATGGGGTTTTGATAGAAAATAGAGGGAAAAACAAAAGTAATGAGTGCTCACAAAAATGTACGACATGCTGATGTAATGGTGATGTGAGGATGGATGATGTGGAATGATGAGGTGGAGGGTAACGTGGGAAGGTGACATATGAGGTGGTAGGGTGGAGGCGTAACATAGGAAAATGATATCATGCTCACTTGTAATCCTGTTCGATGGTGAATACCGCTTACCACTCGCGGGGGCACCTGTGGTGGTAAGCGGTTCCAACATTAGGTGATGTCGGGTTTCTCCTGTGGAGGAGTCCTGATGCCATGAACGACATCACGCCTAAAAAATGTACGTTATTTAACCTTACTCTTCCACTGCGAGAGTAGGTCCCACCAATCATTAAATATCTTCTACTTTTGAACCTGTGCCATCCTCAAACCCACATTAATATTTTTTAAAATAAACCACCACAAAATAATTGCAATTCTTTATTTTTGACTTTGCTTTATAATATTTTTTGTGTTTTGGAATATATGATTTTTTGTCTTTTTGAAATTTTGAATTGAGTGAAAACGAACTACAACATGCATAAAAAATCTAATTATGTAATAGGTTGGTCGGTTAAGTAGGAAAACACTAAAATACAAAAACCAAAAACCTAATTTTATAAATTATAAACAAATTATATATAATTTGAAATTATATAAGTTAAAATTAAACTTTATCTTATCTCGTAAATTAAACTTTATTTTCATATTAAAAAGATCTACATACTCGTTCACTCAAACTAACAATATCTCCCTGCATACACAAAAACCAGAAAGTTGTATTTCACGATGCAAATCCCAAAAAATCAAATTAAGAGGATGCTTCTTCCAATTAATAATCAGAAGCTAGAAAAACCATTTTATAATTCCAATAAATGAAGAAATACGCAGACTAGAGTGTAGGACTTGAATTCGAACAAGGCTAGATAGACACGATTGCCTATAATTTCCATGTCTAATTGTATTTTGAAAACCAACCACCATTTTACCAAACAACCTAATCATTTAGCAAGAGTGAAATATTACCTTCTCCTAGAACTTGTGCACAACATCCCAATCTTATTGATTTTTTAAATTTTAAAAAAAATATTAATATAAGTTCAGGTTATTCTTTTACCATAAACAAAAACCATGTGATAACAATGTGCAAAAAAGAAAGAACAGTGACATCTCCACCAGCTCCTGTTAATTATGTATAATTTTGTATATGTGCATGGTAAATAATCTCATTTGCATAAGTGTTATGAAATAGAGTTTTATGGAGATCTTGAACATACTAGTGATGTGATGTAGGGTTTATTTTGATGATCATATCTCATGATGGGGTCACGGAAATCCTTTATTATAGGAAACTTCTTGTGTAGATATTTTTTCTACTATGTATATGAATCATGCTTATCTTATTTAACTGGATCATCATAGTTTCATATATTTACGTTTTCTTCATTATTTTGAGGCCCGTGATGTTTTTGGAGCTAATTAGTTTGACATTTTGTTATGATACTATGAATATGGAGACTACAAAATTCACCTTATGTAATGCCCTATGTAATTATACAAATTATTAATTAAAATTAAAACATCTATATATTGTTAATATAAAAGTATTCATTTTAACATAAACATCAAAGTTATAAATATTTAATGAACATACTCGATGATTTATATGTATATGATATAATTTAAATTATGTTTAAATAAAATATGATTAAATTAGACAAATAAAATATTTTAAAATAGCAAACTTATGCTATACGCAATTTAATATTAAAGCTCCACGTATTAACGAAATATGATTAAGTAATTTTGTGATAAGAAGGAGGGCGATAAAAGAAGCCGGTGATCGCCTACATTAACAGATATATACCTGCACCCGTAACCAATAAGGGGAAATTTTTTTACACAAACTGGAGAAAAAAATATTTATTGTTCAAACTTGTTCTTGGACGAATTCTTGGCTCTTCTGGGCATGGGGGCTAGAAGCGATTTGTCTTCTGGATCTAAGGATCATACTGGTAGATCCTAGATGGGTTGGGAGGAAAAGTTTGGTTTGGTAACCACGTCAGCTGCATCGATGGGAAGAACCACAACCCAACACATCTCCAATTCGTCCCAGGTATTTTTCTATGATTTAATTTTCTTCTGCTTAAAATTTCATATTAAGTTTTTATTATCTAGAGTAAAACAAATTTCTGTTTAAAAATTCCCGGGTTTAGGGTATCATAGTTTATGACACTACTTGGACTATTAGTATTGTCAATTTTGAGATTGATTTTGTGCTGAAAATCCCTATATTGATATAATAACACTTTCCCTCACTCCAAGGTTAACATCATTGACACTCTTTAGCATCATGCCTTGTAAACCCTCTTTAATTTATAATTGTTGTTTACGTAATGTATATAACAATTACAAGTCTTACTACTCTAGTCTATTATCCCATGATTGGGTTTCCCATATTAATACTCCTTATCCAACCCACAAGATTAACTTGTATATGAGATAGAAGTACAACAAATTATTATTTCACTATGATAATTTCCACAGTGCTCTATTGTTATAATCTTAAATACTTTGTACAAAAATCTCAAAGTACTTCACTATGATCAATGGATGGTAATCAGGGTTAACCATTGCCTCTGATTAGAGAGCCTAACCTTAAGGAGATCAACAAAGTTGAATTTATGACCTCCCCAACCTCAAGGGAGAGTTCCCACATCTAGCTCATGGCCACTTGAGCTAAGCCTCAAGGCTTATATTGTTCCAATTTACTGAACTATGCTTAAGAATATTTTGAACTCTTCAAATGCCAGTGTGAATATTGTTGGCATTAAGACTAATGTGTTGTCCTCGATGAAAACCTACTTGATAAATATGTCAAAATTATGGTAGCAGGATGATTATACAAGCTGGTACAAATGTGACAGAGAGAATGAATAAAGGAATATTAGTTCATAAATAGAGGAATGATAAAGGTGAAGTTTGGGAAAGTATACGCAGGCTGTGAAGAAAGGCCACGTACATACGCATGTATGGTGAAGAAAAGTCATGTAAATATTCTGCACCATATTAATTGGAATACTATGGGTCTTTACCATGGTATTGGCCCATAGTAATGAGCACGAAAACAAATATTTTATCTTGTCAAAGAATACCATCGACATTACTAAGGGATTGGCCTAAGGTATTTGCTAAGGAAATATCTAGATAACGAGATGGAGATCAAAGTGTTAGGTGTGCATGTGATGAATTGTTTATGAATGATTTGATCTGGAACGGATGTGGACCAAGGAGTAAGGAGAAGATACATATATGAAAGATATGAGGTATGCTATCATATGTGCTTGTTTTATTTAATTGTTGATAACGTCTAACAGTGATAGATCTGTGGTGATAATAGTACCCTGACATGAATGTGTGACAGTAAGGTTTGCAAAGTATGTGTTGTGGTTGCAGCGAATGTATGATTCAATGATTACATATATGTAGGAGAAGGAAAGCTCTTGTTTCTCAGATTCTGAAGAGGAATTAGAAAACTGGCAGAACCGGTTGCATGAAGTATCTGCGCTGTAATCGTGTGACCATATCTCTTCGATGTATAACATTTGAGGTACACAAATTATAGCATTATGATGGATTAACTGATATAAACATGTTTATATGCGAGCTTGAAAGGACTATGCCAAAAGGACAAATATTTCATGATTTGGATCTCGGATTGTGCGCTACTCTAGCAAGATGGTGGGAAAATCATAAGGAGAACATGGGAAACTAGGAGGAATGTGCGCGCATGATGAGGTTACACTTTGAGTGTCCAACCATCCAAATGGAAGATGTCTACTCGGGAAAGGACGATCTGCGCAGCCATTTGGATAGATGGAATAAGGTATGGGGCATAGAACCAAGACCTAAATGGGTCCACATGTTTATTCACACATTGGGGAAGGTACCTACTGATTGGTATCTGGAGACAAAGATGCTCCGAGGTACTAGTGAATGGTCTTCGTTGACAGAGAGTTTTATCCTAATATTCAGCTTTGAGAGTGGATTTGTTAATATTGGCAAAGCTTTGCATAATATTCAAGAAGTCATCTTCGATACAAAAAAGCTTGCAATCGAGTGCGCTCCACTAGCATGGGATGCATAGATGAAAGGCATTGTGAATTGCATAAATATGACAGTTGAAGAGAGTGAAAAGAATCCCAGGAATATCATGCTTCTAGAACCTAAGGGACAACGTGTAGTAGCTGGGTCCTCGATCACCTCGCTAGATGTGACAAAAAACCTAAAGATTCGACAGGTGAATATTAGATCTAAAGAGAAACCTAAGTTGAAAAATATTAGATACTACTGGGATGATGATACAGTAGGAAAGTTGCTGAGTTGCTGACCGAATATCAAGACTTGCTCCCTACAAATTTTTTAGAGCTGAAAGGAATAATTGGGGAACTTGGAGTTATGAAGATCAATTTGAAACCTGATGCGTGCCTAGTGAAGCAACACCCACACAAGCTGAATCCAATATATAAGAAGAAGGTGAAAGAAGAGTTGGAAAAAATGGTTGCTGCAGGCATCATTAAACTAGTAGAAGAGTTTGATTGGGTAAGTCCAATGGTAGTGCAAGATAAGAATACCAAGGGAGAAATCAGGATCTGTGTAGATTTGTGCAAATTGAATGATGCTTGTGTGCACGATCCATTCCCAACTCCATTGTCTAATGAAATCCTGGATAATGTTGGAGGCCAAGAAGCTTATTCATTCATAGATGGGTTTTCAAGATACCATCAGATTTGTATTGCGTCAGAATATCAGAGTAAGACCACCTTTGCAACTGAATGGGGATCTTTCCAATATACAGTCATGCCCTTTGGCATGAAGAATGCACCTGCCATCTTTTTTCGCGTAGTAGTAGCTTCTTTCAAAGAATTTATCCACAAGTTCTTGGAGGTATACTTTGATGATTGAACTGTGTTTGGGTAGTTGAAGAAGCATGTTTCAAATTTGCGCTTAGTGTTGGACACCTGTAGAAAATACCAGATCTCATTAAATTTGAAAAGTGCATGTTCTGTGTGCCATTTGGGATACTGTTGGGACATTGTCTTCCAACAAGGATTAATGGTAGATCCTGTGAAGATCGCAGTAATAGTTAATCTAGAGATACTTGAGAATGTTAAACAATTGCGCTCAATATTGGGGCACATTGGGTATTATCAGAATTTTATTCAGGGGTATGCGCTGATAAATGTGCCCATGGAGAATCTGCTCAAGAAGGATGCGACATTCTTCTAGGATGAGGATTGTCAAAAGAGTTTTGAATTATTGAAGGAAAATATAGTCAATGCACCCATACTGGTATTCCCAGATTGGTCAAAGGTGTTCCATGTGCATGTTGATGCCTCCTGTATTACACTCAGAGCTATTTTAGCATAACCATGAGCAGGAGAGATTGATCATGCTATTTCCTATGCAAGCCGAAAACTCTCAAGCGCAGAACGAAATTACTTAACCACAGAACAAGCAGGACTATCAATGGTATATGCACTGCAGAAATTCTGCCACTACCTGCTAGGAGGCCATTTCAAGATGTTTACTGATCATTCTTCTTTAAAGTACCTAGTCAATAAGGCTGTGTTTGGGGGGAATATCTGCAAGTGGTTGTTTTTATTCCGTGAATATGACTTTGAAATTATTGTAAAACCTGGGAGACTGAATGCTGGGCTAGACCATCTGTCGTGCATTGAGACTGGTGAAGAATCTATGAACTTGGAGGACGGATTGCCAGATGCATAGTTGTTTGCGATAAAAGTGGTTGATGAGAATTTCCCTAATATTATTCAGTTTCTAACTACTGGACGCACACCTGAAGAATATACAGTTCATCAGAAGAAAGATCTTGTGGCGCGCGCAGCAAAATTCACCATTATTGTTGGAAAATTGCACAAAATGGGTGCTGATGATGCTCTACGAAGATATGTTATAGAGTATGAAAGATGGGAAACCCTAGATGAAGCTCATGGAGGGGTTGTCGGTGGTCATTATGCAGGTAAGGAAACCGCGCAAAAGATATTGAGTTGGGTTATGGTGGCCCACACTGCATAATGATGCCTATGCGCATTGCCACACATGTGATGTATGCTAGAGGACTGGAAATCCATCACGCAGAGACGAAATTCCCTTGCATCCGTAGATGGTGTTGCAAGCATTTAAGAAATGGGCTATAGACTTTGTTCGACCTATCAATCCTCCAGGCAAGAAGAGTGGTGCACGTTATATTATCACTGCGACGGACTATGTAACCAGATGGGCTGAAGCTAAACCTGTGAAGGATTGTATTGCAGATACAACTGCATAGTTCATATTTGGGAATATTGTGACTCGGTTTGGGTGTCCAAAGATTCTAATTATCGATCAGGGTATGCATTTTGTGACTGAAACCATTGAATCATTGCCAGAGGAGTTCAAGATGCATCATCAGAAGAGCTCTCCTTATCATCCCCAGGTGAATGGTATGGTTGAAGAATTCAATAAGATATTGGAGATTAAGCTTGCCAAGGTGTGTAATTCTAACCGAAATGATTGGGATGAGCGTGTACCTGTATTTCTCTGGGCATATCGGACCACATGCAAGAAGTTGACCAGTAGGACACCTTTCAGGATGGTATATGGGCAAGAAGCTATGTTTCCGATGGAATTAATTGTCCCTAGTCTGCGCATTGAAACATTCACAAATATGCTCGAAGCAAGTGCTATGGAAGAGCGAGTGTTGCAATTGGTTGCTCTGGAAGAAGATCGCTTCATTGCTAATTATCACCAGCAAGTTTAGAATTCACACGAAAAATCATGGCATGATAGGAACATCAGGAAAAAGGTTATTAAGGAAGATTATTTGGGCTTGTTGTATGACATCAAGTTTGCGTGCCACCCAGGGAAGTTGAAGATGCATTGGCTAGGGCCATATGTTGTTAACGAAATCACTGATGGAGGTGCAGTGTGCCTGGCTACTTTGAGCGGAGAATACCTCCTTGGGTATGTCAATGGAAGCCGACTGAAGCCATACAAGGATGACCCTATGCATACCAAATGACTATATGGCTGGAGTATCAAATATATGTAGATGGGATGACAGATGCGCATAAAGGTGCAAAATGCACACGGTAGTTGCGCGAGGAGGTTGACTGGGTTGCAGGGGTGCCAAAAACTAGCTGTTGGAACAATAAATTTGGAAAATATATATTTGTTACTATTTATGGGAGCGTCTAGGTTGCATTTAATGAAGGTATTTTCCATATTTGGGACCGTTTTGTCATTTATGGAGACACATTAATGCAGAAGGAATTGTTGAAGATGTGCCACAAGTATAAATATGACCTATGGGGTCGCAGTAGTTCCCTTTGTTTGCTGAGTGAATTATTTGCAGTGAGCTCTCTGATTTTTGCTACATACTATGTGTCTATGTCTGGTTTGGATCCAAGATTCGAGGAAGAGTTGTGTCGCAGAGGGTTGAGTTACGTAATTTTGCCCAGTATGACAACTACATGACCCAGAGATGACCCTACTATGTCCAAGGTCCCTATTGCGCCAAGTGGTGAAACATCTGTGCCCACAAAGTCTAAGAAGGGGCAGACATCTGGTACAAGGAAATCCCCGAGGGAAAAGACACCTAATCCGCGCTCCACTATGGCTGAGCGCTAGAAATACCAATGACGGAGCTCCCCGAGATGATTATGGAGGCAGGGTAGAGTGTGGTCGAAGTGGCTCCATTCTCGCGGTTGTCGACATATGTCACAATGCGCAAACCAATGATACGGGTTCCCAAATATCGTTACAAGGTGCGAGCAAGCATCCAAATGCCTTTAATCCTTGAAAATGTCCCGATGGAAGGAGACCTGTTTGCCAATGTACCACAAATCAGAATGGAGGATTGGGACATCACAGACGTGGATAAATTTCCGGAACTCACGCCAGAGCTCTATCTTGACCTTGTCCAGTATGACAAGGGAATCGTGCACCTAGAGCTGAATAGATGGGTGCTGGGTCTGAACAAGGCAAGCCTATTGAGTTTGCTACAAATCCCTCACTTTGGGCACATCCCAATAAACGATATCTCTGTCCGAAAATTTCTCGCGCTCGTGCATGATTATGCACTATGGTTGGGAGAACACATTCCCATTAATGCTACATTGATCCATAGGGTCACTGACCTACCTGCTAAAGGTGCACCCCCAATGGATGATTTTGGAGGAAAAGCACAAGAAAAAGCCGTCGCAGAATAGATCAAAACTGAGTACCAAGTCTCACAGAAAAATAAAGGATTTGTGGTGAGTGAGATAAATGACCCTGGTGTTCAATTCAGTATCCTCATCTTGGCCTGCAAGATATGCACAAATGTAGACCAAAGGAGGTGCCCGCATAGGTTTTCTATAGCCGACTGATGTGAAAAGGGGGAGGAATTTTTAGAGAATGTGCGCGAAGCACAGGAAGAGAGAAATAAATTCCATTAATCTTGGTTGCTATTATTGATTGCACTAATTGAGTGGAAGACCCTTGAGGATGCCCAATTTCTTGAGATAGAACGCCAGATGTGTGGGGTCGCGCGATATGTGACACTTTGGAATTCCTTAGACCCCACGCGCGTTAAGGAGAACAATATTTTACGACACATTCCTCTATCAAGCGGTGCAATCTAAGCCGAGGCTGTCGCTGACACTTTATGATCAGTATAAAATGATCACAGACTTTAAAGAAACTTTCCATAATATGAAAATCCGCATGAAAGGCGCCATGGAGGGAGTTTGGTATGAGTTACCATATTTAGTTACAGAAGATGATCTGGTCCGCATCATTGCAGAATGGCCACCAATGTGTTTGGAGCCTAGTGCGTCCACATCTATCACTAAAACGTTTACGAAGCTGCACATTGGTACTTAACTAGAGAAAACGACTGAGAAGATGACTAAGAAGCCTACAGAGAAATAAGCCACACTGACCACAACTGGCGAGACTATCGACTTGGAGAAAGACACTAAACCAGAGAAAAATGGTACTGCGCCCAAAGATACAATGGAGCAAGTCAAAGCGCAGACTCCAAAGGTACAAAGCGTGGTTCCCAGACTGCTAGTGGAATGAGGAAGAAGAGACAAGGTTCTAAAGATACTAAAGAAGAGGTTATGACACAGACTGGGGATGACTTAAACGATATTACAAATACAATCACGTCTATGATCGAGCATCGCTGGACGGATATGGAAGCGTAGTATAAGTCTGCGCTTGAAGTGGTGCAGGTTGGGATTCAAGAACTAAAAATGCAATTGAGCCTGATTCAATCGAGCGTTGCTCAGGTGAGTTAGACCAAAACAAGCACACATGTAACCAACATAGCATTACCAACGACCAGGGGTGCTTGTCTTGTGAAAATATCTGCACCAGCCATCCATGTTTGATGCGCCCAGTTTAGAGGTGCAGGTGATATTAATATTAACTTGTCTGTTTTACCTACAGGAAAGCTGCACTTGATGCACACTATGATTTCCGATGAACTTCAGTTCCATGAGGCCCATGCTCACATATATGTTGTTGAGTCATAGAAGCGGCTAAATAAGCACAACATAAACAACAAGCAGCAGAGGTAGCCTGCCTTGAACAAAAGCCTAGCGCGCTCCGCTTGAAGCGAAAATCCACCAATTCTGCAGTGAAGTTCCAATAGTCCTAGCCACAACTTCCCCAGAAGATAAATTGGAAGGACTGGCTGCCGCCCTGAAATCCTCACTCGCTGAAGTGTAGACCATCCGTGTTGAGTTCGAGCACCAATTCGTTGATCTACAAATGAAGTTGCATCCCAAAAACTCCACCTGAAGTCCGTGTGAAGAGAGCTACCAAAGTCAAATAAGCCATTGATAATATTACTACCGCAGTCACACAGTGTGACAGTCTTTTAGATGAGGCTATGGGCGCATGGACATTCATTCAGAATGACCCTGTAGTACAGCAGTTGTGCAACGAGCTGCACCTGAAAGAGCAACAATTTTCTGATATCCAGATAGTGGCGCCTACCCTTGTTCTTCCATAGCGTCTCGCCCGCCTACGAGAGGGCCGAATCATTTAAATGAAGATCAAGGACTTGCGTCGTAAAGAGCAGATTCTAAAGGTACGCATGCAACCATGGGCTGAGGAGGCTCTTCAAATTTTGTAGACATTGGACACTACATTGAAGGCTATTCGACAAACGCAGTGAAGTATCGAGTTGGCCACTGAAGGACCTACCACTGAGAATTTGGTTCTGCAAGCGCAGGGAGCTGCTGCGCAGATTCTGGAAATGTTGCTCCCTCTCAAATCTTCTGTCAGTGCACTCCAAGCTAAGCTAAAGAAGCAGATGCCACAATGACTAAGGATGAGTCACATGTTTATGTTGGGGGCTTGTTGGAGCGGGGTCACATGGGGTACACTTTTTGGTATATTTTTGTACAAGTTTTGTTTATGCGCGTTGCACAAATGTGTCAAGGGGCTTTGGGGCGGGTCAAAGTCCTTATTTTGATGTAAAAGGTTTTAAGGGTAAACTGTGGGCCTCAAACTATGGTTTGAGACCATAGTATCTGCGCGCTAGAATGATGTAAATAGATAGATCGAGTCTAGGAAAGATATAGATTATTACTAGGGTTTTGATATAAGTTTATGCGTTTGTAATACTTTGTAAGGGTTTCAATCTGGGTTGGGTAGAAAGGCTCCTGCTGGCTGTGTGTGCGGAGACCTAGTCCTGGCTGTGTGCACGGAAGGGTAAAGTGTAAGGGAAAGTCTCATGTACTGGATTGATCTGAATTAATACAAGGATTGATTTTGGTGAACGCATTGTGCTATCTATCAGAGTATCTGTGTAATGTTCTGTCTTAAGATCGCTTTACTTTTTTTCTGTTTATTTATATCTGCGCAAATGCATATGTTATTTATGCATGAAGTTATATTTATGGTTGATAAATCAAGTTAAGTAATTGCAAATTAGATAGATCTGGATCGTTCTGTTATGATACATTTGCGATGAAGTGATCTCTAATTCTGTGTTGTGATATGATAAAGTGTTATTCTATATTGTTCACATACGTTTATGATTGATATAAATATGCAATCAATCTTCTTAGGGCGACTACATTATTTTATTCCTCATGGTGCGGAAACCTGGTTCCAACACCCTCCCATACTGCTTCAAGTGAGACTTTGATCTCCGCAAGAAGGTCATTTCCGAAAGGGCCAATAGTTGGAGGGTTTGTTGGTTGTGCGATAAACTCTGAACCTGGGTCAGGACCCCTCTAGCCAAAATTCTGTAATGAGGAATGTGTACAATTATTTATTAAAAAGGGTGGCCAAACCTAGAGTTGTCTTCTACACAAAGGACTTCAAGAATTGTACATCAGAAACAATTCCTTTGAAAGACCTTTTGAGCTTTCCAAGTTCTCCAAAGCTTCCTCAAAATGAAACTCTAAAAAATATCTCAAGCTCTCTCCTCCATAAACTATCCTTACACAAAGTACATAGGAGGGTTTTATATAGCTTTCAAGATCCTAAAATAAAGGAGAAAAAAACTCCTTAGATCCCCACTCCAAGGAGAAAATAACTCTCTAAATCCGTTAAAAGATGCTCCCTGAGGTTTTTGAGGAGTTAATATCTCAAATCCATCTATCAAGGACCTTATCCAAAACAGGGATGAGAGAAAATCGCTCAAGACTCTCAACTTCATAATGAATTTAGAAATTGAATTTGAGGAAATCCTCTCATAAATCGATTTCCATTTTACAAATAAAAAAATTCAAATATGAGCACATCTACATTCAAATTTGAAATACCCATAACCCAGGCTCCAATGAGCTTGTCTTCGACATGGTGCTCCTTGGAAAATGTTTCAAGATCCTCCTGGATCATTCTTCCCTTAGGGTTACCTCTAGACCCCACCAACATGGCTTTCACTCACATAAAATGGGTCTAAACTCTGCCACTTGTTGGATTAGATGACATAAACATATAACACAGATGCAAGGTAAAATCTACAAATGGTAAGAAAAATTCTTCACTTCCATTCGCAACTTGAAGTTCTAAGGCATATAGCGACCGAGGGCCTAATGCATGGACAACTAAATCACTCCTTGTGAATATGTTTGATAGTGGGGTAGTCTAGACCACCAACTCCTAGGAGTTATGGCCGCAAGGCCTAAAGCTACAAAAAATTGGTTTAGATTAAACAACCAATATAGGAACATGTTTGATTTGCATATGTTTATATTATTTCACAATCTTACAGAGTATTCCTCAGTGTACATAACTACAGAATATAATTTTTATCATGAATATAACCATGGACACCACAGTCCAAACATGCATTAGACTCATGCATATATATATATATATATATATATATATATATATATATATATATATATATATATATATATATATTATACCAATCACGAGCACAAGAGTGAGCCTCACTACTCAGGCATAATTTATGAACACTTAAAGTATTTCCTCATTTGCATATGGAAACAATCAACAAAATCCATATGAAAATGTAAACAAGAAATTTACATTTATCTGTGCATCTAAAGCTGATTGAAAACTGAAGGAGGGATTTCAACTTCTACCCAACCATAGGCAAGCTGCACTATAATCTTCCTTATGGTTGAACACCCTTGAGCCAGATCCAAAGCTTGAGGGGATGTTTGCTCTCGGAAATTCACACCCAAGGCTTAATCACATACCTAGGAGGAGTCCACTGTCCCGGTGGTTTAAATTCTCACAAAAAATAAGCACTACAATATCTCACTCACTCCTTGAATAAAAAACACAAGGCTTCTCCCGAGATCGAAATGATCATTGCTTAGCTCCAGGATGTAGAACCTATTGTATAGGCAGTTTCATAATTGGTCTTCCTTAGCAAGCACCACAGGGATTTGCAGTCACTAAACATGTGGTTTTACAAATTTTTCAACAAGCACTGTAGTGATGAGATTGCCCTATCAAGTGTTTCATCAGACAACAAAAAGCACCATGTAGTTCAAGTATCCTAAGCTTCCCTTTGAGCATTCAACTTATGTGAGGAATAACACCCTAGGCTTCTAAACATTGGCTCTTAGATGCTCCAGTCCAACTCAATTATTCAACTTTGCTCTGGTATCACCTCTCCCTCTCTCTCTCTCCCCCTCCCTCCCTCTCTCTCTCTCTCTCTCTCTCTCTCTCTCTCTCTGCAAGGCTTCCCTCACACATGCTCTGTTTTGCGACTGCTCTCCTTCTCTACAAGCTGTGCCTCCTCGCTAAGCTTCTCTTGTCTTTTATTTTCTTCCCAAGGAAGCCATTCCACTATCTCGATCCCCAAGGAGGGGTCATGGATGGGCATCGCCCCCCTCCCATGCAACCCCATCCAATCTTCTTCAATGCTTGACAATGTTGATTGGCCACCGGTCATGTTGAAATTAAGGAAATTTAATGTGGTTGTATGGGTCTATTCTAGACATGCAACAAGTAATCACCATACATGCCACAAGCACCACAATAGGCACACTTTGACCCTCCCCTCAGAGCTTTGGATCTATGTATCCCTCCCTCCATTTAGTCATCAATTTATTTTCCACATAGATTTATATATATCTATAATTTATAGAGTTGGGTTACATACATGGGGTGTTATAGAAAAAGGATTATTACAAACTTATCTATGTATATGCCAAAAAAGGTAAGGGACAAAGGATGTCCTTGCTTGACTTCGATATCACATTAATTTCTTTTGACTAAGCCTTAGTGGTCCTAAACCTGAGAATAACATTCTCATACAACCTTGTCGCAACAAACCTCATCTCCAAAAAAACCTTTATATATATATATATATATATATAATTTGTAAATATATTTTATTAATTTTTAATATAATAAACATCTTAAATCTAATTTAAAAATAATTAAGAAAAAGTTATTTATGTGTGTACACACCTGTGTGTTAAAGTTAGATATATATCTTTGAAAAAAACATCTTAATATATTTTAATGTTTAAAGGAACAAGGGTTGTAGGTTTGGAAGATTATTTTTATCTCAAGGGATATCTAAAAACAACTTCTCTTGAGGTTTATGGAATTTCACAAATTATCAAATTGAAATATATAATCTTTTAAAAGTTTTTTAGAAATAAAAATAAAATAAATTAATTATTTTTTATAAATTATTATAGTATAACTATCAACTTGATGACCTCAATTGTCCTTAATAGCATGAAGATAGAAAATGGTCGTTTGTAGATTTCAAAAAATTTCTTTCTTCCGAGCTCTAAAAAAAATACAATTGTAGTGGCCTCTCTAATTAACAAATCAATAAGTTTAACAATGAGAATTTTTTTTGAAAAAACGAAAACATGCTTTAACCATACCTTCTTTATATGCTAATAATCATTGGACACATTACACCATTATCAAGTAACATATCACCATTGTCATCATTCGATTTTAAGCTAAAGAGATCGAGATATGAAATGATTGACACCCTTACTTTACACATGCACAAATTAACTCCTAACCAACATTTTGAATCATAATATGTATTTTTAACTCCTAACCCACAACAACATTCGAATGATAACATGTATTTTATCAAAGCAATGATGGAGTATAGAGTGTTTGTGTGGATGGTTAAAGCTATGTTGCATGGTGGAGTACTATTTTGGAGCATCGAAAATCTTGAAGTTTGACAGTTGTAAGTTGGATTTTCAAAAATTTATGTTAGATTTTTTCATAATCTTGCTAGAATTTCTGAATTATTCTGTAGGTTTTTTTTTTCATTACTCGAAAAAAATTAAGAAATCTTACACTAGTAGTTTATGGTGGAAATAGATTCAACACCATAAAAAACTGTCAAAATTTTAAAATTTGATAGCTATAACCTGAATTTACAAAAATCTCTACCATATTTTATTTAAATCTTACCGAATTTTCTGTAATTTTCAAATAAATCTCACTTTTCAAAAAGAATATCATATTTCCAGCTCATCTCTGAAAATAGATCAGACTCTTAACTCTCTGTTTCACCTTCCCAACTTTAAAGGCGGAAAATCAGCAGCGCACAGAGGATCACGTTCACCATACACGACTGAGGCTCGGTCCCGCTGTTCGAAGCCAGCACCAAGGCTAAACCATGCCTGTGATTATTAGTTGAAAGACCCGGACCCTTCGCTAGGTGCTCCCAGAATATACAATTTTTTATTGTTAATGTGGGTATGCGACCTCTGCCTTGCTATGGCTCTGCCACCAACAAACAATTTCGTCGTGATCTGCATGTGTCAGTGAATTGGGCTCGACCGACATACACGACCCCGTGATAATAAGGCGTTGTCGTAACAGAGAGCCACCGTGCAGTTGTATGAAAATGCGTGGCCAGCTACAATTAGTGGACAGTGCGAGAGAGGTTTTCTGAGGAAGTTCATTTTCATTTTCTTGGTGCAGTTTTCGTGATTCGAAAGCTTTATTTTCTAGGTTATTAGTCCATTAATGTTTCATGTGAAAGCCAGACATACCTATGCCATGCTTGTGGTGAAAGTGACGGCCTCAGTTTCCAGTGACGTGAGACTACGACGTCCAATAACTATATAAGCTTGTAGATACCTTTATATCATAATACATATATTTCCATTTGATTGGTTATTTATTTTTACTTTATTTCCTTGTTTGATTAGAAAAATTTACCATTTTTTTAAAAATTAATACGTTCATAGAGATTTATTTAATTTGAAAAATCATGTCGTGCATGGTAAAAATAGTTAATAAATTTAATGTTTTTATTACCATTGTTATTGGATTTCGTTAAATGCAAATGCATAATTTTAGCTAGATTTGATTAGATGTAATTAAGGTCATTAATTTTTCATAATAAAATTAACGGTTTTATCAAATAGAATCAAATTTTCACATTTTTTTTGTTTGTAGGATTTTGGTTAAATGGTGATGAGGCACGAGTTGTTATAACACTCATCACAAATTTAATCATGTTGTTGATGTAATTAAGGTCATCAATTTTTCATAATAAAATTAATGTTTTTATCACATCTAACCAAAACTCTTCACTTTTTTCAAGAAATCTGGTCAAATGTATTTTTTTCACGAGATTTGGTTAGATGCAAAAACATTTTTTTCACGAGAATTGATTAGACCTATATGCACATTTTTCACAGCATTTCAAATCCACATTGTTGTTGTTAGATGTAATTAAGGCCATTAATTTTTCATAATAAAATTAATGTTTTTATCACATATGACCAAAACTCTTCACCTTTTTATGTTACGATATCAGAACGATGCGATCAAGGTGAACGAGGGTTTCAAGACAGAGGTGAAACTGATAGATTTCCTTAGGGTCTGAGCACAAGAAACCAAAGGCGACTGGTTTCTCCATGGCTGCGTCCTCGGGAGGAGGGCTGCCACCCTCCTACCGCAATATCATAAGCGGAGATCATTCCCAACGGCCATTCCATTTAGCATCTGCTCAGCAAAAGACAACCCCCGTATTGGGAGTAGATTGGCAAGCCAAGATGAAAGGATAATGCTTGCCAAGGGCAGTCAAAAAACCAAGATTTGTTATCCCAGCGTCGAAATTGGACGAGTATCAAGGATATATGAAGAATCATGCTCTAATCTGTAAGTTTATAGGTATTTGGCCTTCAGAAAAGGAATTACTAAAATGGATTCAAATAAAATGGCAGCCCAAAGGTCATATTGATCTGAAATTAGGGGTGAAAGGTTTTTTTACAGTTATTTTTTCCAATTTAGAAGATAAAGAACGCATTTTTGAGGGAGGGCCCTATTTTTACAGCAATGCAGGGCTTTTTCTCAGACAATGGGAGGAATGTTACAACCCTGAACAAGAGCAATTTTTGACTGCTCCTGTTTGGGTTCGGATTTTTGGGCTCCCTATGGATTTTTGGGACCTTGAAATTTTGGAAGGAATAGGAAATTCATTAGGTACTTTTGTTAAAATTGCAGCCTCCACTGCCCGGGGTCGATATACATCCTTTGCAAGAATCCGTGTGTATATGAATATCTATGAACCCTTACCAGAGATGATAGAACTGGAATACGAAGGTAAAGTCTGGCTTCAGCTTCTAGATTACGAGCATATCCCCTTTTGCTGCCGCCGTTGTCATGAGTACGGGCATTTGTACAAATCCTGCCCCTTAAATGCCCCAGAGCAACAACCGTCTCATGTTACTAGCCCCGAGAAGCCACCCTGGCACATCTATTTCGGCAAACAGATAAAAACAATGACAGCATAACATAAACTATTGGTAACTGGAGAAAAGGGAGTTTCCATTGTCAGGTGATTAATAGAGCATGAACCCTCTCATTTGGTTTCCTTCTTTGGAATACATGGAAAGAGAGGAATCAGAGAGTCTTCCAAGAAACAGTACAACCTATGACACATATTTGGCAGCGCTCCAAAGACAACATTCGAGAAACCATTTTAACAGAAAGTTGGTCAGATGAAGATTGGAAAACAGTGGGTATCGAATCTCAGATATTAGAAAACCTGAACCTCAAACCGCAGATGCTCTGTAAAGGTCTCTGGAAATTCAGACCACCAAGTCAATCAATTGAGGCACACTGGCTACCTCCTCAACTAGGTTTTCTTAAACTTAATTATGATGGGGCTTCGAGAGGTAATCCAGGGCAAGCTGGGTCAGGCGGGATCTTCCGCAACTCTCAGGGGACAGTATACAGATTCTACGCACTCGACTTGGGCCATGCCACCAATAATGAAGCAGAACTTATGGCGGTCAAACAAGGTATTCTTATTGCAATAAGGGAAAACTACCAGAGAATCATTGTGGAGGGAGATTCAGCAATGGTAACAGGTGTGCTCCAAAAGTTGCAACAAGGCACACCCTGGGAGAAAATCTCCCAAAGCTGGCGAACAGCAGCCCTTATAGAAGAAGTGAGTCAATTGGTGAATCACATTCAGTATTTGATCCCACGCCATGTTAGAAGAAAAGGTAATGCAACAACGGATTACTTAGCTAATTGGGGATGCCAAAATGTAGAACGCTCCATAGATGCCCGCCCCACTGATGTTATTTGGGATGTTGAACTTCATTCTCTCCAATTGATTGTGAGTAAGGATCTTCAACCCCTCGATCGGGGTGTACAAATGTTAGAAAGGCATCCTCGCAGTGGTAACATGGCACGCGCTCCTTCTCCATGCAATTAAGGACAATTATGAGGGATTGTCATCCTAGTTCGGCGAAGCATGAGAACATGCAGATTCGAATCATGTCGAAGGGTGGCCAGGCTGTTTCGACAGAGCTCTGAAGGCAAGTTTCCGTTAAGGTAGGTGCGCCCCTTCCACCCCTTCATTCGTTCATGCACTGCTTTTTGCATGCAATTGTCTGGAGGCGGCAGAGGAGGAGACTCAGCGCTTCGCAATCTACCAATCTTTCAATCCTATCAGGGTATGTTTCTGCCATTCTCTTTGCTCTCATGGTGCCAATTGATGTGGTTTTGTTTATATTGTTGTACATTAAGGATGGTTTGGGATGGATAGAGAATTTTCGCTGTGTTATCACCAAATTGCAACCTGTCCAGCCATGCTTCCGTGACCCCTGCACTTTGTTTGTCCATTCCATATATCTTGTTGGCGTACAAGGTAACATAACACTCAATACTCTGTTAGAAGACTTACGCATCCACTAGAACCTTGGGAGAAAGTTTAGAAAATGCTTACTTAAGCTTTTGCTTTGTCGGGTAGTGTTATGGGCTAGGCTTCAAAGTAGTAATTTGTGTCATGTTTAGTTTCGAAATCATTCACTTATGACTATGCTGTGTCGGGCTGTTCACTCGGTCAAGTTTCTGAGTTGCATACAGAGTCAGTTTCCTTTTACTCTCCGTTCGATCTCAGAGAACAGAGCTAGCATCCTCAGGACGCAGCCTTATCAAACCCAAGTGCTCAACCCCAAATTGTTTCAGGGGGGTTCTTGGAAGAGGATGGGGGTCCTCTGTCCTTCCGCCAGCAAAACAGTCCCTCCCCTTAGCTCTATAATTTCCAACATCAGCCCTCAAACTTATCATCCTCTGTCTATCCTGCGCACTGGACTCACAATACCAAATTGTGTCGTCGCATGTCCCAGTAGAAGGCATATAAATCTTGCGGTTATCTGGACCATTAAGTTCTGGCATTGCGTTTTGTATACAGTTAAGAGGTCAGTGGTCCAAGGTTCTGGCTCTCCGCATTGGCTGCAGAGTTGGCTCTAGTGGTCAAGTTTCCTGAGTTTGTATGTTACTCACGTCATTACTGTTCCATTTTTCTTGTTTGTGTTCTTGAATAGGATCCTTCCAATCATGGGAAAAAGACGTTCAAGGGCTGAGGCTGCCAAAGGAAAACAGAAAGTTCAGTTTGAGCCTGCCCCCAAGAAACGTGGTCGCAAAACCAACCAGGAGCATCTGGAAACTTTAGCAGCTAACTATGTGATGGGTAATTCCTCCATAGTTCGTCAAGAAATTCGTGGGTGGGAAAGGGAAATACAGACAGACCTTGAAGACAATGAGACAAAAGCAGAGATTTTAGATTTCATAACAGATCCAGGCAATATCCGTGGACCGCCTTACTTTATTCAATCAGACTATTCACACATACTGGATAGTCAAATATCTTATAGCGAAGGCTATTCAGAGTCTTCAGCCTGCCCAAGCTAAGGCAGACCCAGCAAAGCTAGACCCCCGCCTTCAGGACCTGCTCCAGAATATACAGGACCAGCTGCAGCACATCAAGATAACACAATATTAGGCAGCTGATCGTATAAGCAGATTGGATGATAGAGTTGGTCGCATGGAGAAGCTGCTCCAGCAGCTCCAACAAGCTGAAATGCTTGGCTCCAATGCTAAAGACCCAACTCCTGTTTCCTCATCAGATGGGTAGAAGTTTTTAAGTATGGAGAATTTTGATACACTTTTTAGCTAGATACGAACTCTTCTTATGTTATATGAATGTTCAAACTGTAATAGTAGGATAGATAGCACATGAGACTTATAGACGTATGAAACAATTTCAGTTTTGGTATTTTTCACGCTTACAGATGGCCAACAAACCTGGTTTCCTATGGGCAGGTTGAGGCCAAACTCTGAATTTTATATTGTGTAGCTTGTCCTTCACTTATAAATAGAAAATAGTATGGTCCTACCAAATTCACAAAAAAAAACTCTTCACCTTTTTCAAGAGATCTGGTCAAATGCTCTTTTTTCAATTGGATTGGTTAGATGCAAATGCACAATTTTCACAAGATTCTATTAGATGCAAATTCACATTTTTCATGAGATTTCGTTAGGTACGGATACACGTTTTTCACGAGATTTCTTCTA
The DNA here is from genome assembly GCA_034641835.2 of Pinus albicaulis. Lineage (NCBI taxonomy): Eukaryota > Viridiplantae > Streptophyta > Pinopsida > Pinales > Pinaceae > Pinus > Pinus albicaulis. Next base: position 435,127,203 of record CM076583.1, read on the forward strand.
AAATGCTTAACTACATTACTCACAGATTAACAAAATCCTTCACATTTCTCATTTATAAATATTATAAATATAATTTTTTTAATAACCTTTTTAATTATTAATAAAAACAATAAAGCCAAAGCCCTTCACATTTCTCTAGCTAATTTTGGTTTGTTATAGTCAACGTCGTTACTTTCTTTAAAAAAAATCAACCGGTCCAACCAAAATCCTTAACATTTTCTAAAAGCCAACGACCTTGATTACATGCAAAGGGATTTGCTTAGATCTGATCAAGATCAAATCGTTGAAAAAAATATTATATATATGACAATCCTTTACTACACCACATATTTGTTAAAATCAAAATTAAGTAAATACATATAGTATTTTACAATTAAATAAAATCAAAATGAATAAATATAACATTTGGCCTTCATCACATGCAAAGGGCTTTATTGAGACATGATTAAGGTTAATCTAGTGAAAAAATAATTATTGGGACAACTTTTTTGCATACACTACACAATTATTAAAATTAAATAAACATCATTATGAATTATCTTGTTAATTTTAAAATTGGTAGTATTTTTATGATTAGATAAAATCACAATAAATAAGTACTATAGCCTTGAACACATTCATACAATACTTTTCACATTTTATGTATCTAAATATACTATAATGTTTTTCTAAATAAATAAATAAATAAATATATATATATATATATATATATATATATATATATATATATATATATATATATTATTTTCAACAATTTTAATTTTTATTACATCAAAGCACATTTTTCACCTTGTTAAATGTAGATGCACATTTTTCACGAGGTTTGGTCAAATGTAATCAAAGTAGTTAATTTTTCGTAATAAAATTAATGGTTTTATCAAAACGAATCAAAACTCTTCACATTTTTCTTGGGAACAGTTTTTAGGGAAGGGATTTTCACCATATTTGATCAAATGTAATCAACACCATTAATTTTTCATAAAAACAAATAACATTGATCACATCTCAACAAAGTTCTTCATGTTTCTAAATATTATAATAATATTTTTTCAACTACTTTTATTAAAATTATTAATAAAAATTAATGGGCTTCATCATATCATACCAAAGACCTTCACATTAGCTTGGCCTATGGTGATCATTCCTTTAATTTCTATAAAAAATCATCATCTTGATCACATCAAACCAAAATCCTTCACATTTTCCAAAACCCAATCACATGAAGGGCTTTGTTCGGATGTGATCAAAGGTCAAATCATTATATATATATATATATATATATATATATATATATATATATATATATATATATATATATGTATGTATGTATGTATGTATGTATGTATGTATGTATGTATGTATGTATAATTTTGAAGTACACCACATAGTTTGTAACACTCGACTTAATTTATTTCGTTTTATTTTGTTAAAATTTTGCAAAAATTACATTTGACTATTACATGAGAAAAGACTATCAAATGTGTTAAAAGTAGTTAATGACCCTGTTGTAGCTGCTACAACTACCCTCTGAAATTTAGCACCAGTCTGAAATTTCAGAGCCCCTGTCACTTTTGACGAGATACATGATAATGGGATCGTCCCTCGAACATCAACCTTAGGCCCAGGGCATCCTCCCTGCCCGGGTACTCTCGGGTCAAAAGCTCGTTTTGGTATCATGGATGGTTTAATATGGTCTTTCTCTCTGTTTCCTTTTTTTTAAAGTGTAGTTGCAGGGTCGCAACCCTCATGAATCTTGATCATATGCGACTTGGTGACCTCTTCAGGTTGTAGGGTCGCAGGGTCACTCTTCCCCTCAACGCGGGACCTTAACGACTTAGCGACTGATCCAGATTTTATGCAGGAACACAACAGAATACACATATAGCCATAGATATAGAGATGCAACAGAAATATTGCTTCATTTTATTAATAAAAAAAATGATTGAAATTAACAGCTTGGGTGTTAGTAGGCGTATCTCTGAGAAGATATGTGGCGGCTACAGGCCTCTGAACTGTGTTACAATGATACATAATGGAAATGAGTGAGCGAGGGCACTGGTAGTGTATCTCTGAGAAGAGATGTGACTGCTATAGGCCTCCCCACTGTGTTATAGAACTGACATGATGGAAATAGATGAGCAAGGGTACTGGCAGCACTTATCTCTGAGAAGAGATGTGTCGGCTACCAGCCCCTGAACTGTGTTACAATGAGGCTTGAAGGCCTATTTATTGCTGAGAAATAATGTAAAACCCAAAACATCCAAAAACTTAACCCTAAGAAATGAAGCGCCAAAACTGTGGGCCCTGTTTGGGTAAATTGGTGTTTCAACTTCCCGGGGACGTAACTTTGGCATCCGATCTCCATTTGACACGCTCAATAGCTTGTTAGAAAGATCTATCCAAGGACTACAACTTTTGAGTGAGCAACATCGGTCTATGACCCATGTTGCTCCCCGTTTTCCCAAAAAGCATCATTTAGGGCCTCAAAACTACCTTGGAAGTCCAGGACCCAAAAAACTGCTATAAATAGTAAGTTGTGCTCAAAATTACAAACCGAAATAACTGATGGTGGGGGTTCAAATGGACTCGGTGGGTGGCCACTAATATCCACCTGGATCATTAAGTCCCCAAAACGGGTATGGGAGTGTAGGACTCGAAAAACTAAAAGAATTGATGCTGCAGGTCCAAATGGAATAGGTGGGTGGCCACCGATATCCACTTGGATCATTCCTCCCTCCTTAGGAAGCAATGGTCTCCATTGCGTTAAGTTCCTCCATGGGGGTGGGGGGGCGGGGGGCAAATTCTGCTGAACTTGGTATTGGATTCATATAGGATGTCGCAAACTTGTTGGCGGATGTGCTGGATGTAGATGTGCTGGTGGTGGGCAGCCGTTGAAGGATCTGGGAAAAATTATCCATCATCACATTCCTCTGTTTCTCGAAGGCCTCCCCGAGCAAGATTTTGATAGGATCTCCTGCTTCCTCGTCTTTCTTTCCTTCCACCATGGGGGGTCGTCGGGGTTGGTGAGGCTGATCTTGGAAGGGTGGAACCAGATCGAGCTCGAACTCCTTATACCCTGACTATGTTGGGCACATGCAAAGAAAAACAGATAAAGAGTAGACCCGCTCTGATACCATTGATCTGGATTTTTTTTTGCAGGAATGCAACAAAATACACATATAGCCATAGATATAGAGATGCAGCGGAAATAGTGCTTCATTTTATTAATAAAATAATGACTGCAATAAGCTTACAAACATAATGGAAACAAGCTAGGGCACTAGTAGCATATCTCTGAGAAGAGATGTGGCAGGCGCAGGCCTCTAAGCTGTGTTACATTGAGGCTCGAAGGCCTATTACAGACATAATGGAAATAGATGAGCTAGGGTACTGGCAGCGTATCCCTGAGAAGAGATGTGTCGGCTACCAGCCCCTGAACAGTGTTACAGAACTGAAATGATGGGAACTAGCAAGCTAGGGCACTGGTAGCGCTTATCTCTGAGAAGAGATGTGTCAGCTACCAGCCCCTGAATTGTGTTACAATATAGACATGATCAGAACAAGCAAGCTAGGGCACTGGTAGCACTTATCCTTGAGAAGAGATGTTTCAGCTACCAACCCCCTGAACTATGTTACAATGAGGCTCAAAGGCCTATTTATTGTTGAGAAATAATGTAAAACCCGAAATGTCCAAAAAGTAACCCTAGGAGATGAAGCGCCAAAACTGTGGGCCCCGTTTGGGTAAATTGGTGTTTCAACTTCCTAGGGACGTAACTTTGGCATTCTATCTCCATTTGACGCACTCAATAGCTTGTTAGAAAGATCTATCCAAGAAATATAACTTTTTAGTGAGCAACATGGGTCCCCGTTTTCCCAAAAAGCATTGTTTAGGGCCTCAAAACGACTCCGAAAGTCCAGGACCCGAAAAACTGCTATAAATAGTAAGTTGTGCTGAAACTTACAAACTGAAATAACTGATGGTGGGGGTTCAAATGGACTCGGTGGGTGGCCATCAATATCCACCTGGAACATGAAGTCCCCAAAACGGGTATGGGAGTACAGGACCCGAAAAATTGCTAAAAATAGTAAGTTGTGCTTAAGCTGAAAAATTGAAAGAATTGATGCTGCGGGTCGAAATGGAATAGGTGGGTGGCCACCGATATCCACCTGGATCAGCGACCTCGCGACCTACACCTTGGTCGCAGGGTCGCCAGGTCGCAAGGTCGCAGGGTCGCTAGCCTACCTTGGTAAATCCTCACCCTAGCTAGGTATTCCCGTCTTGATCCTCGACTATTAGTGTTTTACCATAAACAACCCTTTTTCCTTTAACTCTCTCTCTCTTGCCAAGTCAACACATCTTACCCAAATTAGCTGAGATCCCTCTGTTTCCTCTCCGTTCCCCCTTTGGTCCCTCTCCCCAACTCTCAGGGGCCTCCTCGGCCTTGATTGTCCTTCTTTCCTCTTATTTTCTCCTCTCTCACACACAGGTTTCATCGACCCGCTCTGTCAAGGAAGCCCTAACGTGACCTAGCGTCTCACGAACTAGTGACTTGCGACCCGCGATAAAGTTGCCAGGTCGCCAGGTCACCAAAGCCATCATTTTCACCCTAATGTGACCCCGTGACTAGGTTGCCAGCGTAACTCTACCTTTCTTGGACCTTCGCGACCAAAGGTCACAGTTGCCTAAAAAATTCCTTGTGTGACCTGCCTTGTTGGTAATTCGACACCCTAGACCTGCCTGGGCATTAGGTGGCTTGAATCGTTTATTCTGACTATCATATTATTGCGTCCATGTCGTCGGTCTTATCGTGGGATTGTTTCTTGAACATGCCAGGTGACGTGGAAGATGAAGTTGGTTGCATCTCAATCTCCTCTGCCTCAGGCGATATGGCACCCCTAATGATCTAGAGATGAAAAAGAGCCCAGAGATTGATGTTATAGAGAGTAATTTACCTCGAGTGCTGACTCCCATTGATGGAGACACAACTTGTGTATTTGGAAAGAGTTCCAAAATGTCTTGGTACAACATCTACCATGAATTTGCAAGACAAGAGTTCCTAGAGGACTTAGCAGACTGCCAAGTGTACCTAAATGTTAAGAGGTCTAAACTACACTATGTTGCAGCGCACCCCCCAATCTTCCCATGCACATAGGTCATCGACTGGATTCTATGGAAAACAAATTCCAAGCATTGGGTCATAAGGGATCACACTGGGGCAACTTTTTCCAACCTAGACACCATAGAGGCCAATGTGTACTATTATTCACTGCGAGACAAGGAAGAGTCCTTCAATACCCGGTGGGTAGCAACACATAATGTTCAAGTTCAGGATACTTTAAAGAGCTGGTGGGGAGACCCTGAGAATTTAAATGGGAAGAAAGACCAGGAGTATAAGACGAAAGGCCTCAAGAAGGTCTATAGGCTCATCGCAGCTATGATGTGCCAGATGTATGAAAGAATAGATTCCAACACCTTCAATGGAGTGTGGGTCCCCTTAATGCACGAGGTCGCCACCCATGGGACATGCTTCAATTGGGCCCACTTATTAATATCGGCTTTGAGGGCAAACATATCAGCAACAAAGGTTCTTGAGGAGGGGTTAGCATCTGAATTCCACATGGCCTCATATCTATTGGATGTTGTTTGTTTGCGATGTTACTTTGACCAATCGTCTCATAATTGGGACCCAAAAGAGGGAGGCCTAAGCCACAAATATTTGAATATTTTCTCGGATTCCAGATACAAAAAAGACATCGATCTTATATCAGAAAAAATTTTCACTACACTCTACCGACTACTATTCGGGGAGGACCCACCCTGTATGTCTAAGATAGCCATGGACACAGTCATTAAGGTGGCACACTGGTTCCCCGTGCTGGAAGGAACCATCATCAGGGTTTTCGGATCCTTCAAGCCACCCTATGCATTGCCAAGATTTGTCACCGACAAGCTGCTACTCCAGGAAGTTTGTCACTAGATGTCAAGTGATTTATCTAAGACAATAAGAAAAGGAAAGAAGAAACTGTGGCTGACCCTCCCGCTCACCATCGAATCTTATACAGTTAAAGATTTCAAAGAGGTAGAAGCTGAGGCCGAGCAGATGAAAGGGTTTTGATTCATATCCTTATATTTCCGATCCTACGACCCAGAAAGGATTATGCCAACACACTGCAAACGGGCCAAGTTCAATTGGTCCTACCAACACACCACATAGCTCCAGAGGGCGAGGTGAGGAATTGGTGTAACACACACATGCAGTTAGGCCCTGGAGAAGAGCTTGAAGTTGGAGGAGAACAAGAAGGACACTCTCACGGCGACTTGTGTTTACAAGACAGAGCCTCCGCCATGAAGAGAAAAACACATAAGGGAGGGGCTTCTTCCTCCCAAGTAAAGAAACCAAATAATAACATAGGCAATGATTCCCCAAAATATCTAGAGGAAGAAGGGGATGAAGAAACATTGAAACGACCAAATACTACCTTGGCAAGGCATACCATAAAATTTGTAACCACCGTGCATTCAATATATATGCCATAAATTTGGAATCCAAAAATGGAAACAACACAATCTTGATAATATCACTCGCGAGGATTCATCAATGCCATCCAATGCCATCATCAATGCTATTAATGCCATCATAGTGATACAACCCTAATGCCAGTGCACAAAAAGAATGAAATTGGTAAGCTCCATTTAATAATGATCCAACATCCAAATAACAAGTAGAGATATCATGCAACAATAATCAATGCAACTCCACAACTTCAGTACTTTCCATAATTTCAATACAAATATCTTTGCATGTTTTTCAGAACATGGAATCCTCAAAAACCATCGTTTTGCACCAAAAGTCATATCAGAATTTACCAGCTAACTATAGCTATGGTGCATTTCCCTGTCATCCACTTCACCTGTAATTTGGAAATCCTATATCACATGCAGAGGATCATCTTCTTCTGAAATAGAGGTGTTTGACTCTTCTGGTAGCATTGGAAAATAAAGAGAATTTATGTATCATTTATTTGACATGGTGATGTGAAGTGAGGAGCTAGTAGAACCATGTTGGTGTAGATGAGCTAGTGTCTCTACCGGTTAGAAAATATATTTAAGCAAATCAACAGGCCAAGAAAGGAGAGAATTCAATCCAAGCTCGTTCTTCGCTAGATAAAGATGCACGCAATTCATCTTTTATTTTCTTGTTTTCATTAACATAAACAAATATAAACTTATTTTTGGAGGTTTTAATCATGCATGATAACTAAAACTCAAATTTGTAGAAATTTTAACCATTTCTTACCAATCCATTCGAATGGATCCATATTTAACTGTATTTCATCATGCTATGTTTCCTGAATCACCTTTGTTGGACTGAATTTTTCATTTTTGGCAGGGTCTTGCGCAACTTCCTCTAATATTGTTGATGGAATTTCGGATAAGCTTCCAAAATTTAAATTACCATTTTGATGACAATGTGTGCAACAATGTTGCGACTTTTTTTTGCCATTAACTTCCTTATGATTTGAAGATTAGCCCTTTTGTCGATTTTCCTTTAAAATTTTCCTGTATAAAGACATTCTCTTCCAACACTTCGAAAATTTATGATTATATAGGCCACAAAATGAACATGGAATCTTATGCAAAAAATTACGAATGACATTACCATGCTTCTTATAATCAAAGTAAACTTTTTTATAGTCATGCCTATACCTTTGATGAACACCTTTGTCACGACTCTGATGAGGTGAACCTGATGAGGCGGAAGTTCCTTTCGAAACATCATTTTCTTCAATAGTGTTGGAACTCTCTCCAACCTCTTATTTTCCATATCCAATTCCATCATATTGAGGTCGATGTTCAACCATAATGGGTTCTATTATACCTTGGGCATGGATTTCCAAGCCTTCCTCTTCTTAACCCATTTTCAAAAATAATTTTGACCCGATTCCACGAGTTTGTTTCTCGAAGGAACCAAATAAAACATCTTCTAATGAGGAAATTGAATGTGAACAAGTGTTGCTTACCTCATTCATCTTAACATTCTGACACTTTTCTAGGGCCTCTTCTGAATCTTGCAACTGCAAATCCATTACTTGAAGTCTATCTTGAAGCTCTTGCTTCTCATCTTCCAATGCTTTCAATTGTTTCTGCAACTTATTTCTTTTCTTGTCATCATCATGCAAATCCTCTACCATTTTCTTCATGGTTAAAAAGTCTCGGAAAATCTTTGAATATTGAAAAATATTTGCAAAGGAAGAATACAAAAAGACTAGTTTGTCGAAGTAGAAATTTCGAAACTTAGGAAATTACCTTCTTAACCAGTTTCCTTCTTCTTTCTTGAATTAAACCTGACAAATGTACCCACTAAGCCAGAATAATGAACTACTCTGATACCAGATGATATGAAAACTTGAGAGCGATTTAAAACTTATAAATAAAACCTTTTAATTGGCCAAATTGGCTTGTAAAATTAAGTTACAATTTATCCATAAACATGTTCATTTCATCATAAAATTGTAAATTAAAATGCATTTAAAAGAACTTGATCAAACCATGAATAAAAAAAACATGAAGCATCAAGGTTGATAACGAAGTTCACCCCCTCCACTAGGCTACGCCTCCGGATTCGTTTCCACAGGTTGAGTCGTTTTTATTGTCTTTCTGTAATGAGGAATGTGTACAATTCTCTATTAAAAAGGGTGGCCAAACCTAGAGTTGTCTTCTACACAAATGAGTTCAATACTTGTACATAAGAAACAATTCCTTTGAAAGACCTTTTGAGCTCTCCAAGTTCTCCAAATATTCCTCAAAATGAAGCTCTCAAAAACTCTTTCAAGCTCTCTCCTCCAAAAAATCTCCTTACACAAAGTACATAGGAGGGTTTACATAGCTTTCAAGATCCTAAAATAAAGGAGAAGAAAACTCCTTAGATCCCCACTACAAGGAGAAAATAACTCTCTAAATCCCTTAAAATATGCTCCGTGAGATTCTTGAGGAGTAAATCTCTCAGATCCATCTATCAAGGGCCTTATCCAAAACTCAAGGGATGAGAGAAAATCCCTTAAGACTCTCAACTTCATCATGAATTTAGAAATCAACTTTGAGGAAATCCTCTCATAAATCAATTTCCATTTTACAAATAAAAAAATTCAAATATGAGCACATCTACATTCAAATTTGAAATACCCATAACCTAGGCTCCAATGAGCTTGTCTTCAACATGGTGCTCATTGGAAAATGTGTCAAGATCCTCCTGGATCATTCTTCCCTTAGGGTTACCTCTAGACCCCACCAGCATGGCTTTCACCCACATAAAATGGGTCTAAACTCTGCCACCTGTTGGATCTGTTGACATACATATATAAGACATATGCAAGGTAAAATCTACGAATGGTAAGACAAATGCTTCACTTTCATTAGAAACTTGAATTCCTAAGGCATATAGGGGTTGAGGGCCTAATGCCTAGACAATTAAATCACTCCTTGTGAATATGTTTGACAGTGGGGAAATCCAGACTGCCAACTCTTGGGAGTTATGGCCACAAGGCCTAAAGCTACAAAAACTTGGTTTAGATAAAACAACCAAGATAGGAACATGTTTGATTTATATATTATTTCACAATCTTACAGAGTATTCATGAGTGTACATAACTACATAATATCATTTTCATCATGAATATAACCATGGACACCACATTCCAAACATGCATCAGACTCGTGCATATATATAATATTATTTCAATCATCAACACAAGGGTGAGCCTCACTACACAGGCATCATTTATGAACACATAAAGTATTTCCTCATTTACATATGGCAAGAATCAACACAATCCATATGAAAATATAAACACACAATTTACATTTATCTGTGCGTCTAAAGATGATTGATAACTGAAGGAGCGACTTCAACTCTGTACCCAACCATAGGCAAGCTGCACTATAATATTCCTTATAGCTGAACACCCCTGAGCTAGATCCAAAGTTTGAGGGGATGTTTTCTCTAGGAAATTGACACCCAAGGCTTAGTCACATACCTAGGAGAAGGAGTCCACTGTCCTGGTGGTTTAAATTCTCACAAAAAATAAGCACTACAGTAGCTCACTCACTCCGTGAATAAAAAACACAGGGATTCCCCAAGATCCAAACGATCATTGCTCCGCTCCACATTGTATAACCTATTGTATAGGAAATTTCATAATTGGTCTCCCTTAGCAAGCACCACAAGTGTATGCAGTCACTAAACATGTGGTTTTACAATTTTTTCAACAACCACCGTAGTGATGAGATTTCCCTACCAAGTGTTTCATTAGACAACAACAAGCACCATGTAGTTCAAGTATCCTGATGTTCCCTTTGACCATTCAACTTAGACTCACTGTCCAAAGGCCTCAATACACAATATGTGAGGAGTAACACCCTAGGCTTCTAAACATTTGCTCTTAGACATTCTGGTTCAGCTCAATTATTCAACTCAACTCTGGTAGAACCTCTCTCTCTCTCTCTCTGTGCAAGGCTTCCCTCACACATGCTCTGTTCCGCGACTACTCTCCTTCTCTACAAGTTGTGCCTCCTTGCTAAGCTTCTATTGTATTTTATTTTCTTCCCAAGAAATCCATTCCACTATCTCGATCCCTAAGGAGGGGACATGGATGGGCATCTCCCCCCTCCCATGCGGCCCCATCTGATCTTCTTCAATGCCTGACAATGTTGATTGGTCATCAGTCATGTTGAAATTAAGGAAATTTAATGTGGTTGTATGGGCCTGTTCTCGGCATGTCATAAGAAATCACCATAAATGCCACAAGCACCACTATAGGCGCATTTCAACCCTCCCCTCAGAGCTTTGGATCTGTGTGTCCCTCCTTCCATCTAGTCATCAATTTATTTTCGACATAGATTTATATACATCCATCATTTACACTGTTGGGTTACGTACATGCGGTGTTATAGAAAAATGGTTGTTACAAACTTATCTATGTATATGCCAAAAAGGGTAAAGGATAAGGGACGTCCTTGCTTGACTTCGATATCACAATTAATTTCTGCCGACTAACCCTTAGTAGTCATAAATATGAGAATAAATTTCTCATACAATCTTGTCGCAACAACCCTCAACTCCAAAAAAACATTTACCTCTTCCAACCTCTTGCAAAATATTGTCATATATATATATAATAAATATGTTAAATATATCTAATTTGTAAATATATTTTATTAATTTTTAATATAATAAACATCTTAAATTTAATTTAAAAAAAATTAAGAATAAGTTATTTTTGTGTGTGCATGCACACCTTTGCGTTAAAGTTGGATATATATCTTTGGAAAAAAAAATGTTAATATCTTTTATTGTTTAAAGGTACAAGGATGGTAGGTTTGGAGGATTAATTTTATCTCAGGGATATCTAAAAACAACTTTTCTTGAAGTTTAGGAAATTTCATAAATTATTAAGTTGAGACATATACCCTTTTGGAATCCTCTTTTTAGTAAATAAAATTAAAATAAATAAATTAATTTTTATTAACTATCAACTTGATGAATTCAAATGTCCTTAATAGCATGAAGATAAATCAACTTGATGAATTGAAATGTCCTTAATAGCTTGAAGATAAAAATAAGTGGTTTGTAGATTTCAAAAAGTTTCTTTCTTCCGAGCTCTAAGAGAATACAATTGTCAAGTGGACTCTCTCATTAACAAATCAATAAGTTTAACATTGAGATTGTTTTTTGGAAAAAACAAAGGCACCATACATTCTTTATATGCTAATGATCATTGGACACATTACACCATTATCAAATAACATATTTGATATGACTATGCATCATTGGACATATTACACCATTATCATCAGATAACATAGGTCATATCACCACACCATTATCAAGCAACATATTTCATATGACCATTGATTATCACCATTATCAAATAACATATGTCACATCACCATTGTCATCATTAGATTTTAAGCGAGAGAGATGGAAATATGAAATGGTTCACACCCCTACTTCACACATGCACAAAGTAACTCCTAACCAACATTTTGAATATTATCATCATATGTATTTTTAACTCTAACCAAAATTTTGAAAAATAACATGTATTTTATCAAAGCAATAATGGAATATAGTCTTTGTGTGGATGTCTAGGTTGCACGGTGGAATACTACTTTAAGCGGGAAATTCTTTTAGGCAAGGACTTTAAGCTTGGAACTTCTATGTGGTGAATAAAAAATCAATGGAAATTTGGTGATTGCCATCTTTTTGCGGTGAAAATCTGTTGGGGGGTTTGGTTTTGCTTGGACACTTCAAAATTTATTGGTTGTTTGGTTTTTTTAAGTTATTATTTATGAAATTATAGTAATTTTTTGGTGATTGTCATTTAGAGTTGTTGTAGTCTAAAAAAGCAACAGAATAGTCTAGAATGCCTCAAAGTTTTTGAAAAAATCTAGCAAAGATTTATCAGAATCTTGTTTACAGTTGGTGCTAAACTTTGTGGCTTTTGGGTGCCTTAAAGGTTTTTGATAGTGCTGAATTTATTTCCATTATCAAAAATGCAATTTAAACACTCCAACTACCTAATTTTTTAATTTTTTTTTTTACCAAATTCCAAAAAAAACTACAATCCGAGCTATTTCTTTTGATTATGGTATACAGAAAGAGTGGATAATTGGTCTTCTTGTCCCTTTTGTCGGCTGAGAGTTGTCTCTCACGCATTGGGATGAACACATCCATGCTTTGTAAATTTCACCTCGATAAATGAAGACCGTGCTTTGAATGAATTACGCACGAGAGAATACTTTAGAAAACATTATGTTAATCTAACTCTACTTTTGCAGTCACCAATGATGGAATGGAATGTTACAATGCCAAGCGTCAATTATATTAATCGAATTCCGCACCAGAAATACTTTGGAAAAAATTATATTAATCGAACTTTACTTTTGCAGTCACCAATGATAGAATGGAATGTTACAATGCCAAGCGTCAATTATCAAAGATAACACTAAAAAGCTGTAAGTGCCTTTTTGCTTAAAAATATATTTAAAACATTAAAATAAATAAAAATTAATATATATAATATATATTTTAGAATAATTTAGTACATTACACGTTTCATTGAATATATGTGAATTTTTAATACATAAATAAACATCAGAATAATTTTTGGGTTGATTTTTAAAGTGAAGGTTTTTTAATTTATTGGAGGTGAGTTATTTAAGGGGTGGAAGAATTGCCTTGACCGTTAAAAGTTGTTGGAATTTAAGTAAAAAAAATAAAAAATCTTGTAATAATAGTTTATAGTGGAAATGGATTCAATATCATCAAAAGTTTTTAAAACATTTAAAATTTTGAAATTTGATAGCTATAATTTAAATTTACAAAAATTATGCCAAATTTTATTAAAATATTATCTAAATTTCCATAATTTTCAAAATAAAAATACAATCTAATTAAAAATTAAAATGAAATGAGCTTTTTTTTTTTTCATCCTCTCACTTTTCCATGCTAATATCATGTTGCCAACTCATCTCTGAAAATAGATCAGACTCTTAACTCTCTGTTACACCTTTAAAGGGGGAAAATCAGCAGCACCCACAGGATCACGTTCACCTCATGGGCCGCCTACTGCCGTATCACCGACTGAGGCTCGGTCCCGCTGTTCGAAGCCAGCACCAAGGCTAAACCATGCCTGTGATTATTAGTTGAAAGACCCGGACCCTTTGCTAGGTGCTTCCAGAATATACAATTTTTTATCGTTAACGTGGGTATACGGCCTCTGCCTTGCTGTGGTTCTGCAACCAACAAACAATATCGTCGTGATCTGCATGTGTCCATAAAGTGGGCTCGACCGACATCCTGTTTGCAGTGACACGACCCTGTGATAATAAGGCGTTGTCGTAATAATACCTGAAAATCTCGTACCAGAGAGCCACCGTGCAGTTGGATGTAAATTCGTGGCCAGCTATAATTGGTGGACAGTGCGAGAGAGGTTTCCTGAGGAAGTTCACGTTCTTCGGGCAGTTCTCGTGATTGGAAACGTCGTTAACTTGTAATCGCCGTAGTCCTTAAAAAAATTCACAGAATAATCTTGAAATTTTGATAGATTATGAAAAACTTCGGTAAAGAGTTTTGAAAATTTGGATTAAAGCAGTTAAATTTTAGTATTTTGGGTGCTTTAAAAGTTTTTGATGGTGCTGAATCTATTTCCACTATTAAAAATGTAATTCAAACACTTCAACGACCTGATTTTTTTTTACCTAATTCTGGCAAAAAACTGCTGTCCTGGCTATTCTGTTGCGTCGGAAAACAACTCCCTCTAATATTTGGCAGCATCAAAATCGCTACAACCTCGAGCTTGTAAAAAAATATGTTAATTTGGGCGAAACAGTTTTTTTGGGTTAAAGCATGCTATAAAGAATCCATAAATTAATCAAGAAAATAATGGAAATTTTAGTAAAATTATGATAAAATAAGGTTATAACTGTCAAGCTTCGGGATTTTGGGTGCCCCAAAAGTTATTAATGGTGCTGAATGTATTTCCACCATAAAAAATGATTCAAACACTTCATTTTGAATTTTTGAAATTTTGTTTACCATATTCCAAAAAAAAAAATGACATCTAAACAAATTTGTACTATGAGGAACATCAACTAGTTAATTTAAATCAAAACAAAATTTATCATTAAATTCATTGAATAGTTATACATGATTAACTTGTTAGTGTTAAATGATTGGTTAATATTTTAGAGAGGGTATTTCACTATTATATTTTTAGATAAAAACAGTTGTTTTTTTTTTTTTTTTAAATTTAAGAATAAATAGGTTTTGATTTATTTAATTTTTTTTTTTTTTTTTTTTTTTATTGCAAAAATGTTCGAGTTGTTAAAATCTAAATTAACGTTATGATCTTAAAATAATAATATTTAGAAGCATTATTTTGTTATAATTTTTTATTTAATTTTTTTTTTTAATGAAATTCTGTGAAGGATTTTAAACTTTCTCTAATGTTTAGGGTGGTCACTTCACTTATCATCAATGACATGAAAAATGAATGATCACAAAGCTTTGTGAATTTTATTATATAAGGAAGTTTTTGAATTAGTTGTTAAAGAATAATATTAAAATAATAAAATCTTTGTTAGAGAATAATATTAAAATAGCTATTAAGGAATAAAATAAATTACAATCTAGCCAATGTATGATTTTGCATATGAATAGGGGATTTGGTAAACCCCTAAATTCAACATGGGATCAAACTTATTTTTGGTTGACTGAAATACATGCTTCAAAGTTTTATAGGGTTTAAAAACAATCATAATGTTTTTTTAGCAAGATTTACGTTAGTGATCCCTAGGTAGAGAAACTTTGACCTTTTCCATATTGTGTTGGAAAAGGTCTCTTAGAGTAATAATATTCATAAAAACTAGTATCCTTTGAAATTAGTACTAAAACTAATTTCAATATGATAATATATTTTTATTAACATCTAACTTTAATTATATAAACCAATATAGAAATCTAATAGAAGCCTAGAGGGATCAAATTTCTTCATGTGTAAATTTTTTTGGAATGCAAAATATAATGTGTTATTTTCATTGTTTAAACTGTATTTTTAAATGCTAACCAAAAAAACTGAATTTTTTCATTGCATATACATAATTTTAAAAAAATGATATATAATATATACTTAATTTTCATTAAAATATTTTACATCAACACATTTTATCACACTTGTTAAAATGAATTTTAATTATTAACATATTTTTAAGTATATGTCAATATTAATTCTTATTAAATATTTTATTGATAACCAACATTGAATTTTTTTTATATACAACATTAAAACGTTTTATTTTTACAAAAAAATTCTATATTAATATTAATTCTTATTAAATATTTTATTGATAACCAACATTGAATTTTTTTTATATACAACATTAAAATGTTTTATTTTTACAAAAAAGTTCTATATATAAATATATATGAAATTGATATTGACATAAATTAGTTAACATAGATCTTCAAGTGTTTTTTAAAAGTATAAGATTTACTCATATTATTTATTTATTTATTTATATTCATTTTTTTTTATTATAGTCAACATTTATTTCTATTTAGAACATAGTTTTTTTTAATTTTTTTTTTTTTTTTTAAAGGTGGATAGAGTGATGAACAAACTTACATATCCTTTCATATTGGGTTGTAGAATAAGCCTCTCTGCTCACTCAACATAAATTTATCTTAATTTCAAATCTACTAAGCGTCAAGAAAATCAAATCTCTTAAGATGGAAACCTCTTTTGAAGTATAAAACTTTAAAAAAAGATTACATCTAAAAAAAATGATTCCTCTTAGATCTTGGCAGATCCAAAATTAAAATGCATCTCACACACACACACACACACATATATATAATTTTATTGTAAATATAAAGTTTTTATATGTTTATTAATTAAATTTATTAAGTCTTTCTATTTTTATTAATTATATGGTTTGGAATATATCATGGATATCAATTATTATTATTTAAGTTTATTTTAATGTGATATGTATATAATTTTTTTTAAGGTGAATTTTGTTGCTTATAAAAAATAGAGATTATATCAAAAGAAAGATTTGTCTTACTGTGTCACTGGAAATTTGATCATAACAAAAAATAACTTGAAACAAAAAGAAACAAAAAAATGAACATGTATTGAAGTGAATAGTGATAATAATTAGATATATCCACTCCAAGGGATCACTTCCCACCAATTCATTAGCAAAACTTAACTCCAAGAGCGTGAAAAAGAATTGACCCATAACCTCCCTTTAATTCTTCAAACTTATAAAACTATATATTATTATACAATATTTTATTTTTGTTTTTAACTTTTCCATCATATTTGTATTTAAAATACAGCATACCCCATTTTCTCTCTCATAAATGGAGGTAGTGGTGCGTAATCAAGGTGCTTCCAATGTATATGACATGTTATAAATTCAAACATAGGGAAACGCATGCAAGGTGTCTCTTAAACATTATCATATGAGGGGTCCTATACTGGCGGAGCTTTACAACAATGTAGTGCTAAAACATTCGGTGGTTCTTGCTCCGTGCGGAAGAGAAAATAAGCTTGGCTGTTATTTCCGTGCTCTTGCCATCATAAAATACATTTTTTCACCAAGTTCACATTGTATTTTTTTCAAAATTATTTGAAGAGTGAGAAGTTTATTTGTTAAAAAAAAAACCGTGTTATTAATATTTTTTATTTTTAAATTTAAATTTATTTATTTTTCCTTATAATATTTTAAATTTAATAAAATAATATTTAATTATAATTTAATAAAAAATAATTTTCAATCTTATTTTTCTTTTTCCACTTTATTTTATCTTTTCTCAAAAATGTTTCACATTAATTAATTATAATTTTGAATATATCCTATTTCCTGATTGGAATGAGGATTTTGAATTCATGAATATTCTTTCTTCTTTCTTATGGTATAATATTATTATTTAAAGGTGAAGTTATTTTGAGTGTGGTTTTTTGGACTTTCTGGTGTTGGAATCTAGAAGAAAAATTTGAGGTGGAATCTTGATTTGTGTTATTTAAACTGGTTTTTTTATTGTATATATATATATATATTTAGCACCATGAAAAACCCCTAGGGCACTTTGATTGTGCAGGGGTTACCTATCAATCTTATGATTTCAATAAACTCTTACTTTATTTTAGAGAAATTATACTAGAAAAATCCACCACAAAAGCTTCCAAAAAATCTCACTAAAGACAACTCGTTTAAAGGCAAGAAAGGGTCGAATAGCGCTGAAAAGTAAGGATGTTATCCTCTTTTCTATCTTCATCATGCATTTTTATCTTTCCTCGACTTTATTTTCCGCTTATTTTTTGCATTATTTTCATCTTTAATGTTCAAGTTTAGTTGTCACATGATTACTAGTGTTTGATTTTGGTTTTATTTTTAGTGTATTTTTTTTTGAGTGAACTCATGCTTAGAGACAATAATTTTGAAGATGGCCTATTTATTAATAAAATTAATATTGAAAAGTTGTATTCTTATAACCAATAAACTAATTTCATTTAAATTTTGTATTATATAATTGTGTAATTGACCTTTGTAGAAATTTGATAGAATTGTATCTACTCAAGAAATTAAACTAAAATCAAAAGACAATTCTACTCTACTGATATGCGAAATGAAAATCACAGTTTAGAACAACATGCATAAACATACAACAAGCAAAACCACAAATACACAATGATTTCTAGGGGAACCCAACTGGGAAAAACCCCTCAAGCCTCTTTGCATTAATTAGTTGAATAAAGAAACTATTACAATTGCTAGCTCCAACTCTGAGCTCATCTTGCAAAAGAATAGTTGTTCTCTCTGCTCAATGAGAAACTTTGGCCAACACTTAGCCAATTATTTTCTCACCTAGCCTCCTATTTCCTTGTGCGAATCTTGAGGAAATTAGCCCCTAAAAGATAGGAATTTCCTTCAAATTGATTGGGCAATTCCCAAGGATTTATCTCCTGACTACATGCAACATTTGTACACTCAAACCAGTATACAACTCATGTTACACTGGCCTTGTAATCTCCACTTCAACCAAGGAACTTGAATTCCACTGCAAAAGTTAAAAGACTAATATTTGAGTTAGACTGTTGTCCCACTGCACAACTGAACTTCAATTGACTCTGTCAATAATTAGAGGTCAGTTAACTTAACTGAATACAACTGAACTGGATTACTAAAATTTATCAATCACACATGCATGACTAAACTCTAATCCCACTAACTCGAATTTACTGAGTTAAATGAGTGACAAGATCCATGTCACACTAGTTAACTTCCTCCAAGTTGCACTCAATTTGAATAAGGCTAAAGTCAAATTGATCCTTTCTTGGTACATTTTTTCAACACTCCCTCTTAACAAGAAAATGAATTTTCACCACCCCTATCTCGCACTTGTGGAATTTGAATTTACCTCTTGACAATTCCTTTCACAATATGTCAACATATTTCTCCTCAGTTGGAATGTACTATAGCAACATAATTCTCCTCTGCACACAGTCCCACAAATGATGATACTTGATATCAATGCGCTTTGACCTATCATGAAATACCAGATTCTCAGAGAGCTTAATGCAACTCTGGTTATCACAATATATCAATGTCAGATCCATCTCTTGACTGAAAATACCCACATGTATTTTCCTCATCCATATGGCCTTACATGTTGCTTGACTTGAAGCTATGTATTCAACCTCTGTTGAGTTGAGCGCCACAAACCTCTGCTTCCCACTGTACCATGAAATAGTTGTGGATCCAACACTGAAGATAACACCTGAATTAATTTTCATGTCTAATGGACACCTTGCCCAATCTGCATCAGTGAAGCCTTGAAGCTTCACTCCCTCTGTCCTCCTATACCATAATCTATACTCGTTAGTGCCTCTAAGGTATCGTAACACTTGCTTTGCTGCTTTCCAATATAGCTTGGTAGACCTCACCATAACTTGACTTAGCTGGTTTACTGCATAGCACATGTCGAGCATTGTGTTCACAAGATACATCAAAAACCCCATAATCTTCTTGTAAATGGTAGCATCAACCTCTTCACCTGAAGTGGCATTCTCCTTCCTCCAGTTTGTAGCTAGAGGTGTGTCCATGGGCTTGCGATTCTCCATGTGAAATCTCTGAATTATTTCAGAGGCATACTTCCACTAGAACATAAAAAATTCACCATCATCTTTCCATACTTCCAGCTCGAGAAAGTAATGCATTAGGAACATGTATTTCATCTCAAATTCCCTTCCAAGATCCTCTTAGCAAGAGCAGATCAACTGCGCATCACCTATCAATATTAAATCATCAACATACAAAACAAGAATAAGCAGCTTACCATCTACCACAATGTGATAGAGGTTCACATCTGTTTCACTTTTGGTGAAGCCCAATCCACTAAGATAACTACCAATCTGAGTGTACCATGCTTGACGCACTTGTTTGAGACCATACAATGCTCTCTTGAGTTTGCACACATGCGACTCTTGATCATATGTCTCAAATCCTTCTGGCTTCTCTATGTAAATTTCCTCCTCAAAAACACCATTGGAAAAGGTCATCTTCACATCCATCTGGTGTATTTTCCACCCCATCTACGCAACCAATGCTAGAATGGATCTGATTGAGGAATATCTTGCAATTGGTGCAAAATTTTCCTCATAGTCCACTCCCTCTACTTGAGAGAATCCTTTGGCCATAAATATGGCCTTGTACTTCTCGATGCTCCCATCAGCTGCATGCTTCAATTTGTAGATCCATTTGGAACCAACCACCGATTTCCCTTCTGGTCTCGACACCACCTCCCATACACTATTCTTCATGATGGATTCATATTCTTCCACCATGACATTAACTTAAACAGGTTGAGCAACAACTTCCTTAAATGAAGAAGGCTATGACTCAATGAGATCTTTCACGAGAGCCATGTAACCACTGTACCTATTAGGTTACCTCCTCTTCCTGTGCTATGATGTGGGGGCTCCCACATTCTCCCCTGCATCCTACACCAATCTATCAGCTTCTCTGGTTCTCTTTCTCCCATCTCTGGAATATTTTGGTTGAGTGGGTGCCTCCACCTTACCTCCTGTCTACTCCACTGCATGTGGCTTCTAAACAACCTCCTGAAACTCATACTAAGGCTTCTCCTTTGGAGCTAGAATCTCATGCTTCGGTGTGATACTCAACTCTCGTTATAGAGAGCATCTCATAACCTTGTCCTCATCTAAATTGAAATATCTCCTCACAACTGTCATTCTCAGTGAAGGTAAATACACCCAGTAATTGTGTGGATTTTCGGTGTATCTTACAAAAAATATCAACTCTGGTGTAGGCTCAAGTTTCTTCCTCGAATCCTTGATACATGACAATAAAATGAAGCTCCAAAAATTCTAAAATGAGACACATCATGCTTTCTCCTAGAGAAAGCTTCCTCTGGTGTAATCATACCAAGTATTCTATGAGGACTCTCGTTCTTCAAGTAGACTAAGATGTTGCATGCTTCCACCCATAGATGTAATGGTAACCCATAATCATGAAACATGGCCCTTGTTTCTCCCACTATGCTCTTGCTCTTCCTTTCAGCTACCCCATTTTGCTGTGGGTTATGGGGTGTTATCATTTCTCTTTGAATACTTTCTTTGGCACACAAAGCCTTGAAGGCATGCGAAACAAATTCAGCTCCATTATCGCTCCTGAGAGCCTTCACCTTCTTCATAGTTCTTTCTCAACCAATGCCTTAAATTCAACAAATTTTGAGAAAACTTAATCCTTCTTCCGCATGAATAATATCTAATTTTTTCTAGATAAATCATCAATAAAAATAACATAGTATTTATGTTTTGTTGTGGAGGATGTAGAAAAGGTTCCACAAACATCAAAGTGGACTCGCTCCAAGATTTCATCTTCTCTACTATCTCGGTCATGGAAAGTGGATTTGGCATTTTCCCCCAATGCGCAACCCTTACATACATCCTGTTGGTCAAGGGAGCCTTTAGGGATACCGGTGTTAATTTGATGCATGACTTTTAAGGCTAAATGGTGTAAATGACCCAATCTCTCGTGCCAGAGTTCTCCAACATCTTGACTTTTCACTTTTTCAACATTACTGCTCAATGCAGTGCAATATACCACCTCAAGTTTTTATAGGTTCTTCACTCGAACCCCGATCTGCTTCACTTTTTCGGTAGCTATGTGTCTCAGAAAGGATTTCCCTTTACTGGAAATTACACCATAGCCATGATCTGCCAATACTACTACGGAGATCAAGTTCTTCTTCAGCCCAGGTTCAAACATGACATCTTTGAGGCGAAGAGGAAAGGATTTATCCCTCTCAAAGGCGACAATACCAATTCTTGTAGCAATGTACCTCCCATCATCCCCCATTTTGATATGCATATGGAGATCCTTCTCCTCTAGGCTACTGGAAAACTCCTTGCAGCCTATCATATGGAATGAGGCACCATAATCAAGGTACCACACACTCCCCATAACAATTTTATCCATGCATGTTATTAGGGTGAAGTCTAATTCAAATTTTGAAGCCAATGCTTCATCTCCTGCTCCTCCTAGATGATCCTTGGTAAACTCCTTATGTAGACATTTTGTTGCATAGTGCCCAAATTTGTGGTAGTGGAAAAAAATGATCTTTCTCATGTCTTTCTTCTTGCCATTATTTTGGCTAGATTTAGGTTTTCTTGGGTTCTTATGTCCTTTTCCATTCTTCCCCATTCCAAATCAAGTAAAATTCTCTTCATCCTTAGCTATGGATGAATTTCCATCTATGGTATTTCTCCTGAACTCTTCTTCAACCAAATCAGATCACAACCTTTCCCAATTTGGCAATTTTTCCCTTCCATTCACCGAGTTCTGGTAGCTATTATAGGATTTTGGAATTCTTAGAAGAGCTAGGCTCACCAAGCCATATTCTGCAACATTCACCCCAACCCCTCCAAGCTCATCAGGAACTTGAGTAAATCCGGAGTGATATTGAAGAATGGTATCATTCTTCTTCATCCTTATGTTTCAAAGTTTGTCTTTTAGGGCCAATTTTCTATGGTCACTACTATTTTCGATTAACTCAGTCAATGTATTCCACATAGAAAATTGTGTCTCTTTTCTATGGAGATTTGAGACCAATTAGTCCCTCACATCTTCCATAAGAATTCTCATGGCCTTTGCAACATCCTTATTCCATTGGGCTAATTATTGTGCATCCGACTGTGGAGGTTTTGCAATGTCAGTTTTAACATATTCTAACATACCATTATCATCAAACATTACTTCCATTTGATCCTTCCAGGCTATTAAATTCAAGCTACCCTCTAAGGCATGATCTAATCTTAGTCCGTTGAAAGACATTCTCCCGATATTGAAGAAAAGTTGTTGTACTAAAGCTACAAAACTAAAATTCCTGAGAGACAAGTTCAAAATACTAGTCCTAATGTGATTTAAATGCTCTAATACCATGTATAAATTTAATAGAATTTCAACTGCTCAATAAATTAAAATAAAATCAAGAGACACAATTCTACTCTACTGATTTGCAGAATGGAAATCATAGTTTAGAACAACATGCATAAACATGCAACAAGAAAAACCGCATATACAAAGTGATTTCTAGGGGAATTCAATTGGGAAAAATTCCTCAAGCCTCTTTTCATTAATAAGTGGAATAGAGAAACTATTACAATTGCTAGCTCCAGCTCTAAAATCAATGTGCAAATGAATAACTATTCTCTCTGCTCAATAAGAAACTTTGGCCAATACTAGCCAATTGATCTCCTAACCGCATGCAACACATGTATACTCAGACTAGTATACAACACATGTTACACATGACTTATCATCTCCACTTCAACTGAAGAACTCGAATTCCATGCAGGCATTAGCTATTTTGTGTTGATTGGTAAGTTAATAGAAAAATCCTTGAGTTACACTACTGTCCCACAACACAATTGACCTTCAACTGACTCTATCAATAGTTAGAGGTCAATTAACTGAATACAAATAAAAATAGCTAAATTGGATTACTAAAATTTAGCAATCACACATGCATGAATGAACTCCAAGTCCACTAACTCAAATTTACTGAGTTAATTGAGTGACAAGATCCATGTCTCACTAGTTAACTACCTCCAAGTTGTCCAATTGATGTGGAAATTTTATTTACTCAATTTGATTAAGGTAAAAGTTAAATTGATCCTTTCTTGCTACATTTTTTCAACAACCCTATTTGATATTGATCTCAACAAAAATTCAAGTATATGTGAAGAAAACCCTTTTAGCCAAGGTTTTCTTGATAAATGCCAAAAATGTGAAGGAAAATTTGGGAAAAAACACCAAATGGATATTTTGGTAATACAGTAAGGGTAAAGTCAAAATTTATGAATCATGGCCTAACAAAAGGACTAGTTTTTCCCAATAACCAAGGACTTCCTCAAAAAATTTATAATAATATACAATGTTTATAAACTAAATAATATTGATAATAAACCTTTGGAGCATAGATATATTTCATCATGCTTCATCGAGGTCAAATAGATCCATTAAAGAGGCCAGAAACCATTGAATTTACAAATGGATATTAACTATTCATAAAATAAGAGTAGTTTTTCGACTAATAATTTAATGACCTTGAATTTTAACACATTTTCGAATCTTTTTCCACATACACACACAAGATTAAAAAATAAAATAAAATATAGGGTTTCTTTGTAACCATATCCATGAAAGAAACAAATTATAAAGAAAAAAAAATCTACTATTTTTTTAACAATGATGAGAATATTGTATTAATTCAATATCTGCGCCTGGAACAAAGCCTGTATAGCAAGTGAGTACAATGAAAATCCTTCAAGGCCAATCATACCTATAACCTCACGACAATATTTATCCCAATATCTATTTGTTATAGTTCATTTTGTCACATCTAATAAAGCGAGCCTCCTTATGGGATTAGTCAACATCCTATTCCCCTTGTCATCATCTTGCACAAATCCCTAAGCATGTACCTTTCATTCTTCAGAGTTTCAACCATAAAATTCCCTATCTGAGCCAGTTTGAGGACCAAAATTCCCCGCAAGCCATCTCGGGTGCGTCCATGTACAACTTGCTGTGAAAATTTCTTAATCTAAGAAATCCTAGTACTAACCATTGATTTACTTCTCCTACTTGATTAATCTTACAAGTTATTAATAGTAGCCTACACATGAAATATTCAGGAAAACAATGAAATAAACATAAATAGTAGCCTACACATATAGATGATTTACTAAATAGCACGCTCATTTGAAAAAGTGACACACATATTTTTGGACAAATTTCCCCGGAAAAACCTAATGCGGGAAAATCGATGCAACTAGCTCTGAAGGGTTTTATTATTAAGCAGATTCTGAATACAACAATTTTTGGGCACTAGACATGGTTGGCCCTATAGAGAAAATCACGGCAACAATACCTCTTTCACTCAGAGATAGAAAATATGGTTGATTCACACCCTCAAACGGGATTTACATAACTTGAGCCCTTTCTATCCCACCGACAACCCTAGCGTTGCTCCTCAATGCTTTGCATCAAACTTCCTGACCTGCGTCAGCCTCTGCGCTACTCTGGAAGGGCTTGCGTCACCCCTAAAGGTCTTACGCTACCCATGTGCTGCCTAGACTGGGCCTACGTTAGCCCTGCATGGCTCCTGTTGCCTCTATGCTGGCCCTGTTGGGCTCTGGCTACACTGCATAGCACCTGGCTACCTCTGCGCTATTGGATATGTTGCCTCTTTGTCGATGTTGTATTCTTGGCCTTGGATCTGAATCCCTCGCCAATACTGCCCCTCACTACACTACAAACTCTTTCTGAAATTATTAGCAAACCATGCCATAGAATTTCAGCTTAGCTTCGGTGCTCTGCAATGTGTGTGTTCTCCAACTGACCTGAAGCCCTTCTCTTATATTTTTCTCGTTGTCATACCAATGACCGTGATCTAATCTCTAATCGACGGCTAAGATTAGAAGCTCCTTGATCCACGTCACTTAGAACATTCTCATGATATGTTTAATTCAATTCACTTTAATCTTTTAATTTCCTAAGTTAGACTTAGGGTCCTTATTTAAAAATATTAATTATTTGAATATCTCTTAAACAGATGGAATTTATCTAAACACTTTCTGGGTCTTGGAGATCTCATGTACTCCAACTCCTCCATAAAATTTGGGAGCTAAAGCACATCCAATGCTACCCCAAAATCTCTTAGCGAGGAATGTGCTCTAGCAATACATCAACCCCGAAGTACTTCTCTGATCTCTAGCATTGGTCTTTGCGCTGATGCTTGGCCTGCTGCCCTTAATCACTACGCTACTGTTTCTTTCTATACTTCTTCCCATGACTCTGCCACAGTCACTGCCACATCCGTATTACATCTCCCTCTCAAATTGCTACATCATGATGCCAACTGCTGCACTGCAACTTAGTTGCTGAGAAGTAAGCAACTGAAGGACCAATGCCGAATTACTGACAGGAAATTCAGTCGGATTGCATCTCATCATTGAAGCTCCCTTGGCTACTTCTCTACGCTATCCTCCTGAATCCACTCTGCTACTATAGATCTGCACTATGTAAGCACTTCTCCCTTTGCGCTGTTGAAGTCCAGTCAGCCCCTCTACGCTGTTGCTTCTACGTTGTTGCTACCTTTGCACTACGCTGATCCCTTTACAACGTCCTAACTCTACCCTCCGCTTCATCGTGATCCTCTGCACCCACTTCTCCAGTCATCCCCCCTACTGTCTTAAGGCTCCCGTAGCACGTATGTGATCCAAGAGTTGGGCTACTCAAGGATCCTGCCACCTCCATCTATAACTGCTCTATAGATCAATGTCGCCCCACTTTCGTGGCTCATGAGCACTCATGGATACATCATCATCACTCCCGTCGTCTCCCTTAGCTGCTATAACCTTGGATTTAGAAGATCCCTTGTCCTTCTTCTTAGGAAAATTTCTAGCGTAGTTTCCAAGTTTGCCACAATTAAAGCATTGGACCTTGGGTAGGTCCTTATTATTCTTCCCTTGTTGTCTCCTTTCCTTCGATGCAAGGGTTTCATAATTCTCCTCTTCTTTCTTTACCTTGATCGTCTCGCTGCTGCTGCTTTTCCTCTTGGTCATCCTTCTGATTTCCTCCTATCGGAGGATTTATCCGCGTAGGATGGTAACACTGCCCTGCCCAAGATGATTTGGACAAACATTTCCCAATCCTCGATGACTGCATTTAGGGAAGTCCTCACCAAAATCCACTCATCTAGATTTGTACCAATGGCAATTAGTTGATCCTAGATAGTCTGAAGTCTGAAAATGAAGGGATCTATCTTCTCGCCCTTTTTCATATGGAAAAATTGCATATGATTCTCCAGAAGCATTCTTATTTGGACCGAGCCTTCTTGATACATCGTGTCTAAGGCTACCCACATTTAATTTGTCGTGTTCTTCCCGAAAATATGTGGTACAACGTGGTCTTTGACTCCATCCATGATCAAACGCTTTGCTCGCGCTTAATTCTCCCTGTACTTATTTAGAGGATTTGCATCGGTTGGCACAACTAGGACTCTCTCTGCATGGTCTTTGATGATGTACTCATCTAGGACTGTCAGGATCCTGGCCCTCTAGATAATGAAGTTGGACATGTTGTCTAACCTGTCCCGATCTATTAGTCCACGAGACACCATCTTTGCTCGAATCTGTCAGAACATATACTCCTCTCCCTATTGCTGCTACAACACTCAACATAAATAATGGATCTAGGTTTATGGGCGATAAGAAACACTCTATAGTAGTTTCTCTCTATGACAACTGATTTCCCTCCCTGAAATCCACAGCCATAAACAAATCAACAGTTCTCTACGACCACCCTCCTGGTCAAATCTCAGATCTATTTGGCGCAGATCTGTTGAGAAACTGTTCTCCTCCTGCTCTTTGTTAACTTAGTTAGGCACAATTCTGCACTGGCAGAATCTCCACCACACCAGAAACTGCTAAATATTTGAAGCCTCGCTTTCAGACCACGAAAATATTGCACATCAACTCAAAATTGGATTGCGTCCCTCTGGCTGGCCTCTACGTGAGCAGACTAGCTCAGCGTAGCCTCTGTGCAATGACTGCGCAGCGCATGCTACCCCTGCATCCCTCTATAAGGCACTGCGTTGTCTCTGTGTCACCCAGCTGGGACTGTGTCATCCCCTGCGTAGCCTCTGCTGGGACTGCGTCATCCCCTGCGTAGCCTCTGTTGGGACTGCGTCCTCCTGATGCTGCGATGCAATCTCCGAATCTTTGTTGCTTCAGCTACACTCTGTAGCAAAAATTTCTTCAGCCGGTTTTGCTAGAGATTCAACTTGATTTGCAATGCTTTGATACCATGTGAAAATTTCTTAATCTAAGAAATCCTACTTCTAACCATTGATTTACTTCTCCTACTTGATTAATCATACAAGTTATTGATATGAATATTCAGAAAAACATTAAGTAAACACCAATAACAACCTACACATACATATCATTTACTGAATAGCACACTCATATGACAAAGTTCCATACAGATTTTTCAGAAAAATGTCCCCGAAAAAACACAATATGGGAAAACCGGAGCAACTAGCTCTGGAGGGATTTATTATTAAGCATATTCTAAATATAAAATTTCTGGGCACCAAAAATGGTTGGCCCTACAGAGAAAATCACAACAACAATACCTCTTTCACTCGGAGATAGAAAATATGGATGATTCACACCCTCAAACGAGATTTACAGAACTCGAGCCCTTTCTGGCCCACCGAAAACCCCAACGCTGCTCCTCGACCCTCTACGTTAGCCTTCCTAGCCTGCATCAGCGTCTGCCCTGCTCTGGAAGGGCCTGCGTCACCCCTGAAGGGCTTACGCTACCCCTGCGCTGCCCTGATTAGGCCTGCATCAGCCCTGCGTGGCTCCAACTTCCTTTGCGCTGCCCTTGTAGGGATCTAGTTTGAATGCGTAGCACCTGACTACCTCTACGCTGCTAGATATGTTGTGAAAATTCTACTACAGTGTATTGGTTTATTTCCTCCTACTTGATTTAATTAATACAAGTTATTTTCAGAAATTAGATTCAGAAAATACCGAAAATAAACACAATTATAGCCTACACATGCAGATCATTTAATAAATAATACACTCATGCAACAAAGTGACACATGGATTTTTGGGCATAAGTCCCCGAAAAAACCCAATGCTGGAAATTGGTGCAACAGATATGAGGGTTTATTATTAAGTAGTTCTGAGTACAACTAATTTTAGTTCCAAGCTTGGAAAACCTGACAAAGAATACAATATATCAAATCTGCAGCTAACCTAAAGATCTAGTGCCAAATATTTGACTGATCCACACCCTCAAACGAGATTTACAAGACTTAGCCCGAATATGACCCTAGAAACCCTCATCACTACTTTTGAAGCCCCAACGTTTCCCTAGAGGGCCCGCGTCAGCCTTTGCGTGGCCCTAGGAGGGTTTTCATCACCCTTGGAGGGTCTAGACTGCCCTTGAGTTGCCTTTGCTAAGCCAGCGTTAGCCCTGCGTGGCCCTAGCTACCTCTGCACTGCCCCTGCTACTCTGTGTGGCTCTAAAGCCTCTATGCGTTGCCCTTGTTGCTGCTCCTCTTGCCTCTTGCTGTCTCTTGGCCCTGGAATCAGAACATTCCCTTGGCCAATACTACCCCTCACTACAGGAAATTCCTTCACAAATTCTTAGTAAGCCTGCCCTAGAATTCTAGATCTATTCCTCAGTTCTACCAAAATTGTGTGTCCTCAACTGACCCTCAAGCCTTTCTCTTATAATTTTTCATTGAACCCTTCAATGACCGAGATTAAATCATCCATCAGCGTTTGATATTAAAGGACTGCTTGATACATGTGACTTAAGACAATTTCAGCACATGGGTTAATTAATTCACTTTAATTACTTTATTTTCCTAAGTTAGACTTAGGAAATCCATTAAAAATAATTAATTATTTGAATACATTGAACAGAACTTGAAATTTCTCAAATCCATTTCTGGGTCTTGTAGATCAAGTGAACTCTAGTCCCTCCACAAAATTTGGGAGCTAGAGCACAACTAAAGCTACCCCAAATACACAAAATCCCAACATATGATGCCTCTCTACCGTTGTTGTATTCTTCGGCTTAGATCCAAATCCCTCGCTAATACTGTCCCTCGCTGCACCGCAAACTCTTTCTAAAATTCTTAGCAAACCATGCCCTAGATTTTTAGCTTAGCTTCAGTTCTCTGCCAATGCGTGTGTGCTCCAACTGAACCCAAGCCCTTCTCTTATACTTTTCTCGTTGGCAAACCAATGGCCGTGATCTAATATTTAATCGACGGCTAAGATTAGAAGCTGCTTGATCCACGTCACTTATAACATTCTCATCACATATTTAATTTATTTCACTTTAATCTTTTAATTTTCCTAAGTTAGACTTAGGGTCCTTAATTAAAAATATTAAAGATTTTAATTTCTCTTAAACCGGATGGAATTTATCCAAATTATTTCCGGGTCTTGGAGATATCATGTACTCCAGCTCCTCCACAAAATTTGGGAGCTAGATCACATCCGATGCTACCCCAAAATATTCACATTTTCTCCACTGTGGCCAGCATTGGTCACCAACAGGTTGCCCTCCTTCACACTTGAGTTGGTTCTAGAAATTTAGGAGAGTGATGGGGATTTTGTAAGCTTCACGTTCTAGTAGTTTCCAGAAGTTGTTTCAACTACTTACCTTGGATTGATATTCAGATCCTATCTTACCCTAATTTGGAGTTTTCACTGTTAGGGTTCCGTGATTTAGCAGATTGTTAGACCAAATGCACATGGTAACATGAAACCAGTATTTGGAGTCCTAGGACCTAGCCTTCCTGGACTCAGAGAGGGCTCTCTCTATTGTATGCAAATGATGTGAACTTGTTTGCTTTAGATGGTTTATTTTAGGCTAGTTGTGAAGTTTAAGGCTTGTTTGTTTGGTTGGGTTGGATAAAATGATCAAGTAGAATAGGTGGAGTGAGAGGTCATCAAATCATTGGGCTATGGAGTCTATGAAAGTCATGAATATTTCAACAATGGGTCAGAGTGCATTAGAGGGAAAATCTAGCGTGGTCAATGGATCCTTAAGGTTATCTGTGAAGTGAGATGGACATTTAGTTGGTGAATCAAGGTAGGGAAAAGGGTAGTGAAGTATCCTTTGTCATATACCCATAAACAATAAGGTCTCAAATACTGATAAGAAAAAGATAATACTCATGAGATAGGGCAAACCATTAACTCAATGACAATACTTAAACAAATAGATATTCAAGATGAACAATTCAGTGAAACAAAGAAAGAAAGAAAACTTATCTAACTTTAGTGATTTCACCTTGAAGGTTTGAAAACATATAAGATGACAAATAAATTTAATCAATGAAGGGGGAACTCCTAGAAATCATCAATAAAGCTATAAAGAACTTTGAGACAAACTTATCAAGCATGGACAAAGGGCATGATCAAAACATGGCCTCTTTGGCTAAAACTAGCAAGTAACCCATCAAAGAGAGATTCCACAAACATAGTTTAGATAGCATCAAGTAAGCATGGCTAACCATAAAACATATTTGGAAACTACCTTCTTAAACCATTTAATGAAACAAACAAGCTTAGGTGGATCTAAGGAGCAGCTAAGAATTCCTTAAACTAACCCAGCAGAGGAAAACATAAAGACAATAGTAACAGGAAGGACTAAGGTGCCTCAAACAACATTTCTTAGCCTATGATTTTTTGATCTACTGAAACATAGAAGGATGGACACAATGATAAACAAGAAAACATGAAAAAATTAGAGACACATCACCATTGACCAAGCTCAGGGATCCTGCAAGAAAGCTTTCATCATCATCAATCAAAGCAAATCATTCATAAGCTCCACAACACCAAATTTCTCTTCAACCTAAAAAAACCATGTATTGCTCTAAAAAATCATCAAATGGCAACATTAACAATGAATCCTCAATGCTCTATTTAACCAGCAAGGAGGAGAAAACCTAATAGAGTCTCTAGAAGCCTATTGGCTAATCTGAAATGTCACTATTGTCCTTGAGACCTTGCAAGGCCCAAGGCACAAAATATCCAAAACAAAATATATTTTCGGGCATTTTTAGAAAAGAAATTGACATTTGAGCTTTTACATGCCTCATAAAACTTGCCAAGCATACATTATTGAATTTTTCTCTGCTAAGGGCGTAGCACTGTGTTTTAGGATGAATTTCCATGCCAAGGGCATAGCACCGGAGCAGGAAAACTGGATCAAATTGCAACAATGTTTTGAAGGTCTTCCCGATGTCATAAAAGGCTCCGTGAAGGCTCGTTGGAAAGCCCTTTGAGTATAATTTCCATATCTATCCTTGGTTCTCTGATTGGACCTCTAAAACCGGTTAAAAAAGAAAAAATTCCAAGACTAGTAAAAGCGCATCACATGTTCTGAAAACTAGGCATAAAGGTGAAAATTAGGGTGTTTTTGACCCTTTTGGAGGACCAAAACAACTCAAATTGACTTGAAAATTTGTGAGCATTCCATAATCAAGTTGAGGATTCCAAAAATGTAAGCCTTTCCTCCTGAAGATGCTCTGAGAAAAAAGCGTAGCACCATGGGTGCTACCCCCTTGGCCTCAAAATTAGCAAAAAACCAAAACTTGTCAAAATTCTCCCAAATTTGGTGAATGTATGCCTCATGGGTTTTGAGAGACTTGTAGAAAAGCTTGTACCAAGATTCCAAGGTTAGCTTGGCCTTATCCTTCTTTTAGTGCTTGAATTTCAATGAGGGCTTCCTTCAGTTTGGCACAAGCAAGTTTGTTTTTCATTGCATAATGCTTGGTCATATTTTTCTGGAGTGCAAGGCCCCTTTTTATCTTCTTAAAATACTTGTGTTCATTCTTATAGTACTGAATGATACGCTGAGCCATCTCAAAATCTCTCTCCATCTCCCTAATTTGTGCATCTTTGCTTTGGAGCAGTATTCTAGTGGCCATCTCCTCATATTCATTATCACTGTCTAGGTCAATGAATTGAGGCTTTTGTTTAGTTTTCCTTCCTCTCTTACCTTTCTCACCTTTCTCCATATTTTGTTTTCCCTTGTCAGGCTTTTGAGATGAAGAATTTGGCATGGTCCCTTGCCTCTTGGAGGCAGCAAACACTAGCCTTGATCCTCTTTGATATGTGAGAGGGAGAAGTTCAAATTTGTCTACTAGAATTCTCTTACCATGACTGATCTCAAGACTTCCTTTCTTTTCATCAATGATCTCTGCATTTATGTCTCCTGCATTGTGTTCTTGGCTGCCCTTTTGAGAGTCACTGTTGTCATCATTATTAGGGCTATCAGTCATCATGTTTTCTTCTTCATTTTCATGATTGTCATTAGCCTCTGCAATTTCCTCACTGCCATCATCTTTATCATCACCCTCTTCCATATTTTCATTGTTTTGCCCACTTTCATGCTTACTGTTTTCATGTTCATCATTGTCATGTTCATTGCCCTTTTCTTCAAATTCTGCCTCTGTCTCTTCTTCAAATTCTGCCTCTACTTCTTCTTCAATATCTGCCTCTGTCTCTTCTTCAATATTCGCCTCTGTCTCTTCTTCAATATCCCCATCCTCCTCTTCATCATTCTATGTTTCTGCTTTTTCATCTTTATCACTGATTTTCTCTTCATAATCTGCCTTTTCATTATCTGTTCCTTCTTCATTTGTCTCTCCTTCCTCTTCACTATTTTTCTCACTGCCTTTGTCTTCATAATCTGCCTTTATCTCTTGATTTTCATAATCATCCTCCTCATCATCATTTTCTTCCTCATGACTGTCATTTTCTGCTTCCTCATGACTGTCACTTTTTGCTTCATCACTTGTTTCTTTTTCCTCACTGTCCTTTGTTTCTTCCTCATCATCACCACTTACTTCATTTTCATTTTCCTCTTCCTCATCATTTGTTTCTTCCTCTTGATTGTCAATTTCATCTTTGTCACTGTTCTCTTCTTGTTCTTCATCATTCTCTTCTTGTTTTGATGCTTTAGGAGAAGGTGAGGGCGAGAAGTTTTCCCGAGGAGAAGATTCATGTGGAGAGGATGAATCATGGTCAGTGGGGGGTGATGGAGGAATGGAGGAAGGTGGATGAGATGATGAGGGTAAACTTTGCAGACGAAGAGGCTGTGGATTTGTGAAAACATCATGGGCGATGAACACTTCCCATGGGATACCCTGTTGCTCTAATTGATGCAACACAATCATCTTGATAAGAGAATGGTGAAAAAGACTTTGCATTTGTTGTGAAGGAGGTCCCTTTTGCACAATGTATGACATCTTGTCAATACTTCTATAAAGATAATACGGTGAATGTAGGAGCTTGGCCCTAGTGAAATGCATAAGTAGTCTTATATGGTAGGAATAAAGTCTAGAAAACCTCCCCTCGCATGTAAAGTACTTCATGATAACTTTCATTAAGGGGGCACATCTCTCCAAAAAGTGGGAAAAGGGAAAAATAGTTTTGCAATCAGCTTGGTATCTTGGTTTCAAGAAAGGTTGATAATGGCTCAAGTCCAAACTCACCTGCTTGAACCATTTTTCTCCCATACAAGGTTACATCCCAGTGGCCATAGCAATTGTATTGGTGGATAGCTCAAAATTTACCCCAGCTAGATGCACTTGATGGTCATGGAGGTTGAGGATAAAAATTCTGGTCAACTCAGGGTGACTTTGGACTCTTTGTACTCTCTCACAGAAATCAAAACAACCCACCTCTTGGAAATATGCAACTGTTGTAGGGGAGGCTATCAATTCTTTGGTGTTCAAAGGTTCAAACCTGTTTAATCTTCCACCCTTTCTTTGTTGTCCCCTAGGTCTTTGGCCTCCCTTGCCACTGTCACTACTGCCTTATCTAGACATTTAATCTTTTACTCTTACCTTGAAATTAAAACCTTGAAACTGCTTGTGAAATGATATGAAGAGGGTGAGTAGGATGATAATGAGAAAGCAATGATTAGCAAGTGAAGGGGAATGATGAGTGAAGAAGGACAATTTGGGAAAAATGATAAGGTCAGGTAGTTCTGAATGAAAAAACCACTGATATGCCAAAACTGGTTGTGAAGGTACCTTAGTAATGACAACCACCTAAGAGGATGAGGAGAAAAAATGTCAAGGCTTGGCAGTGTGGAGGCTAATTTTTTCAAATGGAGATATTATTTTGGTAGAGGAGAAGCTTCTTAGCAAAATAGTTTCAGTGTGCCTTCAGTATGTAGATAGATGGGTGCCATTTAAACAAGAGCGTTGGTAGCAGGGAGATTAGGTTTTCTCTTCCTTTAGGGTTTTTATTTTCTTTACATTTCTCTCTAAGTTTCACTTCTTAAAACAACATGAGAGGGGGCAGAGCATCTAAATACCTTTTATAACAATATTCATGAGGAACCAAGTAGAGGTTTTGAGGCACTTTGAGGCACTTGGAGGCTTGCACCAGCTCGAAGGGCTTCCTGGCTAAACGCGTAGCACAAGAGCGTAGCATTCGGGCACGCGCTGTCAGGTCAGCCTGAACACCTCTGCGCATAGCGCTCGGGCCAGTCGGGCCTGCCGGGCGGTCTTCGTGCAACGTTTGAACACACAAACGCGTAGCGCCGACAGAGCTGCACCTTGTTGGGCCCCTCTGAACGTCCCTGCGTGCAGCAGTTTGGGCTGGTCGGGCCTCTGCACGCGCTGTTAGGTCCCTAAAGAACGGAGCACAGGAGAGAAGGGGTTGGGTGGCTGCATGCTGTCGGGTCGGCCTGCACGCTACCTAACCAACTTCACACCCTTACTTCACACATGCACAAAGTAACTCCTAACCAACATTTTGAATATTATCATAATATGTATTTTTAACTCTAACCAAAATTTTGAATAATAACATGTATTTTAACAAAGCAATAATGGAATATAGTCTTTGTGTGGATGTCTAGGCTGCACAGTGGAATACTACTTTAAGCGTGAAATTATTTTAGGCAAGGACTTTAAGCTTGGAACTTCTATTTGGTGAATAAAAAATCAATGGAAATTTGGTGATTGCCATCTTTCTGCAGTGAAAATTTGTGGGGGGTTTGGTTTTGCTTGGACACTTCCAAATTTATTGGCTGTTTGGTTTCTAAGTTATTATTTATGAGATTATAGTAATTTTTTGGTGATTGTCATTTAGAGTTGCCGGTGGATAATTGGTCTTCTTGTCCCTTTTGTCGGCTGTGAGTCGTCCCTCACGCATTGGGATGTACACATCCATGCTTTGTAAATTTCACCTCGATAAATGAAGACCGTGCTTTGAATGAATTACGCACGAGAAAATAATTTAGAAAACATTATATTAATCGAACTTTACTTTTGCAGTCACCAATGATGGAATGGAATGTTACAATGCCAAGCGTCAATTATATTAATCGAATTACGAACCAGAAATACTTTGGAAAAAATTATATTAATCGAACTTTACTTTTGCAGTCACCAATGATAGAATGGAATGTTACAATGCCAAGCGTCAATTATCAAAGATAACACTAAAAAGCTGTAAGTGCCTTTTTGCTTTAAAATATATTTAAAACATTAAAATAAATAAAAATTAATATATATTTTAGAATAATTTAGTACATTACACGTTTCATTGAATATATGCGAATTTTTAATACATAAATAAACATCAGAACAATTTTTGGGTTGATTTTTAAAGTGAAGGTTTTTTAATTTATTGGAGGTGAGTTATTTAAGGGGGTGGAAGAATTGTCTTGACCGTTAAAAGTGGTTGGAATTTAAGTAAAAAAAATAAAAAATCTTGTAATAATAGTTTATAATGGAAAGGGATTCAATATCATCAAAAGTTTTTAAAGCATTTAAAATTTTGAAATTTGATAACTATAATTTGAAATTTGTAATTTAATATTTATCAATAATTTGTAATAACAATTGTTTTATTATTAATTTAACCATGACTAGCACAATTATATAAATTAAATCACCAGTAACTATATATGGATATCAAAACACTTAGTTTCTAATCACAATTCTTAGTTCCTAAAACATTTAGTGTCCTGAAAATAAATAAAAAAGCATTAAAAAAATGATTAAACCGCTTTAACAAAATTCACACATTAACTTTTTGCATGGTAAATGAGACCAATCTTTTATGTTTGGTTCGAGGAAAGAAGATAAAACAACTTAGAAAAACCAATTGAAACATATGAAAAATTGAAGCTTAATCTCCAATGACTTGAAACAAAATATATAGAACTTCAAAGTGGGATCTCCAACTACTTAAAACAAAATATATGGAACTTCAAAGTAGGATACTTCAAAGTGGGATCTCCAACTACTTGAAACAAGATATATGGAACTTCAAAGTGGGATCTCCAACTACTTGAAACATAATATATGTAACTTCAAAGTGTAATACCTGGGGGAAATTTCAAATCCTTTGACCTGCCAAAACAATCATAAAAACACGAAAGAATATAAAAAAAACTTCTTGAATTCAAGAAGATCAATTTCTTGTTATAAGATCAATTTATGAAATTCTTGATATACTTGGAGGCAGAAATTATAAAAACTATGAGTAAATAAAAAAAATTCAACAAAATTACTAAAAAAGGTTCATTAGATCCTAAAAATTAGTAACCATACATCAATACAAATTTCTTAATAAAATTAGAAAAAAAATGCTCACAAGATTCTAAAAACTAATAAATAATTATCATAATAGTTATTAATTATAAAAGCCATGTGTAAACAAGAAAAAAATTATGATTAATTTAATTGAAATTGAAAATAGAGAAAAAAATTTAAAAAGAAAAAAAAAATACAAGTCAAATTAAAAAATAATAAAACTTAAAAAAATATTTATATTGGAAATTTTTTTTTTTAATTTTTTTTTCCTCTTTAAAATTTGTCATCTTAAAAACAAAAACCATATAAAAACATTAAAAAAAAGTAATATAGCTAAAAAAGAATTATTGGATTTTATTTTTATTTTTATTTTTTTTCCTCTTTAAAATTTGTCATCTTAAATTGAAAAGATGGAGAAAAAACTATAATTCATGAAAATGGAAATAATATAGAAAGGAAAAATTAGTAACTAATAGAAATGGAAGTTACTAAAAAATCCATAATAACACCTCAACTAATCACCTTACAAATAAATATATTTAAATAATAATAAAAACTAAAAAATAATGAATTCCCAACATTAAACTATGGAATAAGTGGCATAATTTTTTTCCTAAAGACAAACTAACAGGTATTCAAAAGAAAAATTGAATGTGTAATACCATGCTTGGAACAAGTCTAATAATGCTAAATAAATGAACATATGACTTTTTGAAAATAATTTAAAACTATAATATTTTTTCCTCCCTATATTTTTCTTTTGGTAACCCAAACGAAACGTAGAGGAATTGACAGCTGGGTTAGTCTTGTACTCACAAGATACAGGGTTGATTCTGGCTGCTACCACTATACCTATGGATGCCTATGGCATGTCCTCCTCTCCGTAAACCAGGTCATGACTAATGAACTAAACCTTGGATCTCTTAATTTGCACGATTTCACATCACTTCGATCACCAATTAAACTGCCATTGGAACTAATTTTGTCCTCTATAATTATTTATTTATTTATTATTATTATTATTATTTTAAATTAAAATTTATTTTTAATTTAAATAATATATAAATATACACAATTTGGTTCATTGCTCAATTCTAATATAAAGTGGGCCAAACTAATAAAATAAATATACATAATTTCCCTGTGTCAATTGAAATTAGAATTATTGTTATGATATTTTTATTACTATATTTTAGTGCATAGTGTAAAGAGGGTTAAAGTAATAAAATGAATATACATAATTTTTATGTATATGTTTATTATTTAATTATAATTATAATAATTAGTTATGTATTTTTATAAAAAAATACTAAATGATTTAATAAAAGTTTGATTTGTTTAGAGACGCTTAGTATGTTTGTGACTTATATTTTATGTGAATATTGGTGATTTGAAATGCTATGAGTATTGTTGTAACTCTAGAGATGACATCTCACTGAGAATTGGTCAATGCCTAGGACATCTGTACAAAAAGGTAAAAAAATATGTTTGTTGTCCCATTATGATTACTCATAAAAATATTATACATGTATGGCAAATATCTTTTTTGGATAAAAGATATCTTTCTAGATCACCACGATGTCTATGAAAATGATTTTAAAGTCATACTGACGTGATATAATGAAATGATGGAAGATTCAAAATAGAAGGTTGCAGTTGCAGAATATTTTATTATAAATCTTAGAAAAATTCATGAAAGACTTAGAAAATTAATATATGGAAATATGGAGCGCAGTTTAAGGTTATTTAATTAAAGTTTACAGGTACTGTGAGCTCTCTCCAAGCAAAGTAAATCTGTATTATTGAAAATAACCAACAACTTCTTTACATATTTCCAATAGAAGAAAAACAATTAATGACTTATAGTAACAAAAAAACACATATCATATTCAGAAGACAATTGTAATCACCCAAAAAAAATTATTATATCTCCAAGAAGAAAGTAGACACATTACACATGAGTTTCTCTCTGAAGTCAAAAATTCAGAACCCCAAAAATGGTTCCTCAATGTCTTTTTGTAGAAACATTACAATGAAGGCAGTTATAAAAATTGTTAACTGTCATGAACTAACTTGAACTACTTTCTAAAACTACTCTAAACTTTTCTTGGTCCTTGCGAGGACTCAAACTAAACTTAAAAACTTAAAATACTTTGGTTTGAAATTACAAAATACAATATTTTTCCAAAATGTCTTTTCCAAAAGATGTGGTTGATTTTCATTCGATCACTTGGTATCCCTGTGCAAGATCGCTTGAAGAAGCTCTAGGTTCCATTGTTTTGGTTGGTGACAACAATGCTCGACATTTTTTCCACAATGAGAAATCAAAGCTTGGGAATTTGATCAGTCTGTGATAAACCATTCTAAATTTTTTTATTCTGCTATAGGTTGGCTTTAGAGAGAAAATTTTCCTAGGTGGCATAATGTGGAAAGACAGTTTCGCATAATCTTATACAAGCAGACTCTGGAAATTGGCCACAAGGGTTTCTTCAGAAAATGAGGTGTATTGGTCAGAATATGGAAAATCCAAGGCTTGTTGAATCAACAATGCAAAAACCTGAAAGATGTTTTCTCCCAATGAATTCATTGCATAAAATTTTTGAGGGTAGAGGGATGAGGTCAACCAAGTAACAAATTCAAGAAAAGGGTGTGTTTGGGGAATAATTGCAGCTAAGAGACTAGATTTAATGACCCTAGAAAACACTGCTAACTCCAATTGACCAGCTAAGACATTCTGACATAATCAGATAAGATTTAGTGTGCATACAGGTTCAAAAGCATCTCTCTTTGTGTCCATAAGTGGGATATGGGTTGCAAAACCTGCCATGGAAGTTTTCTTGGACATTTTAGACAATGGAACATAGTAGTGCAGTGGAATGAGTACCTGTGAACCATTTACTGATGTCAGATTTGAGTTGGCAAGTTGAAAAGTGTAGGTGGGCATTGTTACGCT
Source organism: Pinus albicaulis (assembly GCA_034641835.2). Taxonomy (NCBI): domain Eukaryota; kingdom Viridiplantae; phylum Streptophyta; class Pinopsida; order Pinales; family Pinaceae; genus Pinus; species Pinus albicaulis. The sequence continues at coordinate 435,167,418 of CM076583.1, forward strand.
CTGGAGAAATCAACAAGAAAAATAACTTTGAGCGAGGAAAAAAATGTTTAATAGAAAAAAAAGGGAAAAACGAAATTAATGAGTGCTAAAAAAAATGTATGACATACTAACGTAATGTTGGCTTGAGGAGGGATGACGTGGAGTGATGAGGTGGAAGGTGATATGGGAAGGTGATAAATGAGGTGGCAGGGTGGAGGAGTAACATGGGCAAATGATATCGCGCTCGCTTTCCGTAGTCATGGTGAATACCACTTACCACTCACTAGGGGACAAACCTGTGGTGGCAAGTGGTCCCAACATTAGGTGATGTCAGGTTTCTTCCGTGGAGGAGTACCGATTACATGAATGACATCGCGCCTCAAAATGCACGTTTTTTAACCTTACTCTTCTGTTGTGAGAATAGGTCCCACCAATCATTAAATATATTCTAATTTTGGACTTGTGCCATCCTATAACCCAAATTATTATATTTTTAAATAAACCACTGCAAAATAAGTTTGTTTTTCCAAAATATCATACTTCAACTCAACATCCCTCCACACTTGGCTGAAAAATGCTACTGAATTATCTTTATTGTCTTGATTCTTTTGCAAAAGAACAACTACAATGGTAGAAGGTGAGGCAAAAGAAAATATTTGAAAAGGTTTCTGGTAATCAGGACTTGCCAAAACTGGAGCTTCTCCAAAAGACTTTTTGATCCTTGTAAAAGACTCTCTAGTTGTTGGAGTCCATATAACCTTTGCATCCTTCTTTAACACATCATTGATCTCTTTAATAATTTAGTCATAGTTTGGAATGAACTCCTTGAGAAAATTTATTCTTCCCAAGAAAATTTGAATCTCCGTTTTATTTATGAGTAGAGATATATTATTGATTGCTTCTACTCATTTTAGGTTAATCATGACTCCCTCCTTTGACACAATATGTCCCAATAATTTACCTCCTCTTAGAGAAAAATGAGACTTTTTTGGATTTAGAGATAGTCCATATTTCCTACACTTCTCAAAAGTTTGCTAAAGGTGTTTCAATGTTCATCATTAGATTTGGAAAACATTGTGATATAATCTAAGTATATAACCACAAAATTGTCTTTTTCTCCCACAAAGGCTATATCCATAGCCCTTTGAAAGGTAGTACTAAAATTCATAAACCATAATGACATTTTTGCATACATAAAAGTCCCCCATGATGTTGTGAAAGATGCTTTCTTTTGATCATGTGGATGCACATCAATTTTATTGTATCTTGAAAATCCATCAATCATAGACAACCTTGAATATCCTGTCACTTTCTACAAAATACGATTCATTTTTGAAAGAGGGTAGTTATCCTTTAGTGATGCTCTATTTAGATTTTAGAAGTCAATACACAATCTGATATCTCCATTCTTTTTTAATATAGGCACTAAATTTGCCACCCAATCTGAATACCTCAAAGGAAGAATTATCTTTGCCTGCAATAACTTCTTCACTTCCTTTTCGACATTTATCTGTCTCAACTTCTGTTTATATGGTTTGACCCCTGATTTAAGAGGGATATTGTGATGAATAATGTCCTTATTATAAGTCTTAAGTTTCTTATAAGACCATGCAAAAACATAATAATACTTTTTAAATATATCTACATACATGTGTTTATAATCTTTAAAAATACCCTTTTCCAACTTCACAAGTTTGGTCTGCTTTTCAGTTCCAAGATTACAGTCTTCAACATCATCCTCCCAACTCTGCTTGCTAATATTCACTGGAACATCATTTGCACCAAAAAATCTCTCCAAAGGTATCAGACCTTTAGGAATCACATTACCTTTTGAATTGTACAATCTTGTGCTCTTCAATGGAAACTTTCCAAGTTAACTCATCTTCAACCTCTTCCTCTTCAACATTTTCAGCTTCCTCTTCTTGATTAATCTTTGAGTTAGTAAACTCCCCTACATTTTCCAAAAATATTTTTATTTTTTCTTCATCTTCAAACACCTACCAATACTTGACATTGTTTGGTATTGAAGGCCTATTTCGGACCTCAAATTCATACCTCAAATTTGGATTCTATGGGGGTATAAAGGTGTTGGCTGCCACTGCAAGTGAAACATCCAATCTGTTACCTTATTTTGGAAGAAACTGAATATTAAATGTGGAAAAGAAATTTTCCACTAGATCCAAAACTTCATTTCAATAAGCTCTAATCCTTGGGTTCTTTTCCTGACACTGCCCTCTTATTTGTTTTACAACTAATTATAAATCCCAAAAAATAGAAATACATTCAATCTTCATGTTCTTGGTAGCTTTCAGACCAATAATTAGAGCGTCATACTTTGTTATGTTATTAGTAGAATCAAACTCCAATTTGTAGGAAAGGTGAATCATTTCACCTTTTGGAGAAAGTAGAAGAACCCGTGCACCATTCCCTTCCTTGGAGTATGCTCCATCAAAATACAACTTCCAAATAACATTTTGTATTACTTCTTTCTTTTGAACTTATTTAGGAACATGCACCTATGTATCCTTAACAATATCCTCGTGTACTTCCAACATAAAACAAGAAAAATCCCTTTCTTGACTATAAATGGGAGAGTTGTTGAAACTCCCCTCCTTTGTAATTGTTTTTACGAATCTCGACTCCTTGTACAATATTATTTATTCATCACCAAAGACTGGAATTATTGCATAATTAAAATCTATCTTTAATAATCCTCCTAGCTTAGCTCCCAAAGATCTAGAAAGCAACATTTTAAATCTAGCTGGGATGTATGCAACTACTATGTCCATCACAATACTTCTGGATGGAATGTGAGCCAGAGAAACCACAAGGTCTTTGATAATCCCAACACATTTTACTTTCTTAGAGTCGAAAGAATATATATCCTTGCAAGGTTTTGTGATTTGAAGATTGATTTGCTTTATCATCGAGAGGGGAATTAAGTTGTAAGAAGCCCCTAAGTCCAACATACAGCTATGAAGTATAAAATTATGCATTAGAAGAGAAACATAAAAGGGAGGAGTAGAATAATCATGTTCCTCTACATGAGGGCCAAACATAACCACTAGCCTCTCCTCATGTAAATTGACCGTGTCTGCTGAATCATTTGTTTCAGACAAGTTAATACAATCTGAAATCTACTTTTTGTAACCAGACTACTTCACCAACTCAGTCAATGGGATTTGGATTTTTACCTTCTCCAACTCTTTTCATATATTAAAAGAATTTACTTATTTTTTTGCTTTTGTTTTCTCCTCCTCCGTTGGTTTTTCCTTTTGAACATTCTATTGACTTACCACAGGTTGTTGAAATTGCTTCTCCTGACCCACTTTTATCTGCTAAATCTTAGAAGTTTCTCCTTGCTGAATTGGAATTGTTCTAAGAGTTTGCTTTCCCTTATCATAAAATTTCTAAACAAACTGCTAGGATGGTTGTTTAGACTGTTCTTCCACTTGATCCCGAGTCCTTGATCTCTTCCCGAATCTGAGATCATACTTTTTATGCAATTATGCATGCATCATATCTGTACATTTTTTACAGTATTCATCAATTTCTACTTCATCCAATGAAATTTGTGACTCAGGATCCAAATCCTCATCATATATTTCCTCACCTTCTTCCTCTGACATAGTAGAGTATTGATTTTCTTGAAATTTAAGAGTGTCCTCCATCACTTCTTCAAGTTCATCTTCAATACACAGAGGAGGCTACACTTGATCTTGGTCTTTCCTTTCCCTCTGTATAATTTTCAACGGTGGTCTCCTCAATTGAGGGTTAAATTTTCTATTCTGCCTCTACTAAATTTTCCTGGGAGGATTTTTATTTTCCAGCTCCATCTTTAGTAATTTACTAGACAAATTCCTAATGAGCTTTGCCATCTCATCCAGCTGCTGTTCATGTAAATCCTTCTGCTGATTTGAGGGTCCTGCTTCTTTCTTTCCCTTCTTCTTATCTGTTTGTTCAGATTTTGGTTTTATTTTCCCAGCTGCAAAATTATTTGATTCAATCTTCAATGCATCATTCTGGATCTGATCTAGGGTGGGAGATCGTGTTTCTCTCAGGGTGAAGCCAAAATTTGATTCAAATGCTCTTGAAAAAACTACCTTTGCATAAACATGAGGTGGTTTTATCTCTATTGGAAGATTGTTATAAAGTTTTTAAAATATTTTAATAAATTCAACCACTTATTCATTTGGTTTCCTTTTAATTTCATTGAATTTTGTCAAAAAGTAACCATGATATTTCTTCTCTCCCCACCTTTGTATAAAGGTATTTTCCAATTCCTCCCCGGTATTGATTGAATTGGCTAGGAGGGTATTGAACTATTTTTTGGCTTCTCCATCGAGAGACTGCACAAATAACCTCATTACCACATCTAGATATTCAACATTAATATTTTCTGCAAAAGCACAAAAAACCGCTACATGTTTTTCAGCTGTAAGCTCATCTTCTCTTGTGAATCTTGGAAACAACTTCAGATAGTCTTGAGGCATTGAATTCATGGGCTAGGGAAGATGAAGGGGATCATATCAATTTAAAAGAAACCCTGGAATCCCTATATTTTGATTTTGAATGGGAGGATTAAGGCTTACTGCTTGAAACACAAAAGAGGCTGGAGGATTTACAATTATTGGAACTGGCTGAGAGATTGAAGGAAAAAATCGATATGGGGATGAAAAATCAACAACTTCAATTTCTTTAACCTATGATATTGTTGGAAAATAAAAATAAATAGACTCAAAATATCTTTCTTCAACTGTAGGCTTAAGAAACAAGAATCAAGGAGTAAAACCCCCCTGAGAGAAATCCAAATTTCTTGTGACTTCTTTTGGGTGATAAAATTTGGTATCTTGTAGGACTTGGGGTTTTTGGAGATTATTTTTCTCTCAAAACCCTTTGGGAAACCAATATTTTGGGTCAGATAAAGCTGGGGTTTTTTTTTGGGAAGCGTCTTACCTCGCGTGGGGTCTTCTTGGAGCCAGGATTGCTGCTTTTATTCTCACTTGGTGAGAAAAATCAACCAACATTCTTTATTTTTTCACTAGACATAGAAAAGGGTTTTTCAAAAGCCTAGGGAAAAATAACTTTGTTCTTCACTCCCCGACAATGGAAAGATGTTGTAACCCTAAAGACAACCTCTGGCTAAGAAGAGGTCAGTGCCTAGGATAATTGTACAACAAGGTAAAAAATCTGTTTTCCGTCCCATTATGATTACTGAGAGATATGTTAAATAGGTAATGCAAAGAAAAATCCTTGGTTAAAAGGTATCTTTCTAGATGGCCACACTATCTGTGAAAATGATTTTAAAGTCGCAGTGAAGTGATAGAATGAAACAATGGAAGATTCAGAATAGAAGGCTGTAGTTGAAAATTATTTTATTATAAATCTTAGCAGAATGCATGAAAGACTTAGAAAATGAATATATGGAAATATGGAGCGCGGTTTAAGGTTATTTAATTAAATTTTACAGGTACTGTGAGCTCTCTCCAAGCAAAGTAGATATGTATTACTGAAAATAACCAATAACTTCTTTACACATTTCCAAGAGAAGAAAAAAATTAATGACATATAGTAACAGACGAACACATATCATATACAAAATATAATTGGAGTCATCCATAAAGATTTATTATATCTCCAAGAAGAAAGTAGACACATTACACAGGAGTTTCTCTCTGAAGAAAAAATTCGGAACCCCAAAAATAGTTGCTTAATGTATTTTTGTAGAAACATTACAATGAAGGCAGTTATAAAAACTGTTAATTGCCATGAACTAACTTGAGCTATTTTCTAAAAATACTCTAAACTTTTCTCAATCCTTATGAGGACTCAAAACTAAACTTGAAGACATAAAATACTTTGGTTTGAAATAAAAAAATGAAATATTTTTCCAAAATGTCTTTTCCAAAATATGTGGTTGATTTTCATTCGATCACTTGGGATCCCTATGTATGCTCGCTTGAAGAAGCTCTAGGTTCCATTGCTTTGGTTGGTGACAAAAATGCTCGACATTTTTCTACATTGACAAATCAGAGCTTGGGCATTTGATCAGTCTGTCATAAACCATTCTGAAATTTGTTATTTTATTGTAGGTGTGCTTTAGAGACAAAATTTTCCCAAGTGGCATAATGTGGAAAGACAATTTGGCATAATTTTCTGTAGACAGACTCTGGAAAATGGCGACAAGGGTTTCATCAGAAAATGAGGTGTATTGTTCAAATTGTGGGAAATCCAAGGCTTGTTGAATCAATAATGCAGAAACCTGAAAGATGTTTTCTCCCAATGGATTCATTACATAACATTTTTGAGGGTAGAGTGATGAGGTTAATCAAGTAACAAATTCAGGAAAAGGGTGCGCTTGGGGAACAATTACAACTAAGAGATCGGATTTAACAAACCTAAAAAACACTACTTACTCTAATTGACCAACTAGGACATTTTGACGCAATTCCATAAGATTTAGTGTGCATACAGGGTCATAGCTGAATCCAATATATAAGAAGAAGATGAAAGAAGAGTTGGAAAAAATGGTTGCTGCAGGCATCATTGAACTAGTAGAAGAGTTTGATTGGGTAAGTCCAATGGTAGTGCAAGATAAGAATACCAAGGGAGAAATCAGGATCTGTGTAGATTTGTGCAAATTGAATGATGCTTGTGTGCACGATCCATTCCCAACTCCATTGTCTAATGAAATATTGGATAATGTTGGAGGCCAAGAAGCTTATTCATTCATAGATGGATTTTCAGGGTACTATCAGATCTGTATTGCGCCAGAATATCAGAGTAAGACCACCTTTGCAACTGAATGGGGATCTTTCCAATACACAGTCATGCCCTTTGGCATGAAGAATGCACCTGCCATCTTTTTTCGCGTAGTAGTAGCTTCTTTCAAAGAATTTATCCACAAGTTCTTGGAGGTATACTTTGATGATTGGGCTGTGTTTGGGTAGTTGAAGAAGCATGTTTCAAATCTGCGCTTAGTGTTGGACACCTGTAGAAAATACCAGATCTCATTAAATTTGAAAAGTGGATGTTCTGTGTGCCATTTGGGATACTGCTGGGACAAATTGTCTTCCAACAAGGATTAATGGTAGATCTTGTGAAGATCGCAGTAATAGTTAATCTAGAGATACTTGAGAATGTTAAACAATTGCGCTCAATATTGGGGCACATTGGGTATTATCAGAATTTTATTCAGGGGTATGCACTGATAAATGTGCCCATGGAGAATCTGCTCAAGAAGGATGCGACATTCTTCTAGGATGAGGATTGTCAAAAGAGTTTTGAATTATTGAAGGAAAATATGGTCAATGCACCCATACTGGTCTTCCCAGATTGGTCAAAGGTGTTTCATGTGCATGTTGATGCCTCCTGTATTACACTTGGAGTTATTTTACCACAACCATGAGCGGGAGAGATTGATCATGCTATTGCCTATGCAAGCCAAAAACGCTCAAGCGCAGAACAAAATTACTCAACCACAGAACAAGCAGGACTAGCAATGGTATATGCGCTGCAGAAATTCCACCACTACCTGCTAGGAGGCCATTTCAAGATGTTTACTGATCATTCTTCTTTAAAGTACCTAGTCAATAAGGCTGTGTTTGGGGGGAATATCTGCAAGTGGTTGTTTTTATTCCATGAATATGACTTTGAAATTATTGTAAAACTTGGGAGACTGAATGTTGGGCTAGACCATCTGTCGTGCATTGAGACTGGTGAAGAATCTATGAACTTGGAGGATGGATTTCCAGATGCACAGTTGTTTGTGATAAAAGTGGTTGATGAGAATTTCCCTAATATTATTCAGTTTCTAACTATTGGACGCGCACCTGAAGAATATACAGTTCATCAGAAGAAATATCTTGTGGCGCGCGCAGCAAAATTCACCATTATTGTTGGACAATTGCACAAAATGGGTGCAGATGAAGCTCTGCGAAGATATGTTCTGGAGTATGAAAGACGGGAAACCCTAGATGAAGCTCATGGAGGGGTTGTTGGTGGTCATTATGCAGGTAAGGCAACCGCACAAAAGATTTTGAGTTGGGTTATGGTGGCCCACACTGCATAATGATGCCTATGCGCATTGCCACACATGTGATGTATGCTAGAGGACTGGAAATCCATCGCGCAGAGACGAAATGCCCTTGCATCCATAGATGGTGCTGCAAGCATTTAAGAAATGGGCTATAGAATTTGTTTGACCTATCAATCCTCTAGGAAAGAAGAGTGGTGCACGTTATATTATCACTGCAATGGACTATGTAACAAGATGGGCTGAAGCTAAACCTGTGAAGGATTGTATTGTAGATACAACTACACAGTTCATATTTGGGAATATTGTGACTCGGTTTGGGTGTCCTAAGATTCTGATTATCGATCAGGGTATGCATTTTGTGACTGAAACCATTGAAGCATTGCCAGAGGAGTTCAAGATGCATCATCAGAAGAACTCTCCTTATCATCCCCAGGCGAATGGTATGGTTGAAGAATTCAATATGATATTGGAGATTAAGCTTGCCAAGGTGTGCAATGCTAACTGAAATGATTGGGATGAGCATGTACCTGCAGTTCTCTGGGCATATCGGACCACATGCAAGAAGTTGACTAGTAGGACACCTTTCAGGATGGTATATGGGCAAGAAGCTATGTTTCCGATGGAATTCATTGTCCCTAGTCTGCGCATTGAAACATTCACAAATATGCTCGAAGCAAGTGCTATGGAAGAGCGAGTGTCGCAATTGGTTGCTCTGGAAGAAGATCACTTTATTGCTAATTATCACCAACAAGTTCAGAATTCACATGAAAAATCATGGCATGATAGGCACATCAAGAAAAAGGTTATTAAGGAAGGTTATTTGGGCTTGTTGTATGACATCAAGTTTGCGTGCCACCCAGGGAAGTTGAAGATGCATTGGCTAGGGCCATATCTTGTTAACGAAATCAATGATGGAGGTGCAGTGTGCCTGGACACTTTGAGCGGAGAATACCTCCCTGGGTATGTCAATGGAAGCCGACTGAGCCATGCAAGGATGACCTTGTGCATACCAAATGACTATATGGTCGGAGTATCAAATATATGTAGATGGGATGACAAATGCACATAAAGGTGCAACGTGCACACGGCAGCTGCGCGAGGAGGTTGACTGGGTTGCAGAGGTGCCAAAAATTAGCCGTTGGAACAATAAATCTAGAAAATACAGCTTTGTTACCGTTTATGGGAGCGTCTAGGTTGCATTTAATGAAGGTATTTTTCCATATTTGGGACCGTTTTTTCATTAATGGAGACACATTAATGTAGAAGGAATTGTTGAAGACATGCCACAAGTATAAATATGACTTATGGGGTCGTAGTAGTTCCCTTTGTTTGCTGAGTGAATTATTTGCAGTGAGCTCTCTGATTTTTGCTACATACTATGTGTCTATGTCTGGTTTGGATCCAGGATTCGAGGAAGAGTTGCATCGCAGAGGGTTGAGTTACGTAATTTTTCCCAGTATGACAGCTACATGACCCAGAGATGAACTTACTGCGTCCGAGGTCCCTATTGCGCCAAGTGGTGAAACACCTATGCCCACAAAGTCTAAGAAGGGGCAGACATCTGGTACAAGGAAATCCCCAAGGGAAAAGACACCTAATCCACGCTCCACTATGGCTGAGCTCTAAAAATACCAATGACGGAGCTCCCCGAGATGATTATGGAGGAAGGGTAGGATGTGGTCGAAGTGGCTCCATTCTCGCGGTTGCCGACATATGTCGCAATGTGCAAACCAACGATACAGGTTCCCAAATATCGTTATGTGCAAACCAACGATACAGGTTCCCAAATATCGTTACAAGGTGCGAGCAAGCATCCAAATGCCTTTAATCCTTGAAAATGTCCCGATGGAAGGAGACATGTTTGCCAATGTACCACAACTCAAAATGGAGGATTGGGACATCACAGACGTGGATAAATTTCTGGAACTCACGCCAGAGCTCTACCTTGACCTTGTCCAGTATGACAAGGGAATCATGCACCTAGAGCCGAATAGATGGGTGCTAGGTCTAAACAAGGCAAGCTTATTGAATATGCTGCAGATCCCTCACTTTGGGCACATCCAAATAAACGATATCCGTGTCCAAAAATTGCTCGCGCTCGTGCATGATTATGCACTATGGTTGGGAGAACACATTCCCATTGATGCTACGATGGTCCATAGGATCACTGACCTACCTGCTAAAGGTGCACCCCCAATGGATGATTTTGGAGGAAAAGCGCAAGAAAAAGCCGTCGCAGAATAGATAAAAAATGAGTACCAAGTCTCAGAGAAAAATAAAGGATTTGTGGTGAGTGAGATAAATGACCCTGGTGTTCAATTCAGTATCCTCATCTTGGCCTACAAGATATGCACAAATGTAGACCAAAGGAGGTGCCCGCATAGGTTTTCTCTAGCCGACCGATGTGAAAAGGGGGAGGAATTTTTAGAGAATGTGCGCGAAGCACAGGAAGAGGGAAATAAATTCCATTAAGCTTGGCTGCTGTTATTGATTGCACTAATTGGGTGGAAGACCCTTGAGGATGCCCAATTTCTTGAGATCGAACCGCAGATGTGTGGGGTTGCGCAATACGTGACACTCTGGAATTCCTCAGACCCCACGCGCGTTAAGGAGAACAATATTTTACGACACCTTCCTATATCAAGCGGTGCAGTCTAAGCCGAGGCTGTCGCTGACACTTTATGATCAGTATAAAATGATCACAGACTTTAAATAAACTTTCCATAATATGCAAATCCGCGTGAAAGGCGCCATGGAGGGAGTTTGGTATGAGTTACCATATTTAGTTACAGAAGATGATCTGGTCCGCATCACTGCAGAATGGCCACCAATGTGTTTGGAGCCTAGTGCATCCACATCTATCACTAAAACGTTTACGAAGTTGCGCACTGGTACTCAACTAGAGAAAACGATAGAGAAGATGACTAAGAAGCCTACAGAGAAATAAGTCACACCGACCACAACTGGCGAGACTATCACTTGGAGAAAGACACTAAACCAGAGAAAAATGGTACTGCACCCAAAGATACAATGGAGCAAGTCAAAGCGCAGACTCCAAAGGTACAAAGCGTGGTTCCCAGACTGCTAGCGGAATGAGGAAGAAGAGAAAAGGTTCTAAAGATACTAAAGAAGAGGCTATGACACAGACTGGGGATGACTTAAACGATATTGCAAATACAATCACGTCTATGATCGAGCATTGCTGGACGAATATGGAAGTGCAGTATAAGTCTGCGCTTGAAGTGGTGCAGGTTGGGATTCAAGAACTAAAAATGCAATTGAGCCTGATTCAATCGAGCGTTGCTTAGGTGAGTTAGACCAAAACAAGCACACATGTAACCAACATAGCATTACCAACGACCATGGGTGCTTGTCTTGTGAAAATATCTGCATCGTCCATCCATGTGGACGCCATTTGACGCGCCCAGTTTAGAGGTGCAGGTGATATTAATATTAACTTGTTTGTTTTACCTACAGGAAAGCTGCACTTGATGCACACTATGATTTTCGATGAACTTCAGTTCCATGAGGCCCATGTTCACACATCTGCCGTTGAGTCACAGAAGCAGGCTACATAAGCACAACATAAACAACAAGCTGCAGAGGTAGCCTTCCGCGCAAAAAAAGCCCAACGCGCTCCACTTGAAGCAAAAATCCACCAATTCTGCAGTGAAGTTCCAACAGTCCTGGCCACAACTGCCCCAGAAGATAAATTGGAAGGACTGGCTTCCGCCCTGAAATCATCACTCGCCGAAGTGTAGACCATCCGTGTTGAGTTCGAGCACCAATTCGTTGATCTACAAATGAAGTTGCATCCCAAAAACTCCACCTGAAGTCCATGCGAAGAGAGCTACCAAAGTCAAATAAGCCATTGATAATATTACTACCGCAGTCACACAGTGTGACAATCTTTTAGATGAGGCTATGGGCGTATGGACATTCATTCAGAATGACCCTGTAGTACAGCAGCTGTGCAATGAGCTGCACTTGAAAGAGCAACAATTTTCTGATATCTAGACAGTGGCGCCTACCCTTGTTCTTCCATAGCGCCTCACCCGCCTACGAGAGGGCCGAATCATTTAAATGAAGATCAAGGACCTGCGTCGTAAAGAGCAGCTTCTAGAGGTACACATGAAACCATGGGCTGAGGAGGCTCTTCAACTTTTGTAGACATTGGACACTACATTGAAGGCTATTCAGCAAATGCTGCAGCGAAGTATCGAGCTGGCCACTGAAGGGCCTACCACTGAGAAGTTGGTTCTGCAAGTGCAGGGAGCTGCTGTGCAGATTCTGGAAATGTTGCTCCCTCTCAAATATTTTGTCAGCGCACTCCAAGCCAAGCTAAAGAAGCAGATGCCACAAAGACTGAGGATGAGTCACATGTTTATGTTGGGGGCTTGTTGGAGCGGGGTCACATGGGGTACACTTTTTGGTATATTTTTGTACAAGTTTTGTTTATGCGTGCTGCACAAATGTGTCAAGGGGTTTTGGGGCGGGTCAAAGTCCCTATCTTGATGTAAAAGGTTTTAAGGGTAAACTGTGGGCCTCAAACCATGGTTTGAGACCATAGTATCTACATGCTAGAATGATATAAATAGATAGATCAAGTATAAGGAAGATATAGATTATTACTAGGGTTTTGATATAAGTTTATGCGTCTGTAATACTATTTAAGGGTTTCAATCTGGGTTGGGTAGAAAGGCTCCTGCTGGCTGTGTGTGCGGAGACCTAGTCATGGCTGTGTGCAGACTTCGCTGGCTGTGTGCACGGAAGGGTAAAGTGTAAGGGAAAGTCTGATGTACTGGATTAATCTGAATTAATACAAGGACTGATTTTGGTGAACGCATTGTGCTATCTATTAGAGTATCCATGTAATGTTCTGTCTTAAGATCACTTTACTTTTGTTCTGTTTATTTATATTTGCGCGAATGCATATGTTATTTATGCATGAAGTTATATTGACGGTTGATAAATTGGGTTAAGTATTTGCAAATTAGATAGATCTAGATTTGGTTCTGTTATGATACATTTGCGACGAAGTGATCTATAATTATGTGTTGTGATATGATAAAGTGTTATTCTATATTGTTCACATATGCTTATGATTGATATAAATATGCAATCAATCTGCTTAGGGCCACTACATTATTTTCTTCCTCATGGTGCGGAAACGTGGTTCCAACACCCCCCCATACTGCTTCAAGTGAGACTTTGATCTCCGCAAGAAGGTCATTTCTGAAAGGGCCAATAGTTGGAGGGTTTTTTGGTTGTGCGATAAACTCTGAACCTGGGTTAGGACCCCTCTATCCAACATTCTGTAATGACGAATGTGTACAATTCTATATTAAAAAGGGTGGACAAACCTAGAGTTGTCTTCTACACAAAGGAGTTCAAGAATTGTACATTAGAAACAATTCCTTTGAAAGACCTTTTGAGCTTTCCAAGTTCTCCAAAGCTTCCTCAAAATGAAACTCTAAAAAATATCTCAAGCTCTCTCCTCCATAAACTATCCTTACACAAAGTACATAGGAGGGTTTTATATAGCTTTCAAGATCCTAAAATAAAGGAGAAAAAAACTCCTTAGATCCCCACTCCAAGGAGAAAATAACTCTCTAAATCCGTTAAAAGATGCTCCGTGAGGTTTTTAAGGAGTAAATATCTCAGATCCATCTATCAAGGACCTTATCCAAAACTCAAGGGATGAGAGAAAATCGCTCAAGACTCTCAACTTCATAATGAAATTAGAAATTGAATTTTAGGAAATCCTCTCATAAATCGATTTCCATTTTACAAATAAAAAAATTCAAATATGAGCACATCTACATTCAAATTTGAAATAACCATAACCTAGGCTCCAATGAGCTTGTCTTCGACATGGTGCTCCTTGGAAAATGTGTCAAGATCCTCCTGGATCATTCTTCCCTTAGCGTTACCTCTAGACCCCACCAACATGGCTTTCACTCACATAAAATGGGTCTAAACTCTGCCACCTGTTGGATTCGATGACATAAACATATAACACAGATGCAAGGTAAAATCTACGAATGGTAAGAAAAATTCTTCACTTCCATTCGCAACTTGAAGTTCTAAGGCATATAGCGGCCGAGGGCCTAATGCATGGACAACTAAATCACTCCTTGTGAATATGTTTGATAGTGGGGTAGTCTAGACTGCCAACTCCTAGGAGTTATGGCCGCAAGGCCTAAAGCTACAAAAACTTGGTTTAGATTAAACAACCAATATAGGAACATGTTTGATTTACATATGTTTATATTATTTCACAATCTTACAGAGTATTCCTGAGTGTACATAACTACATAATATAATTTTTATCATGAATATAACCATGGACACCATAGTCCAAGCATGCATTAGACTCATGCATATATATAATATTATACCCATCACGAGCACAAGAGTGAGCCTCACTACTCAGGCATCATTTATGAACACTTAAAGTATTTCCTCATTTGCATATGGCAACAATCAACAAAATCCATATGAAAATGTAAACAAGAAATTTACATTTATCTGTGCATCTAAAGCTGATTGACAACTGAAGGAGGGACTTCAACTTGTACCCAACCATAGGCAAGCTGCACTATAATCTTCCTTATGGTTGAACACCCTTGAGCCAGATCCAAAGTTTGAGGGGATGTTTTCTCTTGAAAATTCACACCCAAGGCTTAGTCACATACCTAGGAGGAGTCCACTGTCCCGGTGGTTTAAATTCTCACAAAAAATAAGCACCACAGTATCTCACTCACTCCTTGAATAAAAAACACAAGGCTTCACCTGAGATCGAAATGATCATTGCTTAGCTCCATGATGTAGAACCTATTGTATAGGCAGTTTCATAATTGGTCTTCCTTAGCAAGCACCACTGGGATCTGCAGTCACTAAACATGTAGTTTTACAAATTTTTCAACAAGCACTGTAGTGATGAGATTGCCCTATCAAGTGTTTCATCAGACAACAAAAAGCACCATGTAGTTCAAGTATCCTGAGCTTCCCTTTGAGCATTCAACTTATGTGAGGAATAACACCCTAGGCTTCTAAACATTGGCTCTTAGATGTTCTAGTCCAACTCAATTATTCAACTTAGCTCTGGTATCACCTCTCCCTCTCTCTCTCTCCCTCCCTCCCTCCCTCCCCCCCTCTCTCTCTCTCTCTCTCTCTCTCTCTCTCTCTCTACAAGGCTTCCCTCACACATGCTCTGTTCTGCGACTGCTCTCCTTCTCTACAAGTTGTGCCTCCTCGCTAAGCTTCTCTTGTCTTTTATTTTCTTCCCAAGGAAGCCATTCCACTATCTCGATCCCCAAGGAGGGGTCATGGATGGGCATCGCCCCCCTCCCATGCAACCCCATCCAATCTTCTTCAATTCTTGACAATTAAGGAAATTAAGGAAATTTAATGTGGTTGTATGGGTTTGTTCTAGACATGCAACAAGTAATCACCATACATGCCACAAGCACCACAATAGGCACACTTTGACCCTCCCCTCAGAGCTTTGGATCTGTGTATCCCTCCCTCCATTTAGTCATCAATTTATTTTCCACATAGATTTATATATATCTATAATTTACAGAGTTGGGTACATACATGGGGTGTTATAGAGAAAGGATTATTACAAACTTATGTATATGCCAAAAAGGGTAAGGGACAAAGGATGTCCTTGCTTGACTTCGATATCACATTAATTTCTTCTGACTAAGCCTTAGTGATCCTAAACCTGAGAATAACATTCTCATACAACCTTGTCGCAACAAGCCTCAACTCCAAAAAAGCCTTTATATATATATATATAATTTGTAAATATATTTTATTATTTTTTAATATAATAAACATCTTAAATCTAATTTAAAAATAATTAAGAAAAAGTTATTTATGTGTGTACACACTTGTGTGTTAAAGTTAGATATATATCTTTGAAAAAAAAAATCTTAATATATTTTAATGTTTAAAGGAACAAGGGTTGTAAGTTTGGAAGATTATTTTTATCTCAAGGGATATCTAAAAACAACTTCTCTTGAGGTTTATCGAATTTCACAAATTATCAAATTGAAATATATACTCTTTTAGAAGTTTTTTTAGAAAATAAAAATAAAATAAATTAATTATTTTTAGGCCGATAGGCCTTCTCTTTTGAAAGAGAACCATTTTTTTTCGTCAACATATTCATTCTGCCAAAGACACCTGTTACTCGTTTAAAAAATGACACCTACCTGTTATTCGTTTAAAAAATGACACCTGTTACTCCTGGTTCGAACTAACTCTACTCTGTTCACCGTTCTGTTCCGTTATTCGCTCCGCCGACTGTCTAAGTTCATGCCAGAAAAGGCAGAAAACTAGCTCGCAGAGCCCCGACCTCATGAAATCCTCTTCCATTTCCCCTGCAGCTTCAAGAAACAGCAAGAATTCAACTGTCACTGGCACGCTTTCTTTATTTTCTTTGAATTTTCATGTCAACATCCTTGCTTCTTTGAATTTGCACGTCAACATTCCTGCTGGAGACGGAACTGCTGGCCTTTATGGATTTAGTCTTTCTTTATTTTCTTTGAATTTTCATGTCAACACCCCTACCGGAGACGAAACTGCTGGCCTTTAAGGATTTAGTTTGGAATTACCAGAGACTTTAATAGAACAGGCGCATTGCAGTGTTCCTGCAGAGGAATGCAGCACGTTCCCGTCCCGGCGCCGCATACCGGCCTTGTAGCTCTCGACTACAGATCAATAGACACCATGGATCAGCAAATCCATATAAACCCTGATCTTCTCAATTCTGGAGATTTTCTAAACTCCAGTTCATGCTCGTTCGGTGGTTTGAACGACAGTTCGAACTCGCCGGGGTTACGCTTGCGAATCTGCAGTGGAAGTTGCAGCAACAACAGAAACTGGCCTCTTGGCCTCTTTGTTCGAAGAGGTTCAAACAGTAATAGTTTCGACACTGTAGCGGCACAGCCACAACAGTCATATTCATAGTAGCTGACAAATTCCCTTTTCCAAGATGTTTTTGATTTAATTTTTGTTTGTAAGGATTTTGGTTTTTCTGTTCAATTTGAATATCTAATTTTGTCATAATTGAGCTCAGCACAGATTCAGTATAAGTTTATGTTGAGTATTTTGTAAATGGATTGTTGAATTCTCGAACATGAATTGTAGGGATTTCTGGATGAGAAATTCACACAGTTGCAAGACGAGAATGACCCAGAATTTGTCACTGAAGTCATCTCGTTGTTCTTTCAAGATTTTGAGAAGCAGCTCGGTAACTTGGCAAACGAGCTGTATGTTAGTTGTGCACAGGGTTAGCTGAATAGCGCCATAGCCCCTTCCTTGCTCCTCTGCTCATTTTCCCTTTTTTTGTGTCCCATAAATTTCAAGATTTGCAGTTGCACACGAATAGAATAGTCTATCTGTCTTCTGCACTTGTGTAACAATTGTTGAGTCAAACCGTTGGTGTCTAGGTTTTAAAGGGCGACTGTTGTTAGGGTTTTAGAGTATATCTTAGCTCGGAATTTGGAGATTGAAGAGGTTTAGTGTTCTGTGTGTTGGGGCAAATGCGGCGTATGTCCACTCAAATGCTCAGGGTAGACATAGACCTAATTAATAACAAGAAAAGAAATCAGGGGTTTAACATGTCACTAACCGGAATTACAGTTAATCATCCTGGATGCTGGAATTACAGTTAATTATCCTGGATGGAGAGGTTAACACTCTGCTCAGGATAAATATAGACCTAACTAATAACAAAAAGTCAAAACGTATATGAATGAAACTGTTTTAAAAAACTAGCTTCGTCTTTATTAAACTAATGCTCAGAAATCATGCTAAGTCATGACTGACCTTAACACTAATGCTCAAAAATCATGCCAAAGCATGACTGACCATGATGCTAACACCAAATAATGGCATGCATTTTTAAGATGATCTATTCCTGGATGATGGGTCCGGTTATCACTCGAAACGTTGGAACATTCTAAGAGTTTGATAGAGTTAATACTTAATTCCCAAAATCAAAATGGAAAATTCAATGAATTGAGAAAGCCTACATAATTCAGTGACCTCATTCAATATAAATATTGAATATTGTTGCATAAAGGGTCACAGTTTGGCCTAGGCAAACAAATATATTAATTTTGTCTGCATTGAAGGAGTCTTATGCAGCCAGGTAACTGGGAAAATAGTTTCTTTCCTTAGGTAAGATTCTTCATTCATTGTAACATATCATTAAATATCTTTCTGGAAAATTCAGGAAGCATTTGATATAACGGACATGAAACTATGTTGAATGGATGCCTTCATAATCATCTCGTAGTTTTCCATGTGAATCTTCTCCTCAAATAACTACAAATATTTATGCAAGTCATAATTAAATATATTATGAGTTGTGTTCTGTTATATGCAAGGCTGGCATCATTTTCAGGTGGCACTTCTTGTCCAAGGATAAGATCTACATTCGGTGGCCAAAGCTTGCATTTACCAGCTTCTCTGTGGGTCTCTGCACGAAGATCTCGCAAGTCTACTCCTGTGACAATGATGTCAAAGCCAGTTATTCAGTTCATTCAGGGAACGGACGAACAGAGTGTTCCAGATGTCAAATTGTCGAAGTCAAGGGATGGCACAATTGGTATGGCCATATTTTCATTCGATCAGTCGTCTGTATTTGATTCCTCTAGGGAACTTGGAGATATTACAGGCCTTTATATGATTGATGAAGAAGGAGTGCTTCAGTCAGTTGATGTGAGTGCAAAGTTTGTGAACGGGAAGCCTTTGAGGATAGAAGCTAAATATATCATGAGGAGCCCACAAGCATGGGATAGGTTCATGAGATTTATGGAACGGTATTCTAATGAGAATGGTCTTCAGTTCATCAAGAAATAAAAATAGCATATGCAGTCTCAGTTTTGGAATTTCATTGAGAGGCTTACTCTTTTATGCAGTTTTAGAGCTCTGTGTTGTTTTAGACTAGTGGCATGTTGCTGTTACACTTTTAATAGTCAGAATATTGAAGGAGAAATATTGGATTGAAACCACTTGAAGCATGATGGATGGATTTTTATTTTTACCAGTCACGATATTTAACTCAGGTTCTGGCTTCTCTCTTGTAGATGCAAGAGTATGTAGTCCCCTGGCTTTTTTGTGCATTATATGCCTTTTGTCAGGGGAAATAGTTTCTATACTTTTCCCAAAGGCACTTAAAGTACTGTGCCCTCGAAGAAGTTGGGTTAATGAAAAGTTTCCTTTGCTGTTGCAGCTCCAATTTGTGTTAGTTTTTGTCATCATCTCTAACAAACTCCCTAGCTACAAACCCACGGTCTTGTAATTTCTTGTTTATATTAATTAGTTAAGGTGCCCAAATGGGAAAGAGAAACTAAGCTGTAAATTACCATAAAACGGTTTTGAAAGAGTTAATAAACATTGTTTTCAATGTATTACCTAAATTTATATGTGAAATGGAAATATGTTACATGGGAAACATTTTGTACAATACGGGAATAACATTGAGTAATGTAGAATCTATGAGCACATTTGCTGAATCTTTGGAGATCAATTTGACATGGGTTTCAGTGACTTTCAGATAGAAGACTTGACGAATAACTGTTAATTCTTAAGCAATAGCTTCTCTGGATTCCAAGATCTCACACCATTGGGGTTTTACTATACAGTCAATCAATTCTATGTTACTTTCAATGTTTGAGTGTTGTTTGGTAAAAAACTGTGCTCTGATCAACTTCATTAAGCCATCTGAATGTGGATTTCTATCACCACAACAGCCCCTCTTGTAATCCTATATGGTCAATGTGCTAAAGAAGTTCTTCCTCTTAACTTTTCAAGCAGTCTGTTAAACCGTTTTGAAGGATGTTATCTTGGATTGTAGCCATTTCCGTATCAAGAGTTTGTCGGTTACTGAAAATATTTCCAGAAAACTGATTATTCTGAGCCTTGAGACACTTCTTAAGAAGTTTAAACTTCTGTTGTCTGCATCTTTGTCCCATGGACCCCAACATGAGTTTTGTTATTTTTGGATATTTGACCTAAGATCCGGGTGAATTGTCCACATCATCTCAAACGAAAATGGGATGTTCTGCGGTCAGTGGGTCTTCTAAAGAAGCATTAAGATAGGCCAGTGATCAGAACGAGGACAGATTATATGACTCAGCTGAAATGTTTAAATTGAGAAGATGGTGTTCAGCTGACAGAAAGTGATCAAGGCATTCTGAAGGCCAGCCTTCTAAACCTAGACCAAACACCTCTTCAAATACACCTCCACCTACTGTAATGACGAGAAGAAACAAAATTTAGCACTGATATGGATAAAGGGCAGTCCCTCTTCATGTCTAAATGACCCCAAATCCTCTTCAGAACGATGAACTTTATTCCAGGCTGCAAACACAATAAAATGGGCTATCAAAAATTAAAACTATCTTTGCTGGTACAGTGAAGATGTTAGAAAATGTCCTTAAGATCAGTGGTGACCAGATAGACACGCTACTTAGTTGGGTTCATAGAATTTTGCATTCTCAAAGAATATCTACCCTGAAATGTGAAATTACCAGTCTCAACTCCTTTCTCTCCTTGAGATCTCACTTCTACCTCTTATCCATCAATTACAAATTCAGCACCAGATATCGTGTGTTTATACAGCTGATGATTTCATCCTTTAGGTGGTTAATTGTGAAACTCTATTTTGTGAATGGATAAACAGAACAAGCCAGTGTTCTGTTTGAACCTGCCATGTCAGGGTTCAGAAAACGTGAGCTTGGATACAGCTAGGATGCACCACATTTGACTAGTCCAAGGCCTCTAACACAGGCAACCAAGCTTGATGAGGTATTTAAATTAACTTCTGTAGGGAGCCCTTACCATCCGAATTCTCAGATATTTTCATCTGAGAGTGGTGGAGAGTCCAGCTCTGTTGCTGCTGCTACCCCATCCTGCGTAGAGTTTCAGGACGGGAAGGAAGAAAGTTCTTATTATTTTCAAGAATTTGAGTGTTTGGCCCCATTTGCAGAATTTAGAAGTTCTGTAATGGAAGGTAACTGTTCTTTGTCAAACGAACAGGATTTTGGGGCATGCAATGGTCTATTTAATGAGAAAATGAGGCTAGACTCATCTGCAACGTGTCAAAAAAGATTTATTATGTTTGATCAGACTGGAAGTAGGGGTAGAATTATATTCCACCTGAGTCAATTTTCGATGATGTTGCCGAATTCAACAATATCTAAGGCACAAATAAATCCTAATAGTATGGTTTCAGAAGAAATAAAGAAGTTGGCAGTGCCTGTTGAAGGCAGATATAGTGGCTGGGAAACTCTTTCCAGTCCCTAAAATGAGACCCTGCTTGTCTCAGCTTTTGCAACTTTGCAAAAGATAAGAGAAGATAGATTTAATTCTTTATCACCAGTCAATTTTGGTAATGAATTTATTCATTACTCTGCTGAAGGGGAAGAAAGCAAAGGCAGGGTTAGCTATGATGGGGTGAGCCAAACAAAAAGTGGGAGTCCTCATAGCCAGTTCCATAAAGACACCGAGGACTTGGAAGCCTTGCTATGCTCCGATGATGAAGAAAGTAATACTGGGCACTCACCAAGTGAAGTAAATGGGAACAATGGACACTTGTATTTAGAAGAAGATAATTCTGATGTAACCAGTGGTATTCCATCCAAGAGGAGGAGAATTGACTTTATGGCAAATGGAGAACAGGCGGTTGATTACACACCTGCATCTTTTGAAGAATTTGATAACATATCCATGACAAATGAAATATACCCGTCAGTGCAGTCACCTGATATTTCTGTAGTTGACACTTCAAGCTGGGACATCGTTAACCATCCCAAGTTTTCTGCTGACATCTATGATGATAACAATAGCCAGAATCTCCTCTGTAGCTATAGTTGTCATAGTATCCACGGAGAATATAGTTCTAAAGGCAGTGGCAATGAACAGATGCAATCTGTGAAATGCCTTTTGGGACATTCAGGATCAGCCGAGAACTCAAGGAAAGGAAAGATAAAAAGAACTGTTAAGCTCCTGAAAAGTATACTTCCTGGTGGAGATTGCATGGACACCGCTATTGTTCTTGACGAGGCCATTCGGTATGTAAGGTTGCATAACTCTATAAACTAAGAAAGCAATTAGTAGTCGCTTTTGTTGTGTGTGTTCATGTGTCTTAAGTTTTTATTAGTATCTCCATTTTGATCTGGGCTGTTAGGGTTTAGTAAGTTCATTTTTAATGTATTCAGTTATGTCAGGTTTTCGATATTAACTATTGTGAAGCAGTCGTCTTTGTGAATCCTTATGATGTGCACTTTCTTCTTGTGTAAGCAGTTCTGTTAATAACTAAATAGTAATTATCAACATTATACATATTCTTGGTTTTCCGTGAACGTAGACTGCTTTCAAAGTGAGGCATTCTTTCTCTCTTTGAAAATAAATATGTTTGGGTAGAAGATCCAGCTTTTGATAATTTGCATGTTATTTATGCCTCAAGTCTTTTTTGGCAGTGTTGATCCTATAAATATCTGTTCCAATGAGAATGAGTCGAAATGTTCTTCTCTACAATGAAAATAGCACGCTAAAACATTTTGAAGGCGAAAGCATTACCTCCAGGCCTGCCTTCATTATAAAGTGAAACCTAGACCATTCAGTTATATCTCTGCGGTTCCACTTGTTTATTGTTTCTATCTGTTCTTTTATTGTCCTCGTTAGGACAAAAACAGAAATATACTGATATGTTTTGGCTGTAAGGAGTTGAACAGGGATCATTCTAGACATGCAATTTCAAAATATTTCTAATGAACTGTCAAACAACTTCGTATTTTTCTTTATTGTCAGCGATAGTCCGAAGCTTAATAGAAGGAAACTCTAAGTGATATATATTCCCTCCAAGGCTTCAAAAATTTCCAATTCCTAGGAGACTGAGAACTTTTAGAAGACTTGTCTGTCAAGTAGAAGGATGCGACCACTGCCCGCTCGGCTGTAGGGCCCCTCTACTCATGGCATTTAATATTTTGACAGCACTGAGTTTATGTTCTTGTTTGAAGAAGATTTGCAGCCCCTGTGGTTGTGGTTGTTTCCATGCGTACCTGTGGGCTGCACCACATCCAACATGGCAATAATTTAAAAAGTAACAGTAGCCTCTAGCTTTAGCTTCCAACGACAAAATTTGAAAGATAATGCATCATAATAGCAAGAGTGAAGAGCAGGATCATTTGAACTTCGAGGGTGAAAAGAGAATGACAAACTCCAAGAATTAAATGTTGATGAACTAAACACCAAATACAAAATGAAGATAATAAAGAACGAAAAGCATACCTGCTGAGCCATAAAATGCAGCCCAGAATGTCCAAAATTTAAATGCAACCCAAAAACACAGGCCAGAAATGCAGTGTCCCAGCCCAGAAATGCAACCCAGAATGTAAGAAACAAAGAAACATAGGTGTTACTCCATGGAATGGTGGATTATAGTCTCAGAAATGCACGGAGAACAGAGAAAGCGAATACAGTACTTGAAGCAGCAAATTTTGAGGGTGTTTATAGGTTTTGTGTGTGATTTTCGTTTTTGGGCACAATTTTTGGATTTATTAGTGCATTTTTTGGGTTTTCGGGTCAGCCATGCATTATGACATACCTCAACTGTATTAAACTATATAGGCACATATATGGTATGGTAAATTCAACTATATGTTGACTGTACAATATTCATACCATAGAGATAGTTTTCCGTACCACACAGGAGCTGAATTTCGTACAAGAACCTCCAGTATGACCGAATTTTGAAACTATACTCCGTTGGTGTAATGCATAAAACATCAACAAACATCAACATCTTATAACATTCATTTACGGAAGTGCAGTTGTTTCAGAAGAATAGTGTATGGTGTTCTGAACAGTATACACTGCTAACGCAACGAATATATAGGAATGAACAATAACATTGGTTTATGCTAATCACATTATACAGTGGTTCATCAAGCCCGAGACAAGGTATATGCCTTCTTTGACAACTGAATAATAACAGGATCAAGCAAACATCTGTATCACAGTTGCAATTTCCAGGCAAGTGTGCAAAAAAATTGTTACTATTAGGATAGAAAGAAACAAGGATTCATTACAAGTTGCAAATACTGATTGTAGCAGAGTGCTGATATGATTATCAGCGAGTAGTGATTAATTAATGGGAAAATGAGATAAATATTGGTGTTAATAGAGGTCGGTAGCAGCAATGGTAGATTACGTCATATCAATTGTCTGCCTCTTTATGTTTCAACTCATAATTATATATCATAATTATATAGAGGAGGGTCACTCAAGATTCACATTATAAGATCTGCATTTGTTGACCCGTAAAACTATGTTTTTCACAGTATAGTGCTCTACACTGCGAATTTCTTCATCTTTCGGGCCATCAAATTGGTCCTCTAAATCAGAAAATATTTCAACATGTCATATATCTGTATAAATGGAGAAAATTTCATCTTTCTGTTTCATGAGTAAAACTCTGATGACTGAAATGCAATTTCCTTTTTTCCCTTCATGTCAAAAACTACAATTACTTCAAATTAATAATTCACAAACAATGCTCCTATCGGCCTCTCTTTGCACCTTCTGGGACAACTGCTAGTTTATAAATTATTATAGTATAACTATAAACTTGATGACCTCAATTGTCCTTAATAACATGAAGATAGAAAAGGGTCGTTTGTAGATTTCAAAAAATTTCTTTCTTCCGAGCTCTAAAAGAATACAATTGTAGTGGACTCTCTAATTAACAAATCAATAAGTTTAACAATGAGAATTTTTTTTGAAAAAACGAAAACATGCTTTAACCATACCTTATTTATATGCTAATAATCATTGGACACATTACACCATTATCAAATAACATATCACCATTGTCGTCATTCGATTTTAAGCTAAAGAGATCGAGATATGAAATATGAAATGATTGACACCCTTACTTTACACGCACAAATTAACTCCTAACCAACCTTTTGAATCATAATATGTATTTTAAACTCCTAACCAACAACAACATTCCAATAATAACATGTATTTTATCAAAGCAATAATGGAATATAGAGTTTTTGCGTGGATGGCTAAAGCTATAGCTATGTTGTAGGGTGGAGTATTATTTTGGAGCATCGAAAATCTTGAAGTTTGACAGTTATAAAATAGATTTTCAAAAATTTATGTCAGATTTTTTCATAATCTTGCTGGAATTTCTGAATTATTCTGTGGGTTTTTTTTTTATTACTCGAAAAAAATTAAGAAATCTTACACTAGTAGTTTATGGTGGAAATGGATTCAACACCATAAAAAACTGTCAAAATTTTAAAATTTAATAACTATAACCTGAATTTTCAAAAATCTCTACCATATTTTATTTAAATCTTACCAAATTTTCTATAATTTTCAGAATAAATCTCACTTTTCAAAAAGAATATCATATTTCCAGCTCATCTCTGAAAATAAATCAGACTCTTAACTCTCTGTTTCACCTTCCCAACTTTAAAGGCGGAAAATCAGCAGCGCACAGAGGATCACGTTCACCATACACGACTGAGGCTCGGTCCCGCTGTTCGAAGCCAGCACCAAGGCTAAACCATGCCTGTGATTATTAGTTGAAAGACCCGGACCCTTCGCTAGGTGCTCCCAGAATATACAATTTTTTATTGTTAATGTGGGTATGCGACCTCTGCCTTGCTATGGCTCTGCCACCAACAAACAATATCGTCGTGATCTGCATGTGTCAGTGAATTGGGCTCGACCGACATACTGTCTGCGGTTACACGACACCGTGATAATAAGGCGTTGTCGTAACAGAGAGCCACCGTGCAGTTGTATGTAAATGCGTGGCCAGCTACAATTAGTGGACAGTGCGAGAGAGGTTTTCTGAGGAAGTTCATTTTCATTTTCTTGGTGCAGTTTTCGTGATTCTAAAGCTTTATTTTCTAGGTTATTAGTCCATTAATGTTTCATGTGAAAGCCAGACATACCTATGCCATGCTTGTGGTGAAAGTGACGGCCTCAGTTTCCAGTGACGTGAGACTACGACGTCCAATAACTATATAAGCTTGTAGATACCTTTATATCATAATACATATATTTCCATTTGATTGGTTATTTATTTTTACTTTATTTCCTTGTTTGATTAAAAAAATTTACCCTTTTTTTCTTAAATTAATACGTTCATAGATATTTATTTAATTTGAAAAATCATGTCGTGCATGGTAAAAATAGTTAATAAATTTAATGTTTTTATTACCATTTTTATTGCATTTCGTTAAATGCAAATGCATAATTTTAGCTAGATTTGATTAGATGTAATTAAGGTCATTAATTTTTCATAATAAAATTAACGGTTTTATTATATAGAATCAACTTTTTACATTTTTTTTGTTTGCAGGTTTTTGGTTAAATGGTGATGAGGCACGAGTTGTTATAACACTCATCACAAGTTTAATCATGTTGTTGATGTAATTAAGGTCATCAAATTTTCATAATAAAATTAATGTTTTTTATCACATCTAACCAAAACTCTTCACTTTTTTCAAGAAATCTGGTCAAATGCATTTTTTTCACGAGATTTAGTTAGATTCAACCACATTTTTTTCACGAGAATTGATTAGACCTATATGCACATTTTTCACAACATTTCAAATCCACACTGTTGTTGTTAGATGTAATTAAGGCCATTAATTTTACATAATAAGATTAATGTTTTTATCTCATATAACCAAAACTTTTTACTTTTTTCAAAAGATCTGGTCAAATGCTTTTTTTTCAATTGGATTGGTTAGATGCAAATGCACAATTTTCACAAGATTCTATTAGATGCAAATTCACATTTTTCATGGGATTTTGTTAGGTACGGATACACATTTTTCACGAGATTTCTTCTAAGATGCTTAACTACATTGCTCACATATTAACAAAGTCCTTCACATTTCTCATTTATAAATATTATAAATATAATTTTTTTAATAACATTTTTAATTATTAATAAAAACAATAAAGCCAAAGCCCTTCACATTTCTCTAGCGAATTTTGGTTTGTTATAGTCAAGGCCGTTACTTTCTTAAAAAAAATCAACGAGTCCAACCAAAATCCTTAACATTTTCCAAAAGCCAACTAAGGGATTTACTTAGATCTGATCAAGATCAAATCGTTGAAAAAAATATTATATATATGACAATCCTTTGGTACAGCACATATTTGTTAAAATCAAAATTAAGTAAATACATATAGTATTTTAGAGTTAAATAAAATCAAAATGAATAAATATAACATTTGGCCTTCATCGCATGCAAAGGGCAAAGGGCTTTGTTGAGACATGATTAAGGTTAATCTAATGAAAAAATAATCATTGGGACAACTCTTTTTGCATACACCACACAATTATTAAAATTAACAATTAAATAAACATCATTATGAATTATCTTGTTAATTTTAAAATTGGTATTATTTTATGATTAGATAAAATCACAATAAATAAGTACTATAGCCTTGAACACATTCACACAATACTTTTCACATTTTCTGTATTTAAATATACTATAATGTTTTTCTGAATATATATATATATATATATATTATTTTCAACAATTTTAATTTTTATTACATCAAATCACAACCCTTCACATTTTTTGGGGGATTTAGTCAAATGCACATTTTTAAAGGGAGTTAGTTATGCAAATGCACATTTTTAATAGGGTTTTTTTAGATACATATGCACATTTTTCACCTTGTTAAATGTAGATGCATATTTTTCATGAGGTTTGGTCAAAAGTAATCAAAGTAGTTAATTTTTCGTAATAAAATTAATGGTTTTATCAAAACGAATCAAAACTCTTCACATCTTCACTTTTTTCTTGGGAACAGTTTTTAGTGGAGGGATTTTCACCATATTTGATCAAATATAATCAACACCATTAATTTTTCATAAAAACAAATAACATTGATCACATCTCAACAAAGTCCTTCATGTTTCTCATATCTAAATATTATAATAAAATTTTTTTCAACTACTTTTATTAAAATTATTAATAAAAATTAATGGGCTTCATCATATCATACCAAAGACCTTCACATTAGCTTGGCCTATGGTGATCATTCCTTTAATTTCTGTAAAAAATCATCATCTTGATCACATCAAACCAAAATCCTTCACATTTTCCAAAACCCAACAACCTTGATCACATGAAGGGCTTTGTTCGGATGTGATCAAAGGTCAAATCATTGACTATATATATATATATAAAGTTTTGAAGTACACCACATAGTTTGTAACACCCGACTTAATTTATTTCGTTTTATTTTGTTAAAATTTTGCAAAAATTACATTTGACTATTACATGAGAAAAGACTATCAAATGTGTTAAAAGTAGTTAATGACCCTGTTGTAGCTGCTACAAATACCCTCCGAAATTTAGCACCAGTCTAAAATTTGAGAGCCCCTATCACTTTTGACGAGATACATGATAATGGGATCGTCCCTCGAACATCAACCTTAGGCCTAGGGCATCCTCCCTGCCTAGGTACTCTCGGGTCAAAAGATGGTTTTGGTATCATGGATGGTTTAATCTGGTCTTTCTCTCTATTTCCTTTTTTTTTTTAAAGTGTAGTCACAGGGTCGCAACCCTCATGAATCTCGACCATATGCGACTTGGTGACCTTTTCAGGTTGCAGGGTCGTAGGGTCACTCTTCCCCTCAACACGGGACCTTAACGACTTAGTGACTGATCTGGATTTTATGCAAGAACACAACAGAATACACATATAGCCATAGATATAGAGATGCAGCAGAAATATTGCTTCATTTTATTAATAAAACAAATGATTGAAATTAACAACTTGGGTGCTAGTAGGCGTATCTCTGAGAAGAGATGTGGCGGCTACAGGCCTCTGAACCGTGTTACAATGATACATAATGGAAATGAGCAAGCGAGGGCACTGGTAGTGTATCTCTGAGAAGAGATGTGATGGCTACAGGCCTCCCCACTGTGTTACAGAACTGACATGATGGAAATAGATGAGCGAGGGTACTGGTAGCGCTTATCTCTGAGAAGAGATGTGTCGGCTACTAGCCCCTGAATTGTGTTACAATGAGGTTTGAAGGCCTATTTATTGTTGAGAAATAATTTAAAACCCAAAATGTCCAAAAACTTAACCCTAAGAAATGAAGCACCAAAACTGTGGGCCCTGTTTAGGTAAATTGGCGTTTCAACTTCTCGGGGACGTAACTTTGGCATCCGATCTCCATTTGACATGCTCAATAGCTCGTTAGAAAGATCTATCCAAGGACTACAACTTTTGAGTGAGAAACATCGGTCTATGAACCATGTTGCTCCCCGTTTTCCCAAAAAGTGTCATTTAGGGCCTCAAAATGGCTTCGGAAGTCCAAGACCCGAAAAACTACTATAAATAGTAAGTTGTGCTGAAACTTACAAACTGAAATAACTGATGGTGAGGGTTCAAATGGACTTGGTGGGTGGCCACTAATATCCACCTTGATCATTAAGTCCCCAAAACGGGTCTGGGAGTGCAGGACCTGAAAACCTGCTAAAAATAGTAAGTTGTGCTGAAGCTGAAAAACTGAAAGAATTGATGCCACTGGTCCAAATGGAATAGGTGGGTGGCCATCGATATCCACCTGGATCATTCCTCCCTCCTTAGGAAGCAATGGTCTCCATTGCGTTAAGTTCCTCCATGGGGGCGGGGCGCGGGGGAAAATTCTGCTGAACTTGGTATTAGATTCATCCAAGATGTCGCAGACCTGTTGGCGGATGTGCTGGATGTAGATGTGCCAGCGGTGGGCAGTCGTTGAAGGATTTGGGAAAAGTTATCCATCATCACGTTCCTCTATTTCTCGAAGGCCTCCCCGAGCAAGATTTTGATAGGATCTCCTGCTTCCTCGTCTTTCTTTCTTTCCACCATGGGGGGTCGTCGGGGTTGGCGAGGCTGATCTTGGAAGGGTGGAACCAGATCGAGCTCGAACTCCTTATACCCTGACCGTGTTGGGGACATGCAAAGAAAAACAGATAAATATCAGACCCGCTCCGATGCCATTGATCCGGATTTTTTTTTGCAGGAACGCAACAAAATACACATATAGCCATAGATGCAGAGATGCAGAAAAAATAGTGCTTCATTTTATTAATAAAATAATGACCAAAATAAGCTTACAAACATAATGGAAACAAGCTAGGGCACTGGTAGCGTATTTCTGAGAAGAGATGTGGCAGGCGCAGGCCTCTGAGCTATGATACATTGAGGCTCGAAGGCCTATTACAGATATAATGGAAATAAATGAGCTAGGGTACTGGCAGGGTATCCCTGAGAAGAGATGTGTTGGCTACTAGCCCCTGAACAGTGTTACAAAATTGAAATGATGGGAACCAGTGAGCTAGGGCACTGGTAGGCTTATCTCTGAGAAGAGATGTGTCAGCTACCAACCCCTGAACTGTGTTAAAATATAGACATGATCAGAACAAGTGAGCTAGGGCACTGGTATCGCTTATCCCTAAGAAGAGATGTTTCGGCTACCAACCCCCTGAACTGTGTTACAATGAGGCTCAAAGGCCTATTTATTGTTGAGAAATAATGTAAAACCCAAAACTTCCAAAAAGTAACCCTAGGAGATGAAGCGCCAAAACTGTGGGCCCCGTTTGGGTAAATTGGTGTTTCAACTTCCTAGGGACGTAACTTTGGCATCCGATATCCATTTGACGCACTCAATAGCTCATTAGAAAGATCTATCCAAGAAATATAACTTTTGAGTGAGCAACATGGGTACCCGTTTTCCCAAAAAGCGTTGTTTAGGGCCTTAGAACGGCTCCGAAAGTCTAGGACCCGAAAAACTGCTACAAATAGTAAGTTGTGCTGAAAATTGCAAACTGAAATAACTGATGGTGGGGGTTAAAATGGACTCGGTGGGTGGCCACCAATATCCACCTGGATCATTAAGTCCCCAAAACGGGTATGGGAGTGCAGGACCCGAAAACTTGCTAAAAATAGTAAGTTGTGCTTAAGCTGAAAAACTGAAAGAATTGATGCTGTGGGTCCAAATGGGATAGGTGGGTGGCCACCGATATCCACCTGGATCAGCGACCTTGCGACCTACACCTTGTTCGCAGGGTCGCCAGGTCACAAGGTCGTGGATCTCCTCATGAAACCACATTTTGCGACCCTGCGACCCTGTGACCTAGCGACCCCCAGGTCATTGAGTTTCCAAGTATCCAGGTCGCAATAGTAGAAATGTTATCGAAAATTGTGACTTAGTGACCCAACGACCTAGCGACCCTGCGACCTTGCGACTGCAACTAAGGCTCGCACATGCGACCTTTTTATATAGAGAAGTGTCATGTAGGTTGCATTTGACCTGCACAACGAAGCTTCCAAAGTGGTCTGTCTGCCCAATTGGAGAACATTTTCATCCGAGTAAGTCATCGTAACCTCTAGTAAAATTATTTTACTATTATGTATGCTAGCCTACCTTGGTAAATCCTCACCCTAGCTAGGTATTCCCGTCTTGATCCTCGACTATCGGTGTTTTACCATAAACAACCCTTTTTCCTTAAACTCTCTCTCTCTCGCCAAGTCACCACATCTTACCCAAATTAGCTGAGATCCCTCTGTTTCCTCTCCGTTCCCCCTTTGGTCCCTCTCCCCAACTCTCAGGGGCCTCCTCAGCCTTGATTGTCCTTCTTTCCTCTTATTTTCTCCTCTCTCACACACAGGTTTCATCGACCCACTCTGT
The DNA here is from genome assembly GCA_034641835.2 of Pinus albicaulis. Lineage (NCBI taxonomy): Eukaryota > Viridiplantae > Streptophyta > Pinopsida > Pinales > Pinaceae > Pinus > Pinus albicaulis. The sequence continues at coordinate 435,199,196 of CM076583.1, forward strand.
CAAGGAAGCCCTAACGTGACCTAGCGTCTCACGAACTAGTGACTTGCGACCCGCGATAAAGTCACCGGGTCACCAGGTCACCAAAGCCATCATTTTCACCCCAATGCGACCCCGTGACTAGGTTGCCAGCATAAATCTACCTTTCCTAGACCTTCGCGACCAAAGGTCACAGTTGCCTAAAAAATTCCTTGTGCGACCAGCCTTGTTGGTCATTCGACACCCCAGACCTGCCTGGGCAATAGGTGGCTTGAATCGTTTATTATGACTATCATATTATTGTGTCCATGTCGTCGGTCTTATCGTGGGATTGTTTCTTGAACATGCCAGGTGACGTGGAAGATGAATTTGATTGCATCTCAATCTCCTCTGCGTCAGGCGATATGGCACCCCCAATGATCTAGAGATGAAAAAGAACCCAGAGATTGATGCTCTAGAGAGTAATTTACCTCTAGTGCTGACTCCCATCGATGGAGACACAACTTGTGTATTTGGAAAGAGTTCCAAAATGTCTTGGTACGACATCTACCATGAATTTGCAAGACAAGAGTTCCTAGAGGACTTAGCAGATTTCCAAGTGTACCTAAATGTTAAGAGGTCTAAACTACACTATGTTGCAGTGCACCCCCCAATCTTCCCATGCGCAGAGGTCATCAACTGGATTCTATGGAAAAAATATTCCAAGCATTGGGTCATAAGGGATCACACTGGGGCAACTTTTTCCAACCTAGACACCATAGATGCCAATGTGTACTATTATTCACTGTAAGACAAGGAAGAGTCCTTCAATACCCGGTGGGTGGCAACACACAATGTTCAAGTTCAGGATACTTTAAAGAGTTGGTGGGGAGACCCTGAGAAGTTAAATGGGAAGAAATACCAGGAGTATAAGACGAAAGGCCTCAAGAAGGTCTATAGGCTCATCGCAGCTATGATGTGCCAGATGTACTAAAGAATAGATTCCAACACCTTCAATGGAGTGTGGGTCCCCTTAATGCACGAGGTCGCCACCCATGGGACGTGCTTCAATTGGGCTCACTTATTAATATCGGCTTTGAGGGCAAACATATCAGCAACAATGGTTCTTGAGGAGGGGTTAGCATCTGAATTCCACATGGCCTCATATCTATTGGATGTTGTTTGTTTGCGATGCTACTTTGACCAATGGTCTCATAATTGGGACCCAAAAGATGGAGGCCTAAGCCACAAAGATTTGAATATTTTCTCAGACTCCAGATACAAAAAAGACATCGATCTTATATCAGAAAACTTTTTCACTACACTCTACCGACTACTATTCGGGGAGGACCCACCCTGTATGTCCAAGATAGCCATGGACAGTCATTAAGGTGGCACACTGGTTCCCTATGCTGGAAGGAATCATCATCAGGGTTTTCAGATCCTTCAAGCCACCCCATGCATTACCAGGATTTGTCACCGACAAGCTGCTACTCCAGGAAGTTTGTCACCGGATGTCAAGTGATTTATCTAAGACATTAAGAAAAGTAAAGAAGAAACTGTGGCTGACCCTCCTGCTCACCATCGAATCTTATACAGTTAAATATTTCAAAGAGGTAGAAGCTGAGGCTGAGCAGATGAAAGGGTTTCGATTCATACCCTTATATTTCCGATCCTACGACCCAAAAAGGATTATGCCAACACACTGCAAACGGTCCAAGTTAAATTGGTCCTACCAACACACCACATAGCTCCAGAGGACGAGGTGAGGAATTGGTGTAACACACACATGCAGTTAGGCCCTGGAGAAGAGCTTGAAGTTGGAGGAGAACAAGAAGGACACTCTCAGGATGACTTGTGTTTACAAGACAGAGCCTCCGCCATGAAGAGAAAAACACATAAGGGAGGGGCTTCTTCCTCCCAAGTAAAGAAACCAAATAATAACACAGGCAATGATTTCCCAAAATATCTGGAGGAAGAAGGGGATGAAGAAACATTGAAACGACGAAATACTACCTTGGCAAGGCATACAATAAAAATTGTAACCACCGTGCATTCAATATATATGCCATAAATTTGGAATCCAAAAATGGAAACAACACAATCTCGATAATATCACTCGCGAGGATTCATCAATGCCATCCAATGCCATCATTAATGCTATCAATGCCATCATACATGCGTGATACAACTCTAATGCCAGTGCACAAAAATAATGAAATTGGTAAGCTCCATTTAATAATGATCCAAAATCCAAATAACAAGTAGAGATATCATGCAACAATAATCAATGCAACTCCACAACTTCAGTACTTTCCATAATTTCAATACAAATATCTTTGCATGTTTTTCAGAACATGGAATCCTCAAAAACCATCGTTTTGCACCAAAAGTCATATCAGAATTTACCAGCTAACTATAGCTATGGTGCATTTCGCTGTCATCCACTTCACCTGTAATTTGGAAATCCTATATCACATGCAGAGGATCATCTTCTTCTGAAATAGAGGTGTTTGACTTGTTAGCCACCTATAATATTTTGTTATACCGAAAGGTGGCTAAGATATTTTTGAGCTTCCAAGGAACAAATTTTATCACTAAAAATTGTTGGCTCTTGAAGACTCCTTGTAGGCCTCATGCCTCTGTCCAAAATCCTCATTTGTTGTCCCATTTTATACTCAGGAATTTCTGCTGATTCCAACTGAAAGACTGCTGAAAGATCGTCATTTCTCCTCTTCTCAAAACCTTTCATCTGCTCCCCCTTTTCTCCATCAAAACTACCTTGTTTCATAAGTCCTCTTCTTTCCATTTATGAAAATTTCCCCTTTCATAGTTAAAAACTCACTTTTTAACTATTTCGGAACCCCCAAATCCATTTAAATCCTTGAAAATTTCTCATAAAAAAAAATCAAAGTTTTATTGCTATGGACCTAAGCCCCTTGGGCTAAGTCCTAAACCACTTCCCCACCATACGCTTTGGGTCTGGAACCACTTGCTAATACGTTAAGGTGCTAATCGCATCGGAAAGAATCAAAGACGCAAGTCTTTGCCATACTCCAAAAGTTTCGATTGCGATTAGCCTTGCTGCTTAAGACCCCCGATCATATTATTTTCATATAACCCTGAGCCCGCCCTCGGCGCTTAAACCTTGTGAATATTTCATTTTCGACCCATTTTTCCTTTGTAAATTACAAAAACCCTCTTTTCCAAAGTTTTGATTTAATGAGCCAAAGTCACATGTTAAAAATAAAATGGTTAGATCAAAAAGACCGATCGCGCAATCGCAATCGGGGAAATTTCAATGGGTTGATCGGAAAGACCAGGCCCGCAGTTCCGATTGCGATTAGGCCCTTATTATATATAAAGCCCCGAGCCTATCAATTTTCATACATCCAAAGGCCCCGCAGTCGGGCGCCTGTCCGCTTTATATATATGTTTTTCCACCCCGATCCATAAAAACCTTTGTTTATTTCAAAAGTTCGGGTTTTATATAAAATACAAGGGTTCCTCCCCGATTCCATTCTCCACTGTTGATCTCGTTCTTGAATCAACAGTTATCGCTAAATCGCATCGCAATGTCTCACTCTCGATTGCCGATCCCTGATTCAATCCTGACCGTTGATCTTGTTCTCAGATCGACGGCCTGCGCTTAATCGCAAAGTTCCCTTCGATCGCAATCGCAGACCTTCCCGTCTCACCCCCGATTGCCGATCCCCGATTCAATCCCGATCGTCCATCTGCTTTGCGATCCGACGACCATCGCACACCCTTGCGATCCCTCCGATTCATTCCCTGCCGTCGATCTGGTCCTCAGATCAACGGCCAGCGCTCAATCGCAAAGTTTCAATCTCATATTGATGTGTGACCTCCCCGATTGCGATCCTCCGATTAGATCTGGGCCATCCTTTTCCCGCCTATCCAACGGTCCTTATTCCCTCCGATCGCAAGTCTTACCGCCATTTCAAAACCCTCCGATTCACTTTCCGCCGTTGATCTGATCTGCAGATCAACGACCAACGCTTAATCGCATCGCTGCATTTCAATCGCACGCACTTACCTGCCACCCCCGATTGAGATCCTCCGATTAGATCTGGACCGTCCACGTGTCCAGATCGGACGGTCCAAAACCACCTCGCCTTATTTCTTCTCCCCGCTCTCATTTTTCTGTTTTGCACTGATCTCCATCGTTAGATGTTTTTATCCGACGGCTACGCTCCTCCCCCGCCATCTGAAGCAGTTTTAACCTATTTTCCGCAGGATTTCTTAATTATTTTGTGTATGATGTAGGTGTTCTAAATGGTTTTCCATTGTATAACGAAGAAACGCCAAGGGCTGGGAATGACGATTCTCATGCCCTCGTTTCATTACAGAGAAGCCATTCACGGGGCTCTATTCCATGTTTCATCAGTACTCTATGAGTATTGATGCCGTAAAGCCCAGTGCGGGTCTGTACATTGACAAGACACTGTTTTAATTCAAACACAGTTAAAGAGTATCAGTTTTGAAGACAGAGCACAGCAGATGAAGATTGAAGGCAATTTTTATGGGGATTACGGCTAAGACAGTTATTAAAAGCCTAAATCCCCAATCTAAAACACAGTTTAAAAGAAAACCTAAAGTGTTTTATCAGACAGAAAGCCTCCACCGCCACATCTGAGGCAAATTGATTCCTCAGCTACCACCTAGCCACCTGTTGCCTCAAAGCATTCAAATAGAGGCCGAAGTTATTGAAGAAAATCTGATATTCGCCTCCAGCACAACCAAGAAATTACTCCACACAGCGTACAGAGCGTCAAAGTCAAATAAAGCTCCCACCGAGCTTTGATATTTATTGTAAACAGTTAATACAGTGTTCCACCTGTGAATTTCTTCATCGAGCCTCTCAAAGGGCCGAGAAGTATCCTGAGAGATCTTTTCTCAGATCACCTCCTCATCCTTCTATAAATACCTCAGAAGAAGATGAGAAATTGTTGGTTGCAGAACTTTGAAATACACTTGAGCTCGAGACTTCTATTTGTACATAGTGTTCACTAGCCCTTGAAGCTCTGTTTGTGCTAGAGTAGTTAGGTTGAATAGTGAAGATGATTGTTGAACTGAAACATTGGACTTGAAGATTGTAACTGGTTTGAAATCAATATAAAAGTTGTTTCTTGGGATCCTGGTCTTTATCATTGGTGAAGTGCTTCTTTCTTTGTTAATCGTTTTCCTTCTATGTATGCCATATTGTTCATTTTCCCTCTGTAAAGAACAGTTTAAACAGGGTTAGGATTTTCTGTATAGCAGTAACCTTCTCTGGCTGAGAAATCTTTATCTTAATGTTTTCTTCAGATTTGTTTATTTAAGAATAATTCAATACAGTTTAAACAGTTAGGAATGTTGGCATTCCCTCGTCCTTCTGTTTGCTCAAACATTGTTCTCGAATGTTATTTCCATTATTTGCTATTAAAGTTAGACTAGAGAAGATATGGTTTGCCCTGATTCCTAGATTCTTTTCTCCAAAGGCAGATTCTGAAAGTTTCCCTTGGTGTTGACTGAAAGCAGACTAGATTTAAAAGTACTTTATCTGATCTTAAGTTACACTCTGTTTTTCTTATGTGTTTTCATACTTTCTGAAGGTAATTATGTGGATTACTGGATTGTTTGTCAATTAAGCTGCTTTAATAAGAACTTTCCCAAGAATTCTATGGTTAGCCCTGTCCTTGGTTGGTTTTAAAACAGTTACTTAAGAGGCTTTTCTTGTTTGGACTGACTATAAATCCTCTGAGAAATTATTATCAGTTTCCATCCCTCCAACATTTTAATGTTTCCATTTCATCATTTAATCTCAATAATCTTGTGGTATAGATGACTTGCCCCTTGGATCACACTTGATTTTGTTGTTCAATTAAAGCCCAGATATGACTCCATAGCCCAATGGACTAAAAACCAGCGTTATATCTATCTATCTGCCAAAACTGTTCTATTTGCTTGCAACTTCTCACTTTTGAAACTTTTGCACTTAGGACTTTCCCCTCAAGTAACGTTTCATGCTCAACCATCCAAAACAAAACCTTGGCCTTCATAACTAGCCTAATATCATTACCCTAAGCTTTTCAAAGACAATATCCATCTTTGTACATATTGGAGAGATCCCTCTCCGGATTCAGGAGGGCTAGATCCTAGAATCCCAAAGTTGGTTGAAATGATGTTAACTCTGTGATTGGACTCTCCCAATCTTGCTAATAAATTATAGAGACCTAACATTTCTGGCGACTCCACTGGGGACTGAGTGTTTTTAATATCTTTTAGAGGCCTCAGAAAACCCTTTATTCAAGAACATTTTGAGGGTAAAAAGCAGCCTTTTCAAACACTGCCTAATATAGGTAATCATGATGGAACTTGTTTGAATCAGTGACAAACTAGGTAAACCCTAGGTTTCTCTTAAGAATTCATCTAACCTTGAAAAATTAGCTGGCTTAGCCATAAGAGTAGACTGCCTTTGTCTCGCAACCTTATCTAAGTTTTGAAACAAAGTTAGGATATTCTTAACAACCACAAAACTGAAAAATGACTTAGAAAAACCTAAAAATATTTCAGATTGGAATTAAATAAACATGGTGGTGGACCATAAGACCTTTTACCTCTGAAAGGAGCTAAAAATTTCCACTTGGCGACTCCACAATCCTAGCAGACCTTAAGACTCCACTAGGAAGAACCCTTATCATTATAAAATCATTCAAACTCGGTTAGAGGACTGTGGGATTTAAAATTGTAAAAACAGATTGGTTAACCTCTCCAAGATTGTCATATCTGGTTGAACTTTTCTTGTTTTAGGTCTAAACAACATAGCATAGTGGCTTCTAAAAAGATTCACACTAGAGCCCGCCCAGACCCTAACCCACCTGAGATAGTTGATAATCCAGAAAGTATCCTTTGGAAGTATCCTAAGGTTAAATTATTAACTGTTTTCAGATCACCCTTGAGAGCTAATTCAGTCCCTGAAAATCTTTCAGCTCTGCAACAATCACAAGCTGACTTAGTGAACCCATTTAGGACTAGGTCATTTGATGATATAATCCAGTTAGACTCTGAATCTTCACTTTCATCTCCTGAAACAAGTGAACATCCTAGTAGCAGGGAAACAACACCTCCTGATTTACATTTCCTTCACAATTTAGGTGTCTCTCATCCAAGATCATCTCAACAGTCTACTCCTGGTCCATCCACTTCCACTCACCCTACATCCACTGTTCAAACCACTTCACCTCAACCCACTTTCCCTTCTGTAAATCCACCTCCACCTCCTGCCATGGCAACATGGTATGCTCCCTTAGTCCTTCCTGTACCATTAGTCAATCTTCCACAGGACTATCAGTCCAAAATTCCATTATATGATGCTAGTAATACTATAACGACATCTCAACATGTGGACAAGATGAATGACTACTTTGACAGAAACGAAATTGATGATGATTCTGTCAAGTTGAGACTATTTGCTCAAAGTTTGGGGGGAGAAGCAAGAAAATGGTTCAAAGTTTTAACCCCCCATAGTATTAACGATCTCCAAGCCTTCCATCAAACATTCTTAAACAAATGGGAAGTGAGAAAGAATCCTCTCCAAGTCCTTGCTGACTATAACAATCTCCATAGGAACCCTGGGGAAAGTGTACAATCTTATTGTACCAGATTTAACAACGTCTATAATGCACTTTCCCCCGAACTAAAACCTCCTCAGGGCTCAGCTTTAAACAAATTTCCTGAAGGGTTTGATCCAGACATGACATATTCACTTAGAGAAAGAGTTTTTGCAACTCTTGAAGACATGCAAAGGGGTGCTCTTTCTGTGGAAGTGAACTTGATGGAGAAAAGAGCAAGAATGAAGAGCGAGAAGAGAGTATCTTTTAGAGAGGAATCCACACCTTCTACTTCCAACTCAAAAATGGAGAGAATGATGGAAGAAATGATGAAAGAGATGAGCATAATTAAGAGAGCACAAGAAAATCAAAATCAAAATGCTCCTCAAAATAGAAACCAGAATCAGAATGTTAGAAGGAACCAACCCCCAAACAGACCTAGGGAAGATGATCAACAGATCACCCCTCCCTTTCATCAAAACTATGTAAGTGAGGTTAAAGAAACAGAAGACATAACAAAGGAAGAGGATATCAACATGTTTGGGGAAGAAGATGATGACTTGGAAGTTCATTATGATAGAAAACAAGGTCTTTACACTCCTTATGATGACAAAAGAAATGGTAATGAAAATGATTATCAAGACATGGAAAATGTCGTCATAGAACCTCAAAGAGAATATGACCTTAGAAGCAAGACCGGTCAACAAGCCCCCAACACCAAAACCTCTGACAAATCCTCTCAAAGCAGCACCGCAGCCAAACCCAAAACAACCAAACAAAAAGACAAAACAGTGGCTGTTAATTCTGATAAGGATAAGGAGAAAAACACTCAAAATTCTGAAAAACAGAGTGAAGACATCAGCAGTACTAACACTTTAGCTAGTACTCCTTCTACAACAGTTGTGTCAAATAAAACAAATCAGCAAGCTGTAATTGTTGATAGAGTGATAGCTAATAAGGTTGAAACAAGTGCTTCAAAGAATCAAACCCCTTTCAGCCTGGAACAGGAAATATTAAAGATCAAAATCTCTGTTCCATTAACTGAGTTAGCTTCCCAACATGTATATAGGAACCAAATTTTGAAGGCTTTAAATATAGAGGAAAATGGAGATACAGTTAATCTTAGTGACGAGCTACCAGAGTTGATTTTTGGCCCTAAGATTGAAGGGAAGTTTCAAGAAGGACCAGTTCCTCCCTTTTATGTGAGTTTGAACATTCATGACAAAATTCTACACAACATTATGCATGATTCCGGGGCTTCTCATAATTTAATGCCTAAAGCTATGATGGAGAGCCTTGGTTTAGAAATTACCAGACCCTACAAAGACCTATACTCCTTTGACTCAAATAGAGTAAAATGTCTAGGATTGATCAAAGACCTCTGTGTTAACCTAGCCCAGATCCCAACCAAATGTTTACTCATGGACATTGTTGTGGCTGATGTCCCCCCAAAGTATGGAATGCTATTATCAAGATCCTGGGGAGCTAAGTTACAGGGGACTATGCGGATGGACATGACATATGCGACCATCCCGGTTTTCAATCAGACCAGAAGACTTTACAGGGAGTCTCATATGCAATACACGGTTACAAGTCAAGACAGACCACGAAACTCTCCTATATATTCTGTCAATACAGGCCTTGATTCTTTTATCATGTTTAAAAATGAAACTCCTAGTGAGCAGGTCACTTTAACAGAATTAAAGGCCGACAGGGAAGAAGAGTATAATAACGCAGAAGTGTCCAAATAGTTTGCCACATGTGAAAACATTAGTAAACAAAGCATAGGTCTTGATTTACCGGTTATGAGTCCATTGTTTTTAGGACTTAACAACCCAGAAAATACCCCTAACATTTATGGCATCATCCCTCAATCTATTGAAGAATTTGAGGAGTCAAAACAAATTCAATTGGGTGCTGCTAATCATGAACAGTCAGAAGGCACCATAGTTAAAAAGGACAATCGCCAAACAGACGAAACCGAAGACAGTCCTTTATGGAGTATGTATTTTGATGGGTCATGCACTAGAAATAATGCTGGTGCAGAGGTTTGGATCACTAACACTGAAAACAACCACACAGAATGCATCTCATGCAAATTAAACTTTCAGTGTTCCAACAACATAGCAGAATATGAATCCCTTCTCTTAGGCTTGCATCTCTTGAAGAAATTAGGAGCCAGAAGAATTAATGTGTACGGGGATTCTGAGTTAATCATTAGGCAAGTCAATGGGGAGTATAATGCAAATCATCCCAGACTTAGAGCCTATCGGAATGATGTCATGGATCTTTTGACAACATTTGAGGAGTCAAAGCTGAGTTTCATCCCAAGGAAAAAAAACATTGCGGCCCACAATTTAGCTTTTGCGGCCAGGACATGTCTAACGCCATATGAGACTGGAGACAACACAACTCCGATAAAATTTAGACCGGCAGTGCCTGATAACGAAAAATATTGGCAAGTGTTTGACAATGACAAACAAATAGAAGACTTCATGCAATTCGGAAATGAGTTCGAACTGCACAGTTCAGATTCAGATTATGATACAGACTACAGTGAAGAAAACTTTCTTGGTGAAGAAGAATCGTCTCCTCAACCTGCCAATATTAACCTATTGTCTAGCAAACTTAGGAACAAAACAGAATTAAGTGCAGAGTTAGAAACGGAAGAATTACAAACTCTGCATTCTAAAGATGAAAATTTGCTGAGTGGTCTAACGCCTTTAGAGGAGTTGTTCGATTTTAACGATGTGGCCAATAAACCAAAACTGGAACCTGTAGAGACTGAAGTAGAGGAGTGCAATATAGGCAGTGAGGAAAAACCGAAAATGATCAAACTGTCCAAAACTTTGCCAGCTCACATTAAACTAAAATACATAGAGATGTTCAAAGAATTTTCTGATGTTTTTGAGTGGAGTTACGAAGATCTTAAATCCTATGACACTGAAATAATACAGCACAAAATCCCTCTTAAAGGAAACCAAAAACCATTCAAACAGAAACTGCGTAGAATAAACCCTGTCCAGTTGCCATTGGTCAAGAAGGAAATCATGAAGATGCACGATGCTGGCATTATTGTCCCTATTAGATATTGTGAGTGGGTATCTAATCTGGTGTCCGTTAGGAAGAAGACTGGAGAAATCAGGCTTTGTATAGACTTTAGAGACTTAAACAAAGTTTCGTTAAAGGATAACTACCCTTTACCAAAAATGGATCACATTTTACAAAGGGTGGTGGGGTCTAAAAGGATTTCGTTGCTTGATGGCTATTCAGGGTATAATCAGATTTTAGTTCACCTTGCTGATCAATTAAAGACAGCTTTCACTACTCCATGGGGCACTTTCATGTATGTGAAGATGCCTTTTGGTCTAATGAATGCTGGAGCAACCTTTCAGAGAGCCATGGACATAGCATTCTCGGAAGAATTGAGCTTCTTCATCATTATCTATCTAGATGATGTCACTGTGTTTTCAAAAACAGATGAAGAACATTTAGAACATTTGAGAAAAGTTTTCGAGAAGTGCAAAAGGTTTGGAATATCTTTAAACCCTAAGAAGACACTATTTGGTCTCAAAGAAGGTAAGCTTCTTGGACACATTATTTCGGAAGAGGGTATAAAGATAGATCCAAAGAGGATTGAGGCTATATTGCAAATCTCTCATCCTCGAAATATCAAAGAGTTGCAGTCTTTCATTGGAAATATTAACTTTTTAAGAAGGTTCATCCCTAATTTGGCAGAGCTCCTTAGAAATATCACAAACATGTTGAAGAAGGAACGAGGGATAAAATGGACCTTGGAAGCAAAGACATCCTTTGAGCTGGTGAAACAAGCATTAACCAAAACACCGGTTCTCATAAGCCCTGATTTTTCAAAAGATTTTTATATCTTCTCATTTGCGTCAGAACATACCATTGCTGCTATCCTTTTACAGAAAAATCCACAAGGACAAGAGCAGCCTATTGCATTCTTTAGCAAGGCATTGAGGGATGCCCCTTTGAAGTATAATATTATGGAAAAGCAAGCTTTTGCTTTGGTTAAATCATTGAAAGACTTCAGAGTATACATCCTTCACTCACACATCATTGCCTTTGTCCCTAATTCGGTTGTTAAAGACATTCTAACACGGGACCCAGATGGTAAGAGAGGTAAGTGGATTGTTGTTATTCTCGAATATGATTTAGAGATAAAACCCACTAAACTCATCAAAGGCCAAGGTCTAGCTAGATTAATGGCTGAATCCAATTTTGAAGTTCTTGATATTAATATGATTAATGCTTTGGACAGCCAAGAAGAATTCTCAACTCCCATTATTGAAAACCATTTTATGAATTCTCCTTGGTATGTTGATATCGTTTATGTTTTGCTTAATTTAAATACACCTCCTGGTTTATCGAAAACAAAGGCAAGGTTCTTAAAACTGAAAGCAGTAAACTATTGCATTGTAGATAGGTGTCTTTATTGGAAAAATGCTAGTGGTATATTGATTAAATGTTTTCCTGAGTTTGATGCAGAAAAGGTTAAGCAGGAATTTCATGAAGGAGAGTGTGGGGGTCATTTATATTGGAAGTCAACAACCAACAAAATTTTGAGGGCTGGTTTCTATTGGCCTACTCTTTTTCCTGATGTACACAAGATGACCACTACTTGCCATAAATGCCAACTATTCGAAGGCAAAAGAAAATTGTTACCCCTTCGTCTGCATCCAATCACTGTTGAAGCCCCATTTCAACAGTGGGGACTTGACTTCACAGGTGAAATCCATCCCTCATCTTCTGCCCATCATAGATGGATCCTTACTGCCATAGACTATTTCACTAAGTGGATAGAAGCCATTCCTTGTAGGCAAGCCAATGATTCAGTTATTATAAAGTTCATAGAAACCAATATACTTTCCAGATTTGGCTGTCCTACCAAGATCATCACAGATAATGCAGCAGCATTTGGATCAAAGAAAATGGTTGACTTCTGTCATAAATACCAGATAACACTAGGGCATTCCACAGCCTATTACCCTCAAGGTAATGGACTTGCAGAATCTTCCAATAAAAGCTTAGTGAACATAATTAAGAAACTGTTGGAGGACAATAAAAGGTCTTGGCACACAAAGCTAGTCCATGCACTTTGGGCTGACAGATTAACTTTGAAGAAATCTATTGGGATGTCACCTTTTCAGCTTGTATATGGTACAGATGCAATCTTTCCTAATAGCCTTGGTGTACCAGTTATGAAGTTTATCCAAGAATTGCAGACTGAAGATAATGACATGATCAGAAGAATAAATCGGACCATTCATCTTCAGCAAATCAGAGAGGAAGTGTACAACAAAACATTGCAGAAACAGGACAGCATTAAGAAGCTTTTTGACAGAAGAACAAAGGCCAGCAATTTCAAGATTGGGGACAAAGTTTTAAAGTGGGACTCAAAGAGGGAAGACAAGGGAAAGCATGGTAAATTTGACAATCTATGGCTTGGCCCTTACTCTATTCATTCAGTTGCTAGAAACAATGAATTCTTCTTACAAGAGCTGGATGGAACAGATTTGTTTGGGGGTCCTGTCAATGGCAGGATGCTCAAGCATTACTTCTCTTGATTCGTGATATGTTTTTAAGCCTTCTTTTTTCTTTTTTTCATTATGAATATTTCATCCACCATTGCATTCAAAGTTATGAAAAATCAAAAAATACAAAAACAAAGAAAGAAAGAAAAGAGGGCATAAATGAAAAACAAGAAAGGCACAGCCCCATGCCAAAAAGAGAAATAAATCTGAAAGTGTGCAACCTCAAATGCCACTCCTGCAAAACACACTTTTAGTTAGTCAAACAGCCTAATCTTGACTAAATAGTTTTAAATTTTCTGCTGATAGGGTAGTAAATTTGATTTGCCAAACTGTTTAATCTTGGCTTATCAGTAGATAGATTAGGATAGAAATTAAAAGTTCAAACATGTTCAAAATCTGAACCAAAGTTTCCAAAGAGAGATGACTCAAAACTATTTTATTTTTCTGAGTCATAAAAGAGAAAAACTGGTTCTAATTTGCCCAAAATCTGAATCAGATATCAAGAAAGAGATAGCTCAAAACAAAATTAAAAACAGAGCTGTAAAGAAACAGAAGGCCATAATGAGAAACTTTCAGATCTTAAGCCTTCCATTTTGATTTAATTTTCTGCAAATAATAATCTATGTGCAGCTTGTTCTTATGCCATATATCATAGCAAGTCAAACAGCTCAATCTTGACTTGACTATTTTTAAATTTATGTTGTAGAATTTAGAGAATGAAAGTTTGTTGGACTGTTTAATCCCAACAGACAGTAGACTAGGTAGAGAAATATCTGAGCTCAACTGTTTAATCTGAGTTCAGGGAGAAATAAGGAGTAAAAGTAGATTAGATTTCCTGCTTTCAAAAGAATAAAATGTTGTGAATAGAGTTTTCCAATCCAAGTGCACTCTGATGAAGAAAAAATGCTAGATCTGTAGGATTGGGTAGGTAGCAAGCTTGTTGATAAAGGTCCATTGTTTTCATGGCTGCCAAATATGTTTTTAGAGAAGATTATTCAATCACAGGAGGACAGCCCAATGGATGAGGCAACTAATCAGCCTCCCAGAAATCAAGTCTAAATTCTTGATGCCTTCAAGAAGGCACCATCCCCAAGTGGAGCCACTGTTAGCCACCTATAATATTTTGTTATACCGAAAGGTGGCTAAGATCTTTTTTGAGCCTCCAAGGAACAAATTTTATCACTAAAAATTGTTGGCTCTTGAAGACTCCTTGTAGGCCTCATGCCTCTATCCAAAATCCTCATTTGCTGTCCCATTTTATACTCAGGAATTTCTGCTGATTCCAACTGAAAGACTGCTGAAAGATCGTCATTTCTCCTCTTCTCAAAACCTTTCATCTGCTCCCATTTTTCTCCATCAAAACTACCTTGTTTCATAAGTCCTCTTCTTTCCATTTATGAAAATTTCCCCTTTCATAGTTAAAAACTCACTTTTTAACTATTTCGGAACCCCCAAATCCATTTAAATCCTTGAAAATTTCTCATAAAAAAAAATCAAAGTTTTATTGCTATGGACCTAAGCCCCTTGGGCTAAGTCCTAAACCACTTCCCCACCATACGCTTTGGGTCTGGAACCACTTGCTAATACGTTAAGGTGCTAATCGCATCGAAAAGAATCAAAGACGCAAGTCTTTGCCATACTCCAAAAGTTCTGATTGCGATTAGCCTTGCTGCTTAAGACCCCCGATCATATTATTTTCATATAACCCTGAGCCCGCCCTCGGCGCTTAAACCTTGTGAATATTTCATTTCCGACCCATTTTTCCTTTGTAAATTACAAAAACCCTCTTTTCCAAAGTTTTGATTTAATGAGCCAAAGTCACATGTTAAATATAAAATGGTTAGATCAAAAAGACCGATCGCGCAATCGCAATCGGAGAAATTTCAATGGGTTGATCAGAAAGACCAGGTCCGTAGTTCCGATTGCGATTAGGCCATTATTATATATAAAGCCCCGGGCCTATCAATTTTCATACATCCAAAGGCCCCGCAGTCGGGCGCCTGTCTGCTTTATATATATTTTTTTCCACCCAGATCCATAAAAACCTTTGTTTATTTCAAAAGTTCGGGTTTTTATATAATATACAAGGGTTTCTCCCCGATTCAATCCTGACCGTTGATCTAATCCTTGATCCAACGGTTCGTGCAAAATCGCATCGCAATGTTTCAATCGCAATCGCAATGTTTCACCCCCGATTACCGATCCCTGATTCAATCCCGACCGTTGATCTCGTTCTTAGATCAATGGCCTGTGCTCAATCGCATGCGTTTTGTTTCGCACCCGATCGCGACTTCCCCGATTGGTTCTCCACCGTTGATCTCGTTCTTGAATCAACGGTTATCGCTAAATCGCAATCGCAATGTTTCACCCCCGATTGCTGATCCCCGATTCAATCCCGACCGTTGATCTAATCCTTGATCCAACGGTCCGCACTCAATCGCATCGCTGCGTTTCAATCGCATGCGTTTTTGTTGCACTCCCGATTGCCGATCTCCGATCCAATCTGAGCCATCCATCCTCCCGAAGATCCAACGGTCCTTATTCCCTCCGATCACAGGTCTTGCCCCGTTTCGAAAACCCTCCGATTCACCTTCCACCGTCGATCTGATCTGCAGATCAACGGCCAGCGCTTAATCGCATTGAAAATTTACATCGCACGCACTTGCCTGCCACCCCCGATTGAGATCCTCCGATTAGATATGGACCGTCCACGTGTCCAGATCGGACGGTCCAAACCACCCCGCCTTATGTCTTCTCCCCGCTCTCATTTTTCTTTTTTGCGCCGATCTCCACCGTTAGATATTTTTATCCGACGGCTACGCTCCTCCCCCGCCATCTGAAGCAGTTTAAACCTATTTTTCGCAGGATTTCTTAATTATTTTTTGCTTGATGCAGGTGTTCTAAATGGTTTTCCATTGTATAACGAAGAAATTCCAAGGGCTGGGAATGACGATTCTCATGCCTTCGTTTCATTACAGAGAAGCCATCCACGGGGCTCTATTCCATGTTTCGTCAGTACTCTATGAGTATTGATGCCGTAAAGCCCAGTGCGGGTCTGCACATCAACAAGACACTGTTTTAATTCAAACACAGTTAAAGTAATGATTTGTGCACAAACAACCTGTGAATGAAAGGTGAAAGGCGGTTTTTGGAATTGGATGTCTAAGACGATTATTAAACCTCCCTAAATCCCCGATCTAAAAAACGTTTAAAAGAAAACCTAAAGTGTTTTATCGGGTGAGAAGCCTCATAGCCACATCGGGGCAAGTAGTAGATCGGCTTCTGCCAAGGCCACTGATTACTCAAAGCATTCAAATAGTAGAAGTTATTGAAGAAAATCGATATTCGCCTCCGGCTGACCAGAAATTACTCCACAGCGTCTGGGCGTCAAAGTCAAATAAAGCTCCCAGAGCTTTGAGATTTATTTATGTAAACGAGTTAATACGGTGTTCAGTGTGAATTTCTTCATTCGAGGCTCTCAAAGGGCCGAGAAGTGTTCCTCTGCATTTATTATCCTTGAGATATTTTATTCAAAATCTCACCTCCTCATCTTCCTATAAGTACTTACACGAAGGCGAGAAGTTGTTGGTTGCAGAATTTTGAAATACACTTGAGCTGGAGACTTCTATTTGTACATAGTGTTCGCTGGCCCTTGAAGCTCTGTTTGTGCTAGAGTAGTTAGGTTGAATAGTGAAGATGATTGCTGAACTGAAACATTGGACCTAAAGATTGTAACTGGTTTGACATCAATATAAAATTTGTTTCTTGGGATCACGGTCTTTATCAGCACGGTGAAATTCTTCTTTCTTTGTTAATCGTTTTCCTTCTATGTATGCCATATTGTTCATTTTCCCTACAGCAAGAAACAGTTTAAACAGGGTTAGGATTTTACGTATATAGCGATGACCTTCTCTGGGTGAGAAATCTTTATCTTAATGTTTTCTTGATTTTTATTTAAGAGATGATTCAATACGATTTTAAACGATTAGGAATGTTGGCGTTCCCTAGATCGGTTGTTTGCTCAAACATTGTTCTCGAATGTTATTTCCATTATTTGCTATTAAAGTTAGACTAGAGAAGATATGGTTTGCCTTTGATTCCTAGATCTTTTTCTCCAAAGGCAGATTCTGAAAGTTTCCCTTGGTGTTGACTGAAAGCAGACTAGGTTTAAAAGTACTTTATCTGATCTTAAGTTACACTTCGTTTCTCTTATATGTTTTCATATTTTCTGAAGGTGATTATGTGGATCACTGGATTGTTTGTCAATTAAGATGCTTTAATAAAAACTTGCCCAAGAAGTCTATGGTTAGCCCTATCCTTGGTTGGTTTTAAATAGTTACTTAAGAGGCTTTTCTTGTTTGGACTAACTATAAATCCTCTGAGAAATTATTATCAGCTTCCACCCCTCCAACACTTTAATGTTTCCATTCCATTATTTTAAACTCAAAAATCTTGTGGTATAGATGACTTGCCCCTTGGATCACACTTGATGTTGTTGTTCAATTAAAGCCCAGATATGACTCCATAGCCCAATGGACTAAAAACCAACGTTATATCTATCTATCTGCAAAAACTGTTCTATTTGCTTGCAACTTCTCACTTTTGAAACTTTGCACTTAGGACTTTCCCCTCAAGTAACATTTCATGCTCAACCATCCAAAACAAAACAAAACCCTTGGCCTTCATAACTAGCCTAATATCATTACCTTAAGCTTTTCAAAGACAATATCCATCTTTGTACATATTGGAGAGATCCCTCTCCGGATTCAGGAGGGCTAGATCCTAGAATCCCAAAGTTGGTTGAAATGATGTTAACTCTGTGATTGGACTCTCCCAATCTTGCTAATAAATTACAGAGACCTAACATGACTCTTCTGGTAGCATTGGAAAATAAAGAGAATTTATGTAGATCATTTATTTGACATGGTGATGTGAAGTGAGGAGCTAGTAGAACCATGTTGGTGTAGATGAGCTAGTGTCTCTACCGGTTAGAAAATATATTTAAGCAAATCAACAGGCCAAGAAAGGAGAGAATTCAAGCCAAGCTCATTCTTCGCTAGATAAAGATGCATGCAATTCATCTTTTATTTTTTTGTTTTCATCAACATAAACAAATATAAACTTATTTTTGGAGGTTTTAATCATGCATGATAACTAAAACTCAAATTTGTAGAAATTTTAACCATTTCTTACCAATCCATTCGAATGGATCCATATTTAACTGCATTTCATCATGCTATGTTTCCTGAATCACCTTTGCTGGACTGAATTTTTCATTTTTGGCAGGGTCTTGCGCAACTTCCTCCAATATTGTTGATGGAATTTTGGATAAGCTTCCAAAATTTAAATTACCATTTTGATGACAATGTGTGCAACAATGTTGCGACTTTTTTTGCCATTAAGTTCCTTATGATTTGGAGATTGGCCCTTTTGTCGATTTTCCTTTAAAATTTTCCTGTATAAAGACATTCTCTTCCAACACTTCGAAAATTTATGATTATATAGGCCACAAAATGAACATGGAATCTTATGCAAAAAATTACGAATGACATTACCATGCTTCTTATAATCAAAAGAAACTTTTTTATAATCACGCCTATACCTCTGATGAACACCTTTGTCACGACTCTGATGAGGTGAACCTCATGAGGCGGAAGTTCCTTTCGAAACATCATTTTCTTCAATAGTATTGGAACTCTCTCCAACATCTTATTTTCCATATCCAATTCCATCATATTGAGGTCGATATTCAACCATAATGGGTTCTATTATACCTTGGGCATGGATTTCCAAGCCTTCCTCTTCTTAACCCATTTTCAAAAATAATTTCGACCCGATTCCTCGAGTTTGTTTCTCGAAGGAACCAAATAAAAAATCTTCTAATGAGGAAATTGAATGTGAACAAGTGTTGCTTACCTCATTCATATTAACATTTTGACACTTTTCTAGGGCCTCTTCTGAATCTTGCAACTGCAAATCCATTACTTGAAGTCTATCTTGAAGCTCTTGCTTCTCATCTTCCAACGCTTTCAATTTTTTCCGCAACTTATTTCTTTTCTTGTCATCATCATGCAAATCCTCTACCATTTTCTTCATGGTTAAAAAGTCTCGGAAAATCTTTGAATATTGAAAAATATTTGCAAAGGAAGAATACAAAAAGACTCGTTTGTCGAAGTAGAAATTTTGAAACTTAGGAAATTACCTTCTTAACCAATTTCCTTCTTCTTTCTTGAATTAAACCTGAAAAATGTACCCACTAAGCCAGAATAATGAACTACTTTGATACCAGATGATATGAAAACTTGAGAGCAATTTAAAACTTATAAATAAAACCTTTTAATTGGCCAAATGGGCTTGTAAAATTAAGTTACGATTTATCCATAAACATGTTCATTTCATCATAAAATTGTAACTTAAAATGCATTTAAAAGAACTTGATCAAACCATGAATAAAAAAAACATGAAGCATCAAGGTTGATGACGAAGTTCACCCCCTCCACTAGGCTACGCCTCCGGATTCCTTTCCACAGGTTGAGTCGTTTTTATTGTCTTTTTCTAATGAGGAATGTGTAGAATTCTCTATTAAAAAGGGTGGCCAAACCTAGAGTTGTCTTCTACACAAATGATTTCAATACTTGTACATAAGAAACAATTCCTTTGAAAGACCTTTTGAGCTCTCCAAGTTCTCCAAATCTTCCTCAAAATGAAGCTCTCAAAAACTCTCTCAAGCTCTCTCCTCCAAAAACTCTCCTTACACAAAGTACATAGGAGGGTTTATATAGCTTTCAAGATCCTAAAATAAAGGAGAAGAAAACTCCTTAGATCCCCACTACAAGGAGAAAATAACTCTCTAAATCCCTTAAAATATGCTCCGTGAGATTCTTGAGGAGTAAATCTCTCAGATCCATCTATCAAGGACCTTATCCAAAACTCAAGGGATGAGAGAAAATCCCTTAAGACTCTCAACTTCATCATGAATTTAGAAATCAACTTTGAGGAAATCCTCTCATAAATCAATTTCCATTTTACAAATAAAAAAAATTCAAATATGAGCACATCTACATTCAAATTTGAAATACCCATAACCTAGGCTCCAATGAGCTTGTCTTCAACATGGTGCTCATTGGAAAATGTGTCAAGATCCTCCTGGATCATTCTTCCCTTAGGGTTACCTCTAGACCCCACCAGCATGGCTTTCACCCACATAAAATGGGTCTAAACTTTGCCACCTGTTGGATTTGTGGACATATATATATAAGACATATGCAAGGTAAAATCTACGAATGGTAAGACAAATGCTTCACTTTCATTAGCAACTTGAATTCCTAAGGCATATAGCGGTCGAGGGCCTAATGCCTGGACAATTAAATCACTCCTTGTGAATATGTTTGACAGTGGGGAAATCCAGACTGCCAACTCTTGGGAGTTATGGCCACAAGGCCTAAAGCTACAAAAACTTGGTTTAGATAAAACAACCAAGATAGGAACATGTTTGATTTATATATTATTTCACAATCTTATAGAGTATTCCTGAGTGTACATAACTACATAATATCATTTTCATCATGAATATAACCATGGACACCACAATCCAAACATGCATCAGACTCATGCATATATATAATATTATTCCAATCATCAGCACAAGGGTGAGCCTCACTACACAGGCATCATTTATGAACACATAAAGTATTTCCTCATTTACATATGGCAAGAATCAACACAATCCATATGAAAATATAAACACACAATTTACATTTATCTGTGCATCTAAAGATGATTGATAACTGAAGGAGGGACTTCAACTCTGTACCCAACCATAGGCAAGCTGCACTATAATATTCCTTATAGTTGAACACCCCTAAGCCAGATCCAAAGTTTGAGGGGATGTTTTCTCTAGGAAATTGACACCCAAGGCTTAGTCACATACCTAGGAGAAGGAGTCCACTGTCCTGGTGGTTTAAATTCTCACAAAAAATAAGCACTACAGTAGCTCACTCACTTCGTGAATAAAAAACACAGGGCTTCCCCAAGATCCAAATGATCATTGCTCCACTCCACATTGTATAACCTATTGTATAGGAAATTTCATAACTGGTCTCCCTTAGCAAGCACCACAAGTGTCTACAGTCACTAAACATGTGGTTTTACAATTTTTTCAACAACCACCATAGTGATGAGATTTCCCTACCAAGTGTTTCATTAGACAACAACAAGCACCATGCAGTTCAAGTATCTTGAGGTTCCCTTTGACCATTCAAGTTAGACTCACTGTCCAAAGGCCTCAATACACAATATGTGAGGAGTAACACCCTAGGCTTCTAAACATTGGCTCTTAGACATTCTGGTTCAACTCAATTATTCAACTCAACTCTGGTAGAACCTCTCTCTCTCTCTTTCTCTCTCTCTCTGCAAGGCTTCCCTCACACATGCTCTGTTCCACGACTACTCTCCTTCTCTACAAGTTGTGCCTCCTCGCTAATCTTCTCTTGTATTTTATTTTCTTCCCAAGAAAGCCATTCCACTATCTCGATCCCTAAGGAGGGGACATGGATGGGAATTTCCCCCGTCCCATGCGGCCCCATCTGATATTCTTCAATGCCTGACAATGTTGATTGGCCATCGGTCATGTTGAAATTAAGGAAATTTAATGTGTTTGTATGGGCCTGTTCTCAGCATGTCATAAGAAATCGCCATAAATGCCACAAGCACCACTATAGGCGCATTTCAACCCTCCCCTCAGAGCTTTGGATCTGTGTGTCCCTCCTTCCATCTAGTCATCAATTTATTTTCGACATAGATTTATATACATCCATCATTTACACTGTTGGGTTACGTACATGCAGTGTTATAGAAAAATGGTTGTTACAAACTTATCTATATATATGTCAAAAAGGGTAAAGGATAAGGGACGTCCTTGCTTGACTTCAATATCACAATTAATTTTTTCCGACTAACCCTTAGTAGTCCTAAACATGAGAATAAATTTCTCATACAATCTTGTCGCAACAACCCTCAACTCCAAAAAAAACATTTACCTCTTCCAACCTCTTGCAAAATATTGTCATATATATATATATATATATATATATATATATATATATATATATATATATAATAAATATGTTAAATATATCTAATTTTTAAATATATTTTATTAATTTTTAATATAATAAACATCTTAAATTTAATTTAAAAAGAATTAAGAATAAGTTATTTTTGTGTCTGCATGCACACCTTTGTGTTAAAGTTGGATATATATCTTTGAAAAAAAAATGCTAATATCTTTTATTGATTAAAGGTACAAGGATGGTAGGTTTGGAGGATTAATTTTATCTCAAGGATATCTAAAAACAACTTTTCTTGAAGTTCATAAAATTTCATAAATTATTAAGTTGAGATATATACTTTTTTAAATCTTCTTTTTAGTAAATAAAAATAAAATAAATTAATTAATTTTTATTAACTATCAACTTGATGAATTCAAATGTCCTTAATAGCATGAAGATAAATCAACTTGATGAATTGAAATGTCCTTAATAGCTTGAAGATAAAAATAAGTGGTTTGTAGATTTCAAAAAGTTTCTTTCTTCCGAGCTCTAAGAGAATACAATTGTCAAGTGGACTCTCTCATTAACAAATCAATAAGTTTAACATTGAGATTGTTTTTTGGAAAAAACAAAGGCACCATACATTCTTTATATGCTAATGATCATTGGACACATTACACCATTATCAAATAACATATTTGATATGACTATGCATCATTGGACATATTACACCATTATCATCAGATAACATAGGTCATATCACCACACCATTATCAAGCAACATATTTCATATGACCATTGATTATCACCATTATCAAATAACATATGTCACATCACCATTGTCATCATTAGATTTTAAGCGAGAGAGATGGAAATATGAAATGGTTCACACCCCTACTTCACACATGCACAAAGTAACTCCTAACCAACATTTTGAATATTATCATCATATGTATTTTTAACTCTAACCAAAATTTTGAAAAATAACATGTATTTTATCAAAGCAATAATGGAATATAGTCTTTGTGTGGATGTCTAGGTTGCACGGTGGAATACTACTTTAAGCGGGAAATTCTTTTAGGCAAGGACTTTAAGCTTGGAACTTCTATGTGGTGAATAAAAAATCAATGGAAATTTGGTGATTGCCATCTTTTTGCGGTGAAAATCTGTTGGGGGGTTTGGTTTTGCTTGGACACTTCAAAATTTATTGGTTGTTTGGTTTTTTTAAGTTATTATTTATGAAATTATAGTAATTTTTTGGTGATTGTCATTTAGAGTTGTTGTAGTCTAAAAAAGCAACAGAATAGTCTAGAATGCCTCAAAGTTTTTGAAAAAATCTAGCAAAGATTTATCAGAATCTTGTTTACAGTTGTTAAACTTGAGTATTTTGGGGGTGAGCCTTATTTCCACTGCCATAGGCCCATAAATGCGCCCAGGCAGGAAATGCTCGCCGTCAGATCAAAACTGTAGATCATTGTGCGGTGAGCATTCCCTGCCTGGGCGCATTTATGGGCCTATGGCAGGGGAAATAAGGCTCGCCTTATTTTGGGTGCCTTAAAGGTTTTTGATAGTGCTGAATTTATTTCCATTATCAAAAATGCAATTTAAACACTCCAACTACCTAATTTTTTAATTTTTTTTTTTACCAAATTCCAAAAAAAACTACAATCCGAGCTATTTCTTTTGATTATGGTATACAGAAAGAGTGGATAATTGGTCTTCTTGTCCCTTTTGTCGGCTGAGAGTTGTCTCTCACGCATTGGGATGAACACATCCATGCTTTGTAAATTTCACCTCGATAAATGAAGACCGTGCTTTGAATGAATTACGCACGAGAGAATACTTTAGAAAACATTATGTTAATCTAACTCTACTTTTGCAGTCACCAATGATGGAATGGAATGTTACAATGCCAAGCGTCAATTATATTAATCGAATTCCGCACCAGAAATACTTTGGAAAAAATTATATTAATCGAACTTTACTTTTGCAGTCACCAATGATAGAATGGAATGTTACAATGCCAAGCGTCAATTATCAAAGATAACACTAAAAAGCTGTAAGTGCCTTTTTGCTTAAAAATATATTTAAAACATTAAAATAAATAAAAATTAATATATATAATATATATTTTAGAATAATTTAGTACATTACACGTTTCATTGAATATATGTGAATTTTTAATACATAAATAAACATCAGAATAATTTTTGGGTTGATTTTTAAAGTGAAGGTTTTTTAATTTATTGGAGGTGAGTTATTTAAGGGGTGGAAGAATTGCCTTGACCGTTAAAAGTTGTTGGAATTTAAGTAAAAAAAATAAAAAATCTTGTAATAATAGTTTATAGTGGAAATGGATTCAATATCATCAAAAGTTTTTAAAACATTTAAAATTTTGAAATTTGATAGCTATAATTTAAATTTACAAAAATTATGCCAAATTTTATTAAAATATTATCTAAATTTCCATAATTTTCAAAATAAAAATACAATCTAATTAAAAATTAAAATGAAATGAGCTTTTTTTTTTTTCATCCTCTCACTTTTCCATGCTAATATCATGTTGCCAACTCATCTCTGAAAATAGATCAGACTCTTAACTCTCTGTTACACCTTTAAAGGGGGAAAATCAGCAGCACCCACAGGATCACGTTCACCTCATGGGCCGCCTACTGCCGTATCACCGACTGAGGCTCGGTCCCGCTGTTCGAAGCCAGCACCAAGGCTAAACCATGCCTGTGATTATTAGTTGAAAGACCCGGACCCTTTGCTAGGTGCTTCCAGAATATACAATTTTTTATCGTTAACGTGGGTATACGGCCTCTGCCTTGCTGTGGTTCTGCAACCAACAAACAATATCGTCGTGATCTGCATGTGTCCATAAAGTGGGCTCGACCGACATCCTGTTTGCAGTGACACGACCCTGTGATAATAAGGCGTTGTCGTAATAATACCTGAAAATCTCGTACCAGAGAGCCACCGTGCAGTTGGATGTAAATTCGTGGCCAGCTATAATTGGTGGACAGTGCGAGAGAGGTTTCCTGAGGAAGTTCACGTTCTTCGGGCAGTTCTCGTGATTGGAAACGTCGTTAACTTGTAATCGCCGTAGTCCTTAAAAAAATTCACAGAATAATCTTGAAATTTTGATAGATTATGAAAAACTTCGGTAAAGAGTTTTGAAAATTTGGATTAAAGCAGTTAAATTTTAGTATTTTGGGTGCTTTAAAAGTTTTTGATGGTGCTGAATCTATTTCCACTATTAAAAATGTAATTCAAACACTTCAACGACCTGATTTTTTTTTACCTAATTCTGGCAAAAAACTGCTGTCCTGGCTATTCTGTTGCGTCGGAAAACAACTCCCTCTAATATTTGGCAGCATCAAAATCGCTACAACCTCGAGCTTGTAAAAAAATATGTTAATTTGGGCGAAACAGTTTTTTTGGGTTAAAGCATGCTATAAAGAATCCATAAATTAATCAAGAAAATAATGGAAATTTTAGTAAAATTATGATAAAATAAGGTTATAACTGTCAAGCTTCGGGATTTTGGGTGCCCCAAAAGTTATTAATGGTGCTGAATGTATTTCCACCATAAAAAATGATTCAAACACTTCATTTTGAATTTTTGAAATTTTGTTTACCATATTCCAAAAAAAAAAATGACATCTAAACAAATTTGTACTATGAGGAACATCAACTAGTTAATTTAAATCAAAACAAAATTTATCATTAAATTCATTGAATAGTTATACATGATTAACTTGTTAGTGTTAAATGATTGGTTAATATTTTAGAGAGGGTATTTCACTATTATATTTTTAGATAAAAACAGTTGTTTTTTTTTTTTTTTTAAATTTAAGAATAAATAGGTTTTGATTTATTTAATTTTTTTTTTTTTTTTTTTTTTTATTGCAAAAATGTTCGAGTTGTTAAAATCTAAATTAACGTTATGATCTTAAAATAATAATATTTAGAAGCATTATTTTGTTATAATTTTTTATTTAATTTTTTTTTTTAATGAAATTCTGTGAAGGATTTTAAACTTTCTCTAATGTTTAGGGTGGTCACTTCACTTATCATCAATGACATGAAAAATGAATGATCACAAAGCTTTGTGAATTTTATTATATAAGGAAGTTTTTGAATTAGTTGTTAAAGAATAATATTAAAATAATAAAATCTTTGTTAGAGAATAATATTAAAATAGCTATTAAGGAATAAAATAAATTACAATCTAGCCAATGTATGATTTTGCATATGAATAGGGGATTTGGTAAACCCCTAAATTCAACATGGGATCAAACTTATTTTTGGTTGACTGAAATACATGCTTCAAAGTTTTATAGGGTTTAAAAACAATCATAATGTTTTTTTAGCAAGATTTACGTTAGTGATCCCTAGGTAGAGAAACTTTGACCTTTTCCATATTGTGTTGGAAAAGGTCTCTTAGAGTAATAATATTCATAAAAACTAGTATCCTTTGAAATTAGTACTAAAACTAATT
This sequence comes from Pinus albicaulis, assembly GCA_034641835.2. Taxonomy (NCBI): domain Eukaryota; kingdom Viridiplantae; phylum Streptophyta; class Pinopsida; order Pinales; family Pinaceae; genus Pinus; species Pinus albicaulis. Next base: position 435,225,876 of record CM076583.1, read on the forward strand.
TCAATATGATAATATATTTTTATTAACATCTAACTTTAATTATATAAACCAATATAGAAATCTAATAGAAGCCTAGAGGGATCAAATTTCTTCATGTGTAAATTTTTTTGGAATGCAAAATATAATGTGTTATTTTCATTGTTTAAACTGTATTTTTAAATGCTAACCAAAAAAACTGAATTTTTTCATTGCATATACATAATTTTAAAAAAATGATATATAATATATACTTAATTTTCATTAAAATATTTTACATCAACACATTTTATCACACTTGTTAAAATGAATTTTAATTATTAACATATTTTTAAGTATATGTCAATATTAATTCTTATTAAATATTTTATTGATAACCAACATTGAATTTTTTTTATATACAACATTAAAACGTTTTATTTTTACAAAAAAATTCTATATTAATATTAATTCTTATTAAATATTTTATTGATAACCAACATTGATTTTTTTTTTTTTATATACAACATTAAAATGTTTTATCTTTACAAAAAAGTTCTATATATAAATATAAATATATATGAAATTGATATTGACATAAATTAGTTAACATAGATCTTCAAGTATTTTTTAAAAGTATAAGATTTACTCATATTTTTTATTTATTTATTTATATTCATTTATTTATTATAGTCAACATTAATTTTCTATTGAGAACATAGTTTTTTTTAATTTTTTTTTTTTTAAAGGTGGATAGAGTGATGAACAAACTTACATATCCTTTCATATTGGGTTGTAGAATGAGCCTCTATGCTCAATCAACATAAATTTATCTTAATTTCAAATCTACTAAGTGTCAAGAAGATCAAATTTCTTAAGATGGAAACCTCTTTTTAAGTGTAAAACTTTAAAAAAAGATTACATCTAAAAAAATTGATTCCTCTTAAGTCTTGGTAGATCCAAAATTAAAATGCATCACACACACACACACACACACATATATATAATTTTATTGTAAATATAAAGTTTTTATATGTTTATTAATTAAATTTATTAAGTCTTTCTATTTTTATTAATTATATGGTTTGGAATATATCATGGATATCAATTATTATTATTTAAGTTTATTTTAATGTGATATGTATATAATTTTTTTTAAGGTGAATTTTGTTGCTTATAAAAAATAGAGATTATATCAAAAGAAAGATTTGTCTTACTGTGTCACTGGAAATTTGATCATAACAAAAAATAACTTGAAACAAAAAGAAACAAAAAAATGAACATGTATTGAAGTGAATAGTGATAATAATTAGATATATCCACTCCAAGGGATCACTTCCCACCAATTCATTAGCAAAACTTAACTCCAAGAGCGTGAAAAAGAATTGACCCATAACCTCCCTTTAATTCTTCAAACTTATAAAACTATATATTATTATACAATATTTTATTTTTGTTTTTAACTTTTCCATCATATTTGTATTTAAAATACAGCATACCCCATTTTCTCTCTCATAAATGGAGGTAGTGGTGCGTAATCAAGGTGCTTCCAATGTATATGACATGTTATAAATTCAAACATAGGGAAACGCATGCAAGGTGTCTCTTAAACATTATCATATGAGGGGTCCTATACTGGCGGAGCTTTACAACAATGTAGTGCTAAAACATTCGGTGGTTCTTGCTCCGTGCGGAAGAGAAAATAAGCTTGGCTGTTATTTCCGTGCTCTTGCCATCATAAAATACATTTTTTCACCAAGTTCACATTGTATTTTTTTCAAAATTATTTGAAGAGTGAGAAGTTTATTTGTTAAAAAAAAAACCGTGTTATTAATATTTTTTATTTTTAAATTTAAATTTATTTATTTTTCCTTATAATATTTTAAATTTAATAAAATAATATTTAATTATAATTTAATAAAAAATAATTTTCAATCTTATTTTTCTTTTTCCACTTTATTTTATCTTTTCTAAAAAATGTTTCACATTAATTAATTATAATTTTGAATATATCCTATTTCCTGATTGGAATGAGGATTTTGAATTCATGAATACTCTTTCTTCTTTCTTATGGTATAATATTATTATTTAAAGGTGAAGTTATTTTTAGTGTGGTTTTTTGGACTTTCTGGTGCTGGAATCTGGAAGAAAAATTTGAGGTGGAATCTTGATTTGTGTTATTTAAACTGGTTTTTTGATAGTATATATATAGATTTAGCACCATGAAAAACCTCTAGGGCACTTTGATTGTGCAGGGGTTACCCATCAATCTTATGATTTCAATAATTCTTACTTTATTTTAGAGAAATTATACTCGAAAAATCCGCCACAAAAGCTTCCAAAAAATCTCACTAAAGACAACTCGTTTAAAGGCAAGAAAGGGTCGAATAGCCTTGAAAAGTAGGGATGTTATCCTCTTTTCTATCTTCATCATGCATTTTTATCTTTCCTTGACTTTATTTTCTGCTTATTTTTTGCATTATTTTAATCTTTAATGTTCAAGTTTAGTTGTCACATGATTACTAGTGTTTGATTTTGGTTTTATTTTTAGTGTATTTTTTTTTAGTGAACTCATGCTTAGAGACAATAATTTTGAAGATGGCCTATTTATTAATAAAATTAATATTGAAAAGTTGTATTCTTATAGCCAATAAACTAATTTCATTTAAAGTTTGTATTATATAATTGTGTAATTGACCTTTGTAGAAATTTGATAGAATTGCATCTGCTCAAGAAATTAAACTAAAATCAAAAGACAATTCTACTCTACTGATATGCGAAATGAAAATCACAGTTTAGAACAACACGCATAAACATACAACAAGAAAAACCACAAATACACAATGATTTCTAGGGGAACCCAACTGGGAAAAACCCCTCAAGCCTCTTTGCATTAATCAGTTGAATAAAGAAACTATTACAATTGCTAGCTCCAACTCTGAGCTCATCTTGCAAAAGAATAGTTGTTCTCTCTGCTCAATGAGAAACTTTGGCCAACACTTAGCCAATTATTTTCTCACCTAGCCTCCTATTTCCTTGTGTGAAACTTGAGGAAATTAGCCCCTAAAAGATAGGAATTTCCTCCAAATTGATTGTGCAATTCCCAAGGATTGATCTCCTGACTACATGCAACATTTGTACACTCAGACCAGTATACAACTCATGTTACACTGGCCTTGTAATCTCCACTTCAGCTAAGGAACTTGAATTCCACTGCACAAGTTAAAAGACTAATATTTGAGTTAGACTGTTGTCCCATTGCACAACTGAACTTCAATTGACTCTGTCAATAATTAGAGGCTAGTTAACTTAACTGAATACAACTGAACTGGATTACTAAAATTTAGCAATCACACATGCATGACTAAACTTAATCCCACTAACTCGAATTTACTGAGTTAAATGAGTGACAAGATCCATGTCACACTAGTTAATTTCCTCCAAGTTGCACTCAATTTGAATAAGGCTAAAGTCAAATTGATCCTTTCTTGCTACATTTTTTCAACACTCCCTCTTAACAAGAAAACGACTTTTCACCACCCCTATCTCGCACTTGTGGAATTTGAATTTACCTCTTGACAATTCCTTTCACAATATGTCAACATCTTTCTCCTCAGTTGGAATGTACTGTAGCAACATAATTCTCCTCTGCACATAGTCCCACAAATGATGATACTTGATATCAATGTGCTTTGACCTATCATGAAATACCAGATTCTCAGAGAGCTTAATGCAACTCTGGTTATCACAATATATCAATGTCAGATCCATCTCTTGACTGAAAATACCCACATGTATTTTCCTCATCCATATGGCCTTACATGTTGCTTGAGTTGAAGCTATGCATTCAACCTCTGTTGAGTTGAACGCCACAAACCTCTGCTTCCCGCTGTACTAGGAAATAGTTGTGGATCCAACACTGAAGATAACACCTGAATTAATTTTCATGTCTAATGGACACCTTGCCCAATCTGCATCAATGAAGCCTTGAAGCTTCACTCCCTCTATCCTCCTATACCATAATCTATACTTGTTAGTGCCTCTAAGGTATCGTAACACTTGCTTTGCTGCTTTCCAATATAGCTTGGTAGACCTCACCATAACTTGACTCAGCTGGTTTACTACATAGCACATGTCGAGCATTGTGTTCACAAGATACATCAAAAACCCCATAAGATTCTTGTAAATGGTAGCATCAACCTCTTCACCTGAAGTGGCATTCTCCTTCCTCCAGTTTGTAGCTAGAGGTGTGTCCATGGGCTTGCAATTCTCCATGTGAAATCTCTGAATTATTTCAGAGGCATACTTCCCCTAGAACATAAAAAATTCACCATCATCTTTCCATACTTCCAGCTCGAGAAAGTAATCCATTAGGAACATGTATTTCATCTCAAATTCCCTTGCAAGATCCTCTTTGCAAGAGTGGATCAACTGCGCATCACCTATCAATATTAAATCATCAACATACAAAACAAGAATAAGCAACTTACCATCTACCACAATGTGATAGAGGTTCACATCTGTTTCACTTTTGGTGAAGCCCAATCCACTAAGATAACTACCAATCTGAGTGTACCATGCTTGACGCACTTGTTTGAGACCATACAATGCTCTCTTGAGTCTGCACACATGCGACTCTCGATCATATGTCTCAAATCCTTCTGGCTTCTCTATGTAAATTTTCTCCTCAACAACACCATTGGAAAAGGTCATCTTCACATCCATATGGTGTATTTTCCACCCCATCTACGCAACCAATGCTAGAATGGATCTAATTGAGGAATATGTTGCAATTGGTGCAAAATTTTCCTCATAGTCCACTCCCTCTACCTGAGCGAATCCTTTGGCCATAAATATGGCCTTGTACTTATCGATGCTCCCATCAGCTGCATGCTTCAATTTGTAGATCCATCTGGAACCAACCACCGATTTCCCTTCTGGTCTCGACACCACCTCCCATACACTATTCTTCATGATGGATTCATATTCTTCCACCATTACATTAACTTAAACAGGTTGAGCAACTGCTTCCTTAAATGAAGAAGGCTATGACTCAATGAGATCTTTCACGAGAGCCATGTAACCACTGTACCTATCAGGTGACCTCCTCTTCCTGTGCTATGATGTGGGAGCTCGCACGTTCTCCCCTGCATCCTACACCAATCTATCAGCTTCTCTGGTTCTCTTTCTCCCATCTCTGGAATATTTTGGTTGAGTGGGTGCCTCCACCTTACCTCCTGTCTACTCCACTGCATGTGGCTTCTACATAACCTCCTGAAACTCATACTAAGGCTTCTCCTTTGGAGCTAGAATCTCATGCTTCGATGTGATACTCAACTCTCGTTATAGAGAGCATCTCATAACCTTGTCCTCATATAAATTGAAATATCTCCTCACAACTGTCATTCTCAGTGAAGGTAAATACACCCGGTAGTTGTGTGGATTTTCAGTGTATCTTACAAAAAATCTCAACTCTAGTGTAGGCTCAAGTTTCTTCCTCGAATCCTTGGATACATGACAATAAAATGAAGCTCCAAAAATTCTAAAATGAGACACATCATGCTTTCTCCTAGAGAAAGCTTCCTCCGGTGTAATCAGACCACGTATTCTATGAGGACTCTGGTTCTTCAAGTAGACTAAGATGTTGCATGCTTCCACCCATAGATGTAATGGTAACCCATAATCATGAAACATGGCCCTTGTTTCTCCCACTATGCTCCCGTTCTTCCTTTCAGCTACCCCATTTTGCTGTGGGTTATGGGGTGTTATCAGTTCTCTTCGAATACTTTCTTTGGCACACAAAGCCTTGAAGGCATGCGAAACAAATTCAGCTCCATTATCGCTCCTGAGAGCCTTCACCTTATTCATAGTTATTTCTCAACCAATGCCTTAAATTCAACAAATTTTGAGAAAACTTAATCCTTCTTCCGCATGAATAATATCTAATTTTTTCTAGATAAATCATCAATAAAAATAACATAGTATTTATGTTTTGTTGTGGAGGATGTAGAAAAGGTTCCACAAACATCAGAGTGGACTCGCTCCAAGATTTCATCTTCTCTACTATCGCAGTCATGGAAAGTGGATTTGGCATTTTCCCCCAATGCGCAACCCTTGCATACATCCTGCTGGTCAAGGGAGCCTTTAGGGATACCGGTGTTAATTTGATGCATGTGTTTTAAGGCTAAATGGTGTAAATGACCCAATCTCTCGTGCCAGAGTTCTCCAACATCTTGACTTTTCACTTTTTCAACATTATTGCTCAATGCAGTGAAATATACCACCTCAAGTTTTTATAGGTTCTTCACTCGAACCCCGATCTACTTCACTTTTCCGGTAGCTATGTGTCTCAGAAATGATTTACCTTTACTGGAAATTACATCATAGCCATGATCCGCCAATACTGCTACGGAGATCAAGTTCTTCTTCAGCCCAGGTTCAAACATGACATCTTTGAGGCGAAGAGGAAATAATTTATCCCTCTCAAAGGTGACAATACCAATTCTTGTAGCAATGTACCTCCCATCATCCCCCATTTTGATATGCATATGGAGATCCTTCTCCTCTAGGTTACTGGAAAAATCCTTGCAGCCTATCATATGGAATGAGGCACCATAATCAAGGTACCACACACTCCCCATAACAATTTTATCCATGCATGTTATTAGGGTGAAGTCTAATTCGAATTTTGAAGCCAATGCTTCATCTCCTGCTCCTCCTAGATGATCCTTGGTAGAATCCTTGTGTAGACATTTTGTTGCATAGTGCCCAAATTTGTGGTAGTGGAAAAAAATGATCTTTCTCATGTCTTTCTTCTTGCCATTATTTTGGCTAGATTTAGGTTTTCTTGGGTTCTTATGTCCTTTTCCATTCTTCCCCATTCCAAATCAAGTAAAATTCTCTTCATCCTTAGTTGTGGATGAATTTCCATCTATGGTATTTCTCCTGAACTCTTCTTCAACCAAATCAGATCACAACCTTTCCCAATTTGGCAATTTTCCCTTCCATTCACCGAGTTCTGGTAGCTATTACAGGATTTTGGAATGCTTAGAAGAGCTAGGCTCACCAAGCCATATTCTGCAACATTCACCCCAACCCCTCCAAGCTCATCAAGAACTTGAGTAAATCCGGATTGATATTGAAGAATGGTATCATTCTTCTTCATCCTTATGTTTCAAAGTTTGTCTTTTAGGGCCAATTTTCTATGGTCACTACTATTTTCGATTAACTCAGTCAATTTATTCCACATAGAAAATTGTGTCTCTTTTCCATGGATATTTGAGACCAATTGGTCCCTCACATCTTCCAGAAGAATTCTCATGGCCTTTACAACATCCTTATTCCATTGGGCTAATTGTTGTGCATTCGACTGTGGAGCTTTTGCAATGTCAGTTTTAACATATTCTAACATACCATTATCATCAAACATTACTTCCATTTGATCCTTCCAGGCTATTAAATTCAAGCTACCCTCTAAGACATGATCTAATCTTAGTCCGTTGAAAGACATTCTCCCAATATTGAAGAAAGGTTGCTGTACTAAAGCTATAAAACTAAAATTCCTGAGAGACAAGTTCAAAATACTAGTCCTAATGTGATTTAAATGCTCTAATACCATGTATAAATTTAATAGAATTTCAATTGCTCAATAAATTAAACTAAAATCAAGAGACACAATTCTACCATACTGATCTGCAGAATGGAAATCACAATTTAGAACAACATGCATAAACATTAAACAAGAAAAACCACATATACAAAGTGATTTCTAAGGGAATTCAATTGGGAAAAATTCCTCAAGCCTCTTTGCATTAATAAGTTGAATAGAGAAACTATTACAATTGCTATCTCCAGCTCTAAAATCAACGTGCAAATGAATAACTATTCTCTCAGCTCAATAAGAAACTCTGGCCAATAATAGCCAATTGATCTCCTAACTGCATGCAAAACATGTATACTCAGACTAGTATACAACACATGTTACACATGACTTATCATCTCCACTTCAACTGAAGAACTCGAATTCCATGCATGCATTAGCTATTTTGTGTTGATTGGTAAGTTAATAGAAAAATCCTTGAGTTACACTACTGTCCCACAACACAATTGACCTTCAACTGACTCTATCAATAGTTAGAGGTCAATTAACTGAATACAAATAAAAATAACTAAATTGGATTACTAAAATTTAGAAATCACACATGCATGAATGAACTCCAAGTCCACTAACTCAAATTTACTGAGTTAATTGAGTGACAAGATCCATGTCTCACTAGTTAACTACCTCCAAGTTGTCCAATTGATGTGGAAATTTTGTTTACTCAATTTGATTAAGGTAAAAGTTAAATTGATCCTTTCTTGCTACATTTTTTCAACAACCCTATTTGATATTGATCTCAACAAAAATTCAAGTATATGTGAAGAAAACCCTTTTAGCCAAGGTTCTCCTGATAAATGCCAAAAATGTGAATGAAAATTTGGGAAAAAACACCAAATGGATATTTTGGTAATACAGTAAGGGTAAAATCAAAATGAATCATGGCCTAACAAAAGGACTAATTTTTCCCAATAACCAAGGACTTCCTCAAAAAATTTATAATTATATACAATGTTTATAAACTAAATAATATTGATAATAAACCTTTGGAGCATAGATATATTCCATCATGCTTCATCGAGGTCAAATAGATCCATTAAAGAGGCCAAAAACCATTGAATTTACAAACGGATATTAACTATTCATAAAATAAGAGTAGTTTTTCGACTAATAATTTAATGACCTTGAATTTTAACACCTTTTCAAATCTTTTTCCACATACACACACAAGATAAAAAAAAAAACTAAAATATAGGGTTTCTTTGTAACCATATCCATGAAAGAAACAAATTTTAAAGATAAAAAAATCTACTATTTTTTTAACGATGATGAGAATATTGTATTAATTCAATATCCGCGCCTGGAACAAAGCCTGTATAGCAAGTGAGTACAATTAAAATCCTTCAAGGCCAATCATACCTATAACCTCACGATAATATTTATCCCAATATCTATTTGTTATAGTTCATTTTGTCACATCTAATAAAGTGAGCCTCCTTATGGGATTAGTCAACATCCTATTCCCCTTGTCATCATCTTGCACAAATCCCTAAGCATGTACCTTTCATCCTTCAAAGTTTCAACCATAAACTTCCCTATCTGAGCCAGTTTGAGGACCAAAATTCCCTGCAAGCCTTCTCGGGTGCATCCATGTACAACTTGCTGTGAAAATTTCTTAATCTAAGAAATCCTACTACTAACCATTGATTTACTTCTCCTACTTGATTAATATTACAAGTTATTAAGAGTAGCCTACACATGAAATATTCAGAAAAACAATGAAATAAACATAAATAGTAGCCTACACATGAAATATTCAGAAAAACAATGAAATAAACATAAATAGTAGCCTACACATATAGATAGTTTACTAAATAGCACGCTCATATGAAAAAGTGACACTCATATTTTTGGACAAATTTCCCCGTAAAAACCTAATGCGGGAAAGTCGATGCAACTAGCTCTGAAGGGTTTCATTATTAAGCATATTCTGAATACAAAAATTTTTGGGCACCAGACATGGTTGGCCCTATAGAGAAAATCACGGCAACAATACCTCTTTCACTCAGAGATAGAAAATATGGTTGATTCACACCCTCAAACGGGATTTACATAACTTGAGCCCTTTCTATCCCACCGACAACCCTAGCGTTGCTCCTCAATGCTTTGCATCAAAATGCCTGACCTGCGTCAGCCTCTGCGCTACTCTAGAAGGGCTTGCGTCACCCCTAAAGGTCTTACACTACCCATGGACTGGGCCTACGTTAGCTCTGCATGGCTCCTGTTGCCTCTACGCTGGCCCTGTTGGGCTCTGGCTGGACTGCATAGCACCTAGCTACCTCTGCGCTGCTGGATATGTTGCCTCTTTGTCGATGTTGTATTCTTGGCCTTGGATCTGAATCCCTCGCCAATACTGCCCCTCACTACACTACAAACTCTTTCTGAAATTATTAGCAAACCATGCCATAGAATTTCAGCTTAGCTTCGGTGCTCTGCCAACGTGTGTGTTCTCCAACTGACCTTAAGCCCTTCTCTTATATTTTTCTCGTTGTCATACCAATGACCGTGATCTAATCTCTAATCGATGGCTAATATTAGAAGCTTCTTGATCCACGTCACTTAGAACATTCTCATGATATGTTTAATTTAATTCACTTTAATCTTTTAATTTCCTAAGTTAGACTTAGGGTCCTTATTTAAAAATATTAATTATTTGAATATCTCTTAAACAGATGGAATTTATCTAAACGCTTTCTGGGTCTTGGAGATCTCATGTACTCCAACTCCTCCATAAAATTTGGGAGCTAAAGCACATCCAATTCTACCCCAAAATCTCTTAGCGAGGAATGTGCTCTAGCAATACATCAACCCCGAAGTACTTCTCTGATCTCTAGCATTGGTCTTTGCGTTGATGATTGACCTTCTTCCCTTAATCACTACGCTACTATTTCTTTCTATACTTCTTCCCATGACTCTACCACAGTCACTGCCACATCCGTATTACATCTCCCTCTCAAATTGCTACATCATGATGCCAACTGCTGCACTGCAACTCAGTTGCTGAGAAGTAAGCAACTGAAGGACCAATGCCGAATTACTGACAGGTAAGTCACTTGGGTTGCATCTCATCATTGAAGCTCCCTTGGCTACTTCTCTATGCTATCCTCCTGAATCCACTGTGCTACTATAGATCTGCACTATGTAAGCACTTCTCCCTTTGCACTGCTGAAGTCCAATCAGCCCCTCTACGCTGCTGCTTCTACGTTGTTGCTGCCTTTGCACTACGCTGCTCCCTTTACAACGTCCTAACTCTACCCTCCGCTTCACCGTGATCCTCTGCACCCACTTCTCCAGTCATCCCCCCTACTGTCTTAAGGCTCCCGTAGCACGTATGTGATCCAAGAGTTGGGCTACTCAAGGATCCTGCCACCTCCATCTATAACTTCTCTATAGATAAATGTCGCCCCACTTCCATGGCTCATGAGCACTCATGGATACATCATCATCACTCCCGTCGTCTCCCTTAGCTGCTATAACCTTGGATTTAGAATATCCCTTGTCCTTCTTCTTAGGAAAATTGCTAGCGTAGTTTCCAAGTTTGCCACAATTAAAGCACTGGACCTTGGGTAGGTCCTTATTATTCTTCCCTTGTTGCCTCCTTTCCTTCGATGCAAGGGTTCCATAATTCTCCTCTTCTTTCTTTAACTTGATCGTCCCGCTGCTACTGCTTTTCTTCTTGGTCATCCTTATGATTTCCTCCTATCGGAGGATTTATCCGTGTAGGATGGTAACACTGCCCTGCCCAACATGATTTGGACAAACGTTTCCCAATCCTCGGTGACTGCATTCAGGGAAGTCCTCACCAAAAGCCACTCATCCAGATTTGTACCCATGGCAATTAGTTGATCCTAGATAGTCTGAAGTCTGAAGATGAAGGGATCTATCTTCTCGCCCTTTTTCATATGGAAAAATTGCATATGATTCTCCAGAAGCATTCTTATTTGGATCGAGCCTTCTTGATACATCGTGTCTAAGGCTACCCACATTTAATTTTTCGAGTTCTTCCCGACAATATGTGGTACGACGTGGTCTTTGACTACATCCATGATCAAACGCTTTGCTCGCGCTTAATTCTCCCTGTACTTATTTAGAGGATTTGCATCGGTTGGCACAACTAGGACTCTCTCTGCATGGTCTTTGATGATGTACTCATCTAGGACTCTCAGGATCCTGGCCCTCCAGATAATGAAGTTGGACATGCTGTCCAACCTGTCCCGATCTATTAGTCCACGAGACACCATCTTTGCTCGAATCTGTCAGAACATATACTCCTCTCCCTATTGCTGCTACAACACTCAACATAAATAATGGATCTAGGTTTATGGGGAATAAGAAACCCTCTATAGTAGTTGCTCTCTACGACAACTGATTTCCCTCCCTGAAATCCACAGCCATAAACAACTCAACAGTTCTCTACGACCACCCTCCTGGTCAAATCTCAGATTTGTTTGGCGTAGACCTGTTGAGAAACTGCTCTCCTCCCGCTCTTTGTTAACTTAGTTAGGAACGATTCTGCACTGGAAGAATCTCCACCACACCAGAAACTGTTAAATATTTGAAGCCCTGCTTTCGAACCACGAAAATATTGCACATCAACTCAAAATTGGATTGCGTTCCTCTGGCTGGCCTCTACGTGAGCAGACTAGCTCAGCGTAGCCTCTGTGCAATGACTGCGCAGCGCAGGCTACCCCTGCATCCCTCTAGAAGGCATTGCGTTGTCTCTGTGTCACCCAGCTGGGACTGCGTCATCCCCTACGTAGCCTCTACTGGGACTGCGTCATCCCCTGCGTAGCCTCTGTTGGGACTGCGTCCTCCTGATGCTGCGCTGCCCTCTCCGAATCTCTGTTGCTTCAGCTACGCTCTGTAGCAAAAATTTCTTCAGCCGGTTTTGCTAGAGATTCAACTTGATTTGCAATGCTCTGATACCATGTGAAAATTTCTTAATCTAAGAAATCCTACTTCTAACCATTGATTTACTTCTCCTACTTGATTAATCATACAAGTTATTGATATGAATATTCAGAAAAACATTAAGTAAACACCAATAACAACCTACACATACATATCATTTACTGAATAACACGCTCATATGACAAAGTGCCATACAGATTTTTCGGAAAAATGTCCCCGAAAAAAAACAATACGGGAAAACCGGTGCAACTAGCTCTGGAGGGATTTATTATTAAGCATATTCTAAATATAAAAATTTCTGGGCACTAGACATGGTTGGCCCTACAGAGAAAATCACGACAACAATACCTCTTTCACTCGGAGATAGAAAATATGGATGATTCACACCCTCAAACGAGATTTACAGAACTCGAGCCCTTTCTGGCCCACCGAAAACCCCAAAGCTGCTCCTCGACCCTCTAC